>OZ026624.1:24247933-24718676 GCA_964020975.1 Hermodice carunculata
AGGGTTAATATATTTGTTGAACCGTAATACAGTGGTTACGTTTATTAGTGACCGAACACAAAAGACATTCTCGGAACCATTGATTGCTTCTCATCTGATTTAAATCGTTACTGTGAATCCGTATTTATTCTGTGTTGGGGACTTAAATATGGCTTTGGGGAGTTAAAACCATATTTCACTCCACCCATGTCAGGCCCTAAAGTTGTTAACAGTGAAACCAAACAAGTGGAGCATACGAGTCTTCAGGCTGACCGAGTGCTGGCACACGAGGCCAGTCTGGGTGACGAGTGTGCTCCACGCGGCTGGTTCTGGTTTTACTTTCTTCCAGTAACTGGTTCCCTGTCAGTTTCCAATGGGCATAGCCTACCAGAGCAGCACCGGGAAAACCAGGCTATCGTGGCCTTTCACACTGGAACTAGGAGGATATGGACAACTTTATCATTCAGTTTGTATTCTCCAATTTATAATATATATATATATATGTATTATTATTATTATTATTATTATTATTATTATTATTATTATTATTATTATTATTATTATTATTATTATTATTATTATTATTATTATTATTATTATTATTATTATTATTATTATTATTATTTTAATAAAACCTCTATTACCGGAAAACACAATATACATAAATCATACATCGAGATCAGGGTATCCATCGAAATCGTGTCACAGAATTCGAACGACATAGGTAAGATTAAACCAACATTTATAAAATAGATAAAAAACAAATCAAATGTTACCTTTATACATATATATAGCCACAGTTACAGGATCAATTACAATAGCAATGCACAGACATGTAGCTCGATTTTTCCTTTGATTTTTGCAAACATAATATATTCCTTGGTTTCAAACCTAATAACTATGCACACATCACATATTTCTAGGCTTTTTTTCCTAATTGGTTTATCGCCTTATTACTGGGCAGACATAGGCCTCTATTTCCAAGTTTTCCACCTATTTTTAATTGAATGCTATTTTAACAATAACAATTTTGATGCTTTGGTATATACACTACAGTGATTTGGGGAAAAAAGGACTAGGAGTCGGGTAACTGCACGAATGAACCCAGATGAACGGCTCGCCAAATGAATCTGATCATCATAGCAGAAAAATATTAGATACATACAATGAATGAAAAAAAATGTGTAAATCAGCTAATGAATACTCTCATCTGCTACTTCCAATGCCTTACGCGTTGCTCGTCAGACTAAACACATGACGATGAAGATTATTGTTTGTAAATATAGACTCTAAGGGAGGGGCAGTATCACAGGAGCGGAGAATGAAAAGTTCATAATTTATGTAAACTGGGCTTTCAAGTTAGCAAAATTCTCCTTTTACATTTTTGCACCACTGTCAGAGAGTCTGTTAATCTTCAGCGTCACGTAACGGCGTTTTACCTACGAAGCAGACTCTCATGTTCTTGTTTATGTATAGGCTATGTTACATTAGGCCGCTTCGCAGGCAAAACGGCGTTCCGACGGTTGGTCAACATTTCTCCTCGATGCACTCTGGGTGCATGGAACCCGAAACAAACAGAGGAAAGCAGTTGGCTCCGTTTGCAGCAAACATTGTGCTGCAGGTGGCAGGTACAATTTGTTCCGTGGAAAAGCCACTGTGAGGTCAATGCGCGGTGCCAGGTTTTATTTTGCTTCAGGTTGCTTTATTTCGACCTGTAGAACTTTTTGCGTACTTAAATTTCAAGTATTTCTACTGGAGTTATGATAAACTCACAATTAGGGGGTGCGCTTTCTATAAAATCTATGTTAAAATGCATTTTAGTTGCAGTTTAATTTACGTGGTTGTGTTCCATCTACGAAATACGCGAAAATATGATTAAAGAATACCGGGAAGATAAAGTCATCAAGAAATAGTAGCATGAAAAACATCAAAACTTTTGTATGATTCCATAGGCTTAATACGGGGGCCCGTTGCTGTCGCTGCAAACAGCCAAGCTGACTGGGTACGGAATGGTCAAGGTTATGACAGCCATCTTTTTAGATGCTTACCTCTTATCTATCTGTTCAAACAAAAATTCACGTCAGTATGTTGATTTTCAAGAACATTGCAGTTCTTAACTTTGACACGATCTCCATGTCCCTTCAATGTAACTTGACAAACAGAAGTAACAGTTAATCAGCCACACTTAATCAGTGAACTGTTATTAATGATGAAAAGGTCCCATACTGGTCAATATGAATGACCCTTGCGGTCAACATGATTGATTGTTGCGGTGAGCCACAAGGTGAACAGCCCGTGCCTTGGTGAGGCATGGTGCCGGGGCTGGGTGCACATTATGCACTTCGCGTAGCGGTGTCATAAAGATTAATAGGCCTATGCTATCCAAATTTCAAGAATACCAAGACAGACCTTGGTCATGCATATCTAAAGTTGATATTTTTCGATGCAAGAAAAGCTGCACGTGCCCGGGGGGGTACTCCCAGGTAGGATTGTACCAGGCATGTGCCGCGGGAAGGCCCTGTTTTCATTACTCCCAGGATTAGAAAAGCCACCCCACCCCCACCCCCCACCCAAAAAAATGTACACACCTGGATTAGGATAGGGGTAATAATTATTTAGGTGAACTGAATGTCTTAGTCATTTTTCAAACAAATGAATAGATCTTGGATATAAGCTGGATATATAGCATATAATTAGTAAGTTCTTTGGGGGAATTTTTGTGGGAAGTAAGAATATGCTAAACCTTGTTTAAAATTAGAATGTTGGTCTCCAAAATGCACCAGGATGCACCAATGCAGCACTCCTTTCAACACATTAAAGGATTAAGAAAGGGTACCTTTTTACATCTGGTGTAGAATTGATATGGGGTGTTCTATAAAAATGTCCGAGACACACGCCCACCCTGATGTTGAGTGTGTGCCCCCCTCCCCCCGGGTGCACGTGGGACTTCATAGAAGGGGATGGGGGGGGGGGTTCAGTGCGCTGGTACAGGTAATTATTTTTCCAGAGTACGCAGTATGGAAAATAAAAAAATTTCAAAATTTTGGATAGTACGAAGTACGTAAAATAAGAGGGCTTCCAGTACGCCAGTACGGTAAATAAAAAGCCCCAGTACGCTAGTACGGGAAACCCCTTACCCACCCTCTTCATAGCCGGTCTTTGTCATAGGCATGTACCAATGGTCACAGGCATTTCATGCTTTCACAGACAGTTTACATCTTATTCTATAAGAATTCTGAGTTTTGCCCCAAAAAGTCACGTTTTGCAAAGAAAATAGTCTGTCCAGTAGGAGTTAAAGTTTGATAAATTTGTTAGGCCACGGATATGGAATGAGCAAGGGCCGCAAAATGAGAACTAACTTACCCCAAGTCATGTTGACGTAAGTACGCGACATAAGCCCGCCAGCCTTCTTGTCTGGAATCATTATTGTCTTACCCACCGTCCTCCTGTCTTTGTCTGTAACAATTAAAAAAAAGTGCACATGATATACCCGTGACACAATCATAAATATAGGTAGAAGCAAGATTTGATTCAGGAAAACTAAGGGGCCCCAGCTCCTTTTTTTCGTTTATGATTATGATTATTATTATTATTATTATTATTATTATTATTATTATTATTATTATTATTATTATTATTATTATTATTATTATTATTATTATCATCATCATCATCATCGTCATTTTCATCGCCATCATCATCGTCGTCGTCGTCATCATCATTATTATTATTGTAACGATAAAATAAGAATTTTTAGACCCTTCTAAGGATCACAAACTATACATGTATTCTGCATCTGAGCCAAAATTACCAAGAGTCTTCTGTAGTCATGGATCTAAATTTGCAGATTGGTGCGAGACAATGTTTATAAATATTGGTGTTTACGACATTATGTACAAAAACATGCACAAGAAACGTTTTGTGGCCGTGCTCGTTTCATTCTAGCAAAGTACAAAGCTCAAAATTGGCCAGTTTACAAACGTCCAAGGCGCAAAGATGATAGCCCATGCAGGCTGAAACGTCAAGTTGTCCCTTCTTCCCTGTCGGCTCCTTGATTATACTTCCATGCATGAAGTCTTGCTTTTGTGTGAAGAGGGATACCAGTTTTGAAATTATGCAAATTAAGACCATTTGAAAATTGAAACATTGAATATCTTAAAACTATCATACACACAGGGGCCATGCTAACTTAATTCACAGGTTTGTGCTGTAAACGCATCCAATGAACCAAAAACAAAAGTTGGAGAATTTCATTTATACTAATATGGGGCACTTGGAAAGTTTAAATGTTATTATCCTCTCCATATGGTGATCGTTTGTCATCAGTCCATGTTTTAGTGTCAAGAGTGATTCATAAATGCATTGAAATTGCAGTAAAAAGTGTACTATAATTAGATAGATTTTTTCACCACGTGACCAAATCCTGTTTGTTAGCTGACACTCGACATTCTGACTTATCAAGATTTTTTTCTCTTCTGTCTGGCATTTTCTATTTGACCTGCAGATTTTTTTCACGGCAAGAGCCTTATTTTGCCACACTTTTTCTTCTTAAATTTAATGTTTTATCTCATGTATAGCTTTTCCAATTTCGATTTGAATGTATACACATCCTTAGCACAAAATGACAAACGAACTAATGTTTTACTAAAGTGACGGTTTGAACAGTTCAGATTATTCAACACAATACGTCACAGTACTTTTCAATTCAGAGTTGAACAGTGCAAATCGTTTGTATGTATGTTCAAAGGACCTTGTGCATATGTTTCAATCCACGCTAATGAAATAATATTTATTGCTACGACCTCAAAATAATTGTGTAAAATCAGCTAGGGGACGTGCTGTCGCGAATGGCACGTCCCTGGCAAAACCGAAGACAGGTATTCTATGAGCTGTTAACAAATCGTTCATTTTGACAATGATCACTCAGATTATGACCACTGACAAAGCGCGGAGAGTCTTGTCTATATGGAAGGTCAAGACTCAATGCTTGCTGTATTGGCATTATATGCCAGCACACACTCTCAGGGACGTATGTGAAAATTTCGGGGGAGGGGGGGGCAGAGGGGACCCAGCTTCACCCCCACCCCCGCGTAATATATGATTGTCAAACAAGACTTATTTTGGCGGGAAGAAACACCATGCTGTAAGGGTATAGGTGCGCAGAACATCCCTAAAAAAGTTATATTTACGCTCCTCGGACCTCATATTGGTCATTTATATACATTTTGCATTCAAATGATCTCCCTTGTTGCATATATCATTTTGGGGTCCCCTTATCGCAAAAACATTATGTATACATGCATTTTACAGACGTTAAACATAGCTATATTTTCTGACTCCAAATAATCTTTGTCTAAAATATCTGTTGAGGGGAATTTGAAAATGGATATAAATCCGTAAAACAGGCAACATAAATGCATTAAACGACGATGCCTTGCAAAACGGATAGGCCACGATGCCTGACCACGAGATTGTTTACGTTTTATATTGAAATGGCCAACACAAAAGAAATGAATGATGTTTGGTGATAATTTGGTGTTCCTTGGTATAATCAGGCCAAGTTTGTAAACAAGTCGTCAAATGAAATGTCCAAGAAAAAAGAAAGAAAGAAAGAAAGAAAGAAAGAAAGAAAGAAAGAAAGAAAGAAAGAAAGAAAGAAAGAAAGAAAGAAAGAAAGAAAGTGTTGGTTTACACATAAAAATAACGTGAAGGCCCAAGTCAGAAAGTATAATCCCTGGATTACATACATTTGCATATTAAGTAGCCTTATCATTATTGAAGAATTCACATAGATCTGTAAGCGTGTCCACATCACGTGTCCAACAAAAGGTATACCATAACCCAGATAACCCATGTAAGGGCCATTGTTCAATAAAAATACCACATGCGTTGTTGTTTGCACTAATTTCAATCAATTTGTGGAAATCCAAAACGGCTGCATACATCTGTGGGCAACGCTAGTAAGCATCCGCCTCAAAGTGAGAAAAATAACGATAACTAGAAAGGATAGATTTGCAGGCCAAATCTGTAAATGTGCAACAGCAGATTCTTTGTTTTAAATATTTGACAATGTGCAACATTCATCCCTGGGCACATCGCCAATGATTGTCACAAATCTTGAACATGACAGTCTGGTACTTGTAGCAAAATGTAATATATATTGCAACATTGATTTCCTGTCGATTGGAGGAAACAGCATGATGTTTAACATATTTGTTTACAGACATTCCTTTTTAGAGCTGAATTCGCTCTGCCCAACAGCTGCTTGGGTTGTTATACTATATTAGTAAGACACAAGATTACCATAGGTACTTTATAGTTACATGTCCTCGTGTATCTTTGCTCTGTCGCTTTCCGGGCCCTGTTCTTTGGATTGGTGGTCAATACATACATGTATGCTGTCTCTGACTTCGATATGTACCCATACAAGTACCATGAGTACAGTAAATATCAGTATACAACTCTTATGATCTGGCGTCAAGAGTCACAATACCAAATATATTTATCGACGCAAAAACAGTTGTGGACCAGTAGCTTCAGTGCTGTACATGTATATGGCAAACCGTTATGCTGCAGAAAAGGAGGTCGCAAACAGCAGGTCACCTGCCAAAGCAGGTAAATAAACAACGATATTGATTCTTGTAGCAATAAATATTTGGCTACAAAGAGCAGGTGACCTCCTCTGGCAATGGCAGCAAATATCACTGTATTTGCAGTGGATTTGTCTCCCACTGTGATCATCCACATTGTTTCAGGTTGCAGCTAACCTAGGTCTGTTATCAGTGACCCTGCAGTGCGTGTTCGAGTCCCGTTCGTTCCGAACATAAAATACAACTCTGTGCAGCATGTTCCATCTCGGACAGCGCGTCACACAGGTACAAGCAAATTACCACAGGCAGACAGTGTGCATCTTTTTTTTTATGGTTGACTCGTGGTCTTCAAATATCCGCATACCGTCAAAGTCAGTTTCGCTAGTTTTGCAGATATTCAAGGTGTCAAATTATGTTTATTTACCCAATATAATGAATCAAAATACAGCTTTTGCATCACTAATTACAAAATTTACTCAAAGCACAAACCTATGAATTAAACTGGAAATGTCACTTGTCGTTTGTAATAGTTGGCATTTCTGTCTATAATAGTTTTGAAGATATTCAAATTTATTTTTTGTACATTTGCCTAATTTACATACTTTAAATCTACAAGTTTGGCTCACCATTCATTGGATTTACCTACAGCACAATCCTATGAACCCAAGTTGGATTGCCACCTCTATCTGTAATACTTTTTAAGATATTCAGAATCTGTATTTTGTGCATTCCGCTAATTTGCATAAATTAAAATTCTACAATTTTTGTTCATAGTACCTCGGATGCTGCTGTAGCAAAAATGTATAACTGAAGTTGGACTGTCACCTTCGTCTAAAATAGTTGTGAAGATATTCAAGATTCATATTTTGCGTGTTCACCTATTTTGCATAAAATTAAATGTTACAACTTTGGTTTATGGTTCGTTGGATGCGCCTACAGTGTAAATCCATAAATTGAAAGTCACATTATCAGCTCTATCAATAATAGTTTGAAGATATTCGGCATTTTAAATTTTCAAATGCCAAATTGGCATACTTAAAAATGATACAACTTTTTTTCATGGGATTCACAAGTGTCACAAACCTATATTCACAACCTAAATTTTTGTGTCGATCCATTATAGTCATAAAGATATGAAGCTTTTAAAAATTGTTTTGCCCCAAGTTTCCATATTGTTGAACTTCCTGACCGGTAAAGGTAAGGTGCACAACTTCACCACATGCAGATTTTCAGCTAATTTTCAAAATTGTCTCTTTTGTGGTGTCGCAGAAAAAAACATGCAGCGAAAAGAAAGAAAGAAAGAAAGAAAGAAAGAAAGAAAGAAAGAAAGAAAAAGAAAGAAAGAAAGAAAGAAAGAAAGAAAGAAAGAAAGAAAGAAAGAAAGAAAGAAAGAAAGAAAGAAAAGAATTCATACCTCACGACAAATATAAGACAATTGTATTCTTACAGAATTAAAAATATGTTTAAACCAAGTATAAGATAATTGTTTTCTACCCTGTCTGTCCGTGGCGCGCTTGTGCTATCCTATGCTTAAAACAAACAAAACAACCAGCCAAACAAACAAAGCAAAACAACAACAAGACAAAAAAAACCCCACATACTCTGAAAGTATTCTTTCTCGAGATTTGAATGGCAATTTCAAAAGATGGCACTGTAACTTCACCTAATTCTACTATATTTTTTATTTCGCTCATTTCGCTGCAGGCCAAAAAAAAAAAATACAAAAGCAAACATAAACAAGAAAACATAGAAAATTAAAAATAAAAAAAAATAAAAAACACTCAGAAATTGTTTTAACATAGGTTTAATAGGATGCATTCATATTTAAATGCAGTCCTACTCTAACACCAATTGAGCAAAACTTTCTCAATAAGATAAACAACAGGAATACAGAATAATCTTAAGAAAATGTATTAACAGATACTTGAAACATAAAGGATGCCTAAATTGATTAGAAATTGGCTCTCTTTTTGTTGAAAAGGTGGTGTTTATGGATGTTTGTGTAGCATATAATACAAATCTGCCCTGATCACGGTCGAAGCATCAGTCTGTTGCCCTGGCAACACAGGAAGTGACCAGGATCGCATTTAAATATGAATGTGTCCTATTGAAACTACACGTATGTTAAAAAAAGTGAAAGTAAACTTGCAATGCAAAAACCGCGAAAATGTATATACATATTGAAATAAGTACATTCAGTGTCTCAGACTGGAATAAAAGCGAGACTGTGCATGATCTTTGTCACTGGCATTTTCGAAATGAGCTCCACCCTAGTCTAAGGGTACCCAGATGTGTTTGCTATTACAAAGCCATGGGCCAAGCAGTTTCAAAGAAGTTTCTTTAAGATTTTCTCTTTAAAGTTTTCCCAAAAAAAGGATCAAAAACGCTCCAAAAAATGTGAAAATATAAAAAATTCATTGGATCTGGACATATCACAATACATTTGATAGACATACGCAAGGTATATCCCAACCAAATTCGAAACAGACATGATCAAAGGTTTTGGACAAAATTACATATATTTGCAAGTGCACTGTTTTCCCTATAGTAACCATGCTGACATGTTGTATTCCCGATCATCATTACATATTTTTTTTTTAATCATTAAAATTAGGCGACTGATCGTACTCCCACCTAGTGAAAGCCTTGGCGCAGTTTGAGTAAGGCTTCATTTTTATCTTGTTTAAATATCCAGCTTGCGGTTCAGCTGGGAGAAGTCGTCAAAAATTACAAAGACACACGAAAGCTCGTTTTCAAAAACAATGAAAAATTAGCAGCGCCACCTATTCAATACATCAAAGTCTAAGGGTGTCTACAAGTGTCATTGTGCAATTTCAAACCAATCGGTCAAGTTGTTTTTTTTTTTAGAAGACTTTTTTTAAAAAAAAAAGGATTTGGCCCAAAAATTCACGAACGCCTCCCAAAAACTCATTTCATCATGCCTACTTGAACTACTTAGCAAAGATCTACTCAAGGTACATCTCCATCACGTTTAAAGAGAATATGAATGACGTTTGGGGAGACGGAAAATTAATTACCATTGCAATCTCTGTTGAATTGCATAGTAATCAATAGAAATGTATATATTATAACCGGCGAAAACCTGCATTGAAAAGTTTTGTTAAAAATCAGGAATCCAGATCGACACCACCCAGTGAGCAAATTTGTTTTACCCTTGCACAGGGTACATTATCACCAAATTCCAGCATGACCTGAGTGAGGCTTTTGGAAACACAGTCAAAAATAGCAAGAACGCACAAAATTAACCCCCCCCCCCCAAAAAAAAAACCCCTCAGCGCCAACTGGTGAACAAACTGTGGTCTCTGGGCACCCAGAAGTGTACTTATGTCGAAGCATTGGCCAAGCAGTTATAGAGAAAGACATTTGTTCAAAGATTTTTGTGAAAAAAAATCACAAAAGATCAAAAAATCACTGGACCATTTGAATAAACTTGGTAGGTACCCACCCAAGATAGATCCCCCATCGTATTTGAGGAGGATCCACTTGACAGTTTTGGAAATAATCGCAAATGGAAATTAATTGTAAGCTAAGAACGGCCATCCATCCTACCTCAACAGACTCACAAAACAGCTAACGTAAAAAGTAAACTGCTTCCAGAAGAAAGCTGACAACATCTATACATCAGCTATTAATATGATTTTTGTTACCCTTCAGCTATGGCGACACGTCATGTCATTTGACTGTATATTGAGTTTAAGGTTATGATATGAAAAATATACTCTCCAGAGGAACTTATTTTGCCACAGGAAATCATACTTTGTAACACGTTTAATATGTACAAAAACATATGGCAGTTTTACTGTCGGGATACGACAAGATATTGATCACATGTGACGGAATATGCAAAATAAGTAGATGCACAGTATCAATCTTGGATATTAATCTTCATGTTTGAAGACGGGGTTTTGACAGCTGTGAAATGATTGTTGCCGTTTTGCTGTCAAAAGCAGACAACAACCTTCGACAAGGAGGCCTCCTTCACATTGTGTATAACCTGCTTCTAACTTTTTTTTTCGATTTTTTTATTTGTAGCTTTCTGAAGTGGCAAGTAAATATTTGTTTTGAACTTAAAAAAAATCTAGACGTCAATCCACATATTCCAGCAGCGTAAAAAAAACATTCTTATTAATAGAGTGTGCTATAACAGTTCCCTGCCAAGTATCTATTTTGTCCTTTGAGACCAAAAGAAAGGAAAAATTTGTTCCACAAATGTTCAGACAACCTGCGTTTAAATCAATATTGAATGAAATGGACTGCTTCAGAGAAAAAGAACATTCTAAGTTTTACTTTTATTGTCATTCAAATTTTTTATTCCAAAACTGTATCATCAACTTTGGAACATTGAGTATGTGATACTTTATATATATATATATATATATATAGTCTTCGATTTTCTTCATGCTCTTCTGTTCAAGCTACCAAATTCTTCAAATAAAGTATTTTATTTTTCTTTCTTATTGTAGGTCTAGTTTATTAATTAATTTATCTAACATAGCATGACTGCATGTGGTGCTTGTCATTGCTTAATTATTAGTGTGCCATCTAGTGTCACTTTTAAGGAATTACTGAAAATGTCATGTGTAACAGCTCGTCATGTATTTTTCAATAAATTGTTCACCTCAAAATCTTCCAGTTCCATCAGATCGATATGATATTGCCAGGTTGCTGAATGTCTCTTACAGTTTCTCGAATAAAATTTTACTGGGTTCGTTAAATTGGTCACAAATCATAATAAATGGGATTCATCTTCTATATCATTGCATGTGTTTCATTGCTTTTGGTACAGGGGGATTTTGCATGGTCGTCTGTGTCTAATCGTTTCGATACATAAATTATGCACATTAATACGTAATTTTGTCAGACTTCTGCGAGTTTCAAAGTTACCAATAGCATTCAAATAAGATTCGAAATTCAATTCTTTGTTAAACTTGACATATTTTCTTGATTTGGAATCATCATTATGGTAGCTAAACATGTTTGCACACTTTTTCCGAAACTTGTCATCAATTTTCTTTTTTAATACGAAGGACGGGAAAATGGCTGATCTGTTACCCTGAATTTTCTAAAGTTCTTGCAAATTTACTTCATGCATAATATGTAGTACGCAGTTTAACCAAGTGGAGTTATTTTTGTATGACATTCCGCATTACATAAATACGAGCCGTATGATCAAGAATTCTTGTCACCATTTACAATACGAAACCAGCTTTGCAGCATGCATTCATTGCTTTTAACGATAGAAGCCAACATCCAAGTTCACTATAGTCGGCTGCATTTATATGAACTTATAAACTGAAGTTTGAATGACACCACTGCCCACAATTGTTTTGAAGCTATTCTAAAGATCTTTATTTTGTGTATTTGTCTAATTTGCATAAATTAAAAGCCTACAACTTTGGTACATGGTTTATGGGATGCGGTTATATCACAGACCTGAAAACTGAAGATGGAATTATACCTCCATGTGTAATAGTTTTGAAGTTATTCAAGATTTAGATTTTGTGTATTCCCCTCATTCGCATAATTAAAATCCTAAACTTTGGTTCATGGTTCACCAAATGTGGCTATGTCACAAATAAAATAGAGTTGAAATGGCACTGCTGGCTATAATAGTTTTGAAGCTGTTGAAGATTTAAATTTTGTGTATTCCCCAAATTTTCATAAATTTAAATTCTACAACTTTGGTTCATGGTTCACTAGATGCAGCTATATCACAAACCTATAAACTTGGAATGGCACTTTTCTGTATAACAGTTTTGAAGTTATTCAAGATTTAAATTTCGTGTGTTCACCTGATTTGCATAAATTACAATTTTGGTTCATTGGATGCGGCTATGTCACAAACCTATAAACTTAAGTAGGATGACACCTTTGTCTATAATAGTTTTGAAGCTATTCAAGATTTAAATTTTGCATGTTCTCCTAAATTTGCATAAATTAAAGTTCTTCAACTTTGGTCCATGGTTCATTGGATGTGGCTATGTCAGAAACCCATAAGTTAAATTGGCATGACACCTCTATCCATAATAGTTTTGAAGCTATTCAAGATTGAAATTTTACATATTCACCTAATTGGCATAAACTAAAATCCGACAGCTTTGGTTCATGGTTTATTGGATGCGGCTTTGCCACAAACCTGCAAGTTGAGACTGGAATGGCACCGCTATCTATAATAGTTTTGGAGATATTCAGCTTTGAATTTTTTCAATGTCTCTAATTTGCATAAAATAAAATCCTGCAACTTTGGTTCATGGTTCATTGGATGCGTCTTTGCCACAAACCTACAAATTGAAGTTGGAATGGCACCCCTATCTATAATAGTTTTGGAGATATTCAAGTTCGATATTTTTCAATGCCTCTAATTAGCATAATATAAAATTCTACAACTTTCATTCACTGTCCATGATATTGGCAGGTGTCACAAAGCTACACATGCACACACCTTGAAATTTTGTTTCTATCTGCAACAGTTTGGAAGACATGGAACTTTTAAAATTTTAATTGCCCGTAATTAGCATAATTTTAAACACCATGACTATTCCAAACGCCATGCACAATTTCACTGGTGGGTCAGTCACCATGGCAAGTTTGGTGGTTTTCAAAATAATAGTGTCCGAAAAAAGTCCCGACAATTTTAGTGCAATGGAAAGAAATAAAGAATCCAAGGAAGAGCAATATGTCTGGGTTGGCATCCAGACATGATAAAGCGACATCAAGAATCCACAGAGAAGAAGCAATACAAAGAGCCTAATCTTTCCCCAAAATTCACTGTTCGCGTTCTTATTTTTCAAACTTTGGATGTTGTATACGGAAGTTTAATGTGTTTAGCATTTTATACATAAATATCTCAAACAAGAATATATTGACCTCATATATATGTACAATATATCCGTAATAATGTTGCTTGCACGAATGATTGATCACACATCGTTATCTTTCCTTTTACATACGTGGCACAAAATAGCATTGTACCTTATTAAATGACAGTATATTACATATTATTATTGTGCAGTACATTGAATTACATCTGATTATCTGGTATTACTATGCAGAACACTTGGTTGTATATTACGATGCGTTACATTGAATATTTTGAAGATAAAAAGTAATGTGCAGTTGCTTGCGCGCATTGCTTTTCATTTGCGCACACTCATATTTTGCCTGATCCAGCAGCCTGTAAATCGATCAAGTAATCGATATCCATCATGGAATCTAATTTAACGAGGACCAGTTTTTAAAAAGTTTGTAAAAGGGCAGAGAAAAATGACTTAACATTGCATAAACATATTAACATACCCGTTCAGTGGTCCGAACATGACTACTTAATATATGTTGCCTAAACAACTTGCTAAAATTTAGTGCCAATAAAAGACAGCTCCCATTTTTTTTATTCGGCCTCCCCATGCTGAAAACGAGACCACCGGCTTGGCTTTATCGCCTTGTTATCTCGTTTCTTGATTTGAAATTGTGATGTAATCCTGAAGGCACTTGATAGTGCAAAAATATGGCAAAACTACACTGCCCAGTCGTCATTCGTAAGCTACTACGTTATGATCACTCAAAAAAGACATTCAATTAAAAGGAGAGGGAGAGTAAAGCTTTGTTTGTTTGATTGTTTGCTGTGGAGCGTAGAGAGAGGAAATCATTTTATGTTAAGTATACTGACGGCGAATCTCGTAAGCTGCCTTAGCAAATTTCATTTTCCTCGTGGCGTAACCGATGCAGTAATACTATCCGGACCCGTATACGCATAACATGAAATTGCATGAATAAATCCCATGCACTGAACAAAGGTTTTTTGGTTTTTTTTCAAATTTTATTAAGGTCTCCAATGGTCAAACATTCTGATTTTTGAAAAGTTTAATATGTACCTTATTCTCTGTCCTGAAACATTTTGATTTCCTGCAGCAGACTCCAGTGTATCAGTATCTCCACCTACCGTCCTAACCACACAACATAGATTGAGGTGGCATAGAAGCAAAATTTCCTATCATTTGTGTAACAAATGTTAAATAAAGTAAAACCTGTCCTTGCAGGGCTGTCCAACTGGAGCATTGTAGCAATATGTTGCTACAGTGCTATTCAAACTTCCTGCGGATTTTCTCAAAATAATTTTTTCTAATGTGAAGAAGTGGCAAAGTTGCTACAAGTAAAGAAAATTTGGTAGAGATATTTTCATCTTGACAGCACTGCCTTGTGGACACCACTGTAATCCGGACATCTGTGCAATGTGGACAGTCGTGTCCAGGACCGAAAGGTCAATTTTCTTGTCTTCACCTGTCTATTGTGGACACTTGCCGAAGATGGACACTTTTTGCCAGTCGCAGAGGTGTCCACAATAGACAGATTTTACTGTACTTCGTTCGCTTTTAGCATAGCGTGTGTCATTGTTTCAACAATTTTTTTTTATTCGGTTGACGCACGAGCAGTGCAATTGTCTCTACCAAAATTTATATTTTCGTTACTTGTAACTGATTTGGGGGACTAGGCAGTGGCCCTGCGAATATTATCTATTTTCCGTGTGTGTGTGTGTGTGTGTGTGTGTGTGTGTGTGTGTGTGTGTGTGTGTGTGTGTGTGTGTGCTAACTTTTGACGATATTGTGTACATTGATACTTATGATCCCTATATGTAGCTTTCTTGTTGCTGACACTGTACACTTTTGTTTACTGTTTACACTGATGTTACCTAAAATTTCTTCTTTGGAGCTTTTTCTATGGGCTATTGTTTCTACTGATAATAAATATTTTGGCTCATTATAGCTAACTTCGTAGGCTATTGTTCCTAATGATATATATTTTGCCTGCTTTTAAATGATTCTCTGGGTTGTGTCTACAGTCCCGTGACGAAAAATTACCCCGTCAAAGAAAACAGAACCCCAAATTGTTTTGTTTAATGAATGAACGAACGAACGAACGAACGAATGATTGAATGGATGAATGAATGAATGAATGAATGAATGAATGAATGAATGAATGAATGAATGAATGAATAAGTGGGTAAGTAAGCAAAAGCACCAGAGGGTTCAGCTTAGCAGGTAATAGAATATTCAGAAGTCTGAGATACATTTGATTTGAACTGACGATGTCAGAGTGTAAAGTGCCTGCATCCTACTCCTGGTGTTCTCACCGGGACATTTACAGTGCTCGCGATCTCCCCGGGTACTTCATGACCTTCTGTCAACAAGTCATTGAAGTGTCGCAATAATTGTGACTGTTGTGACATAGCCAGTATGCAGCTTATTCATTGTCTGTTGACGTATCTTCCCTCCCGAGTTTTAGCCTATCCATCATGTATACGACCCTATCTGTTGCATTGTCTCTAGATAAGCCTTCGTTTGTGTGCGTATCAGCCAAATTAAGAACCTGACATACCACAGGTGTGAACATAAATCAGATCTGATAATATGACTGAACATTGTACGACCTTTCATTGAAAGCTACTGATCATACAGACAATAGCCTGCGCTTTAAATATCAAGTTCTTATTGATTTAACATGACACGTAACAAAATAAAATTCGCATAAGCGTAGCATGGCGAACTGATATGGACCATGTATGAAACTGTAAATAAAATGCATATTTTTGCGAAAAATCCATTCATTGCATGGGTCATTACGTCTGTGTGCAAATTCACTGATATTCTTTCTTTCGTTCTTTCCTTCCTTCTTTCTTTTTTTCGGCTGTATAAGACTCTTCTATAACACTGTTATTAAAAGCAAAAGCTTTGAAAATAGGTGGGAATACTGAATCTGTGATGAACTTGGGCACCTTACTTTCTATTGTCAGGAAGTTAAAAATCATGCAA
This sequence comes from Hermodice carunculata, assembly GCA_964020975.1. Lineage (NCBI taxonomy): Eukaryota > Metazoa > Annelida > Polychaeta > Eunicida > Amphinomidae > Hermodice > Hermodice carunculata. The sequence goes on from OZ026624.1 coordinate 24,264,330, forward strand.
ATTACGGGCGATTACAAATTTATAAGTTTCATAGCTGCAAAACCGTTGTAGACAGAAATTTTCAAGTTCTCCTTTTTTTAAACATATTCATTTAAACTGGATCGCCCTGTATAGTAAATGCCTGGGATTGCCTATTGCAGACTTTTTTTGGGGGGGGGGGGGGGGGGGGCGGGGGGGGAGGTTAAAGAATCATAAACGTGTTCAGCGCTGCACTGCTTTGCAGGCAAGAGGAGAGAATGGAACAAGGCATTTCTGTTGAAACAAAAAAGAAAAACCGTGCTACAAACGTTCTGTGTGTCTGTTAAATAAAAACAAAAGCTTTCGATCCGAGTCAGAAGCGCACACCTTGTCAGTGACCATGGCCCCTCGATCTCCACAAGATTCATCCAAGCCTGCCTACCTGTCAATAAAACTCATGTGTGGTTGTCATGGGACGTGCGACTGAGGAAGAAAAAACTGATTTCACCATTGGTGTGACGTGTCACTTCCAAATGTGCTCCATTGCTTGTAGCAATCACTGTGAGGGAAAACAGACAGGCATGAAAAAAAATGGATGTTAGCTACATATAGTATACGCTTTAACATGGAACTTACCGTTTTCACATTTGTTGTATAACTCTCCTATTGATACAAAGTTATTCTTTTCTATCCATTTTTCCCATTTCTGCTTTGTGCCTTTTGAGGTATTTGTATCTTCCTCTGACTCCTCGTCTTCACCATCATAATCATAGTCGTCGTCACCATTATCACCTGGTGGATGTTCACCCTGCAATGCTTTTTTTACCAGTCTCGGGCTATTGTCCAGACTTTTCTTTGTGTGTCTAGCTTTATTTGCTGCTAGAATATCTTCTGTTGGTGGTCTATGAAAATACATGAAATAAACCCCAGCCGCGAGGACGATGATAACTGCCGCTCCTATGATCCACTTTTTCATGATGAGGAATGTACGATGTTAAGATGCCGCAGACAAAAACCTTGACCAACTCTCAATGTTGACTTGGTCTTGAGATCTCATAAAGACACAGTTTTCACTGGAAATCAATACACTTTAGGCTGCAATTTAATGCGCTAAATCCCAGCTTGGATTCCAGACTCTTTCCACGGCACAACAACAAAAAATGATGCCAATGTTGTGTGTGTGGGGTGCCTCTCTGGTCAGTTTCTGGATGTCCAGCACAGAGGGATGTTGATTATACAGCTGGCCACCAAACAGCTGATCAGGCAAAGGAATGCCCGCTTCACTTGGTAAAAACCAAAAGGTTATCTGTTCGAACAGTCCAATGTGCACCGAAACACGAGGGCTACACAACCATATGATCCGTCTGGCATAGTTCCAAAAAATAATAAACTTTTAGGATTCAACTGGGTAAATATGTGTATATCCAGGAACTACTTTTGATTTGTTGCCAAAGTTTCTCGGTGAGTCGTGCTCACGTGGGGAAGGGTATTTCGATAAGCGTGCGCCCCTCGCAAAATGGGATGTCCCAGTTTGAATTGTCCCGGCATATCAGTGGAGTGTCAATCAAAGAAAGCACTGTCAACAGTATTTCTTCATTCCACTTGTCACATCAACATTGATTGGCTTCCAAAATTCCAATGAAAACCCACGGTCAACACAGCTTGTTCAACCAAAATTGTCAGACAGACTTTCTTCAACCGACGTATGTATATCTGGTATCAATTGTTACAAGCACGGGTAATCGCCCTCCCCTGACGTAACGTGCTTTCACTGGCACATATTTTAATCGATTTTAACAAATTTACACAGCAACGAACTACCTTTTTCGACAAACTAACCGAAATTTTCCCTACATTTTTGACTTTTTCAAACCCAGAAAAATTTATCTTTATTATGAAATTAGAAGATGCCGATATAATCAAACATACTGGGACATTTTTCGACCAAGTGACTAAAGTTAGAGGTCAATTTTGATGATATATATTTTCTAAATAGCATAAATATCCCCAACATCCACTTGCAGTTTTTGTTTTGCAGGCGACCCTTTGAGGCCAACGCCGGCCAGCCCACCGCACCGCGTTGTAGGGCGGCAGGGCGGCGATGTAGTGAAGAGTGTTCTTTTTTTCTTTTTTTTCTTTTTCTGAAGAATGAAGTGGAATGTAGTCTAGTGTCGTGATGTGACGTATTGTTTTGTATTGTATTGTATTGTATTGTATCGTATTGTGATTCATGTATATATTTATGTGTTTTGACTGACAGAAAACCATGTATGTATATGGTGCAGTTAATAAAGTCATTCGATCATTCATTCGTTCACTGGGCCTATAGTATAGCTAGAGCATGCAACGTCCGGCAAACGTGAACAGGACGATTACCTTTGGTTACAAGCAGCAACGTTCTACTAAAATGAGAGAGAGAGAGAGAGAGAGAGAGAGAGAGAGAGAGAGAGAGAGAGAGAGAGAGAGAGAGAGAGAGAGAGAGAGAGACTGTGTTTATACTAGACCTACTTCATTACATTATGCAGCGAGAAAGAAACTGTGTTTACAATATACCTACTTCATCACATTATGCATTCGTATGGAGGAAACTTAGTTTTCCTCACAATCATAACTCAACACTATAACAGGTATGTGCATCGAATTTCATGCAAAATTACTCCAACAATATTACTTTAACAATAATTGGAATTGTCTTGTGAGTTATGTTTTTCTTTCTCGTTTCGTTATGTGTGTGTGTGTGTGTTTAATAAGCCCTGTTTATTTTTTCATGTCTTGATTTGTTATTTTCACACGTGTTCGTGAGTCGAATCAACATAAGCTTTCCTAATTTACCAATCCCGTTCTCGTTTGCCGCAAAAAGTTGTAGTTTCAAGACGGTGCATGGTCTCTCGAGGTAGGTGTATCTCCAGATTGGAGCCATTGTATCACTTTGTGACTGATTAAGAATACACGGTGCGAAAGCACGCCACGGAGCTCACATACAACAATGCCGTGAGACACAAGAAAATTAAATGGGCTCAAAATAATCTAATGAAAGACGTTTCAATGGAGGAGGGGGAAGCAAGGCAAATATATAGAGCTAAAATGGGTTCACGGGCAGATTTTTCCCCTAAAAAATGAAAAAAAAAAACCCGACTAAAAACTAAACACACACGCACACGCACGCGCACAAATTTTAACTGAGTGTTCTCGAGAAGTACATGTGCGCTCAACAAAGTGTACCTCTTTGCACACTTACCACAGCAACATTGTCCAGGTGAAATACAATGAAATTAATGATTAGACAGTTGGACAAATTTATCTATCACTTAGATTAAGAAAACAAATGACTTAAGATACAAATATGCAAATGAATTAATTTAAGGGGGGGGTAGATGGATTATTTATCAATTTTTAAACACACAGACAAATATTCAAATATAAAATCTTGTTCAAGAAGACTTTAAGAAGGTGCATCACTAATACGTACTGAAGCTAGGGACACGGTGGTTTTTAAAAGTTTACAGAGAATTGTTACCCAAAATTCAGCAACCGCATTTTGGGGCTCTCAATCACGAGCGCATGTCAGTGCATGCTGGCATTATTATTATTATTATTATTATTATTATTATTATTATTATTATCATCATCATCATTATCATTATCATTATTATTATTATTATTATTACTACTACTACTACTACTACTACTATTATTATTATTATTATTATTATTATTAAATTGAGCTATAGACGGGGAAGGGTGCATAAACATTGACAATGCATCTTGTCTTGATCGCGAGACAGCCTGACCATGCTAACGGGAACACAAATCAACACCACCACCCTCAACCCCTGCAGATCGAATAAGCGGGCCCAGATGCACATAGCAGAGGTGTTCATGTTATCCAAGAAATAACGAGCCTCTCCATGACGCTGCACTCTCGAAAAAAACCCTGAAAACTCACAATTTTCGTCTTGACCGACCCCCTTGACTGTTTTGCAAAGAGCCGACATTAAAGTGGGGCAAAATATACGGGTTGCCTTGACACATTTCTGCAGTGTATGGATCAGAATATGTGGATAGGTTTCGATGTTGCATTTACACATGACTCAGTTGTACTTTAACATAAACAGTCATTATACAGCAGGTCACAAACTGAAAATGATACTCACATGACTTTCCTGACATCAATACAACTTTATAAAATTACGGGTTAAATTGAAACAAACAGAATTACAAGACCCAGTTTTCCGTGCCCAGTGGCCTTTCATGACACTTTTCTCTCTCTCTCTCTCTCTCTCTCTCTCTCTCTCTCTCTCTCTCTCTCTCTCTCTCTCTCTCTCTCTCTCTCTCTCTCTCTCTCTCTCTCTCTCTCTCTCTCTCTCTCTCTCTCTCTCTCTCTCTCGCTCTCCCTCCCTCTCTCTCCCTCTCTCTCCCTCTCCATTTTCGGAGGAAGTGGGGGTGGAGCGGAGGGGGTTGGGGGTGAGGGTGGCATGCTAAGCAGCGCCCACTGACTGCTACGCTCTACGTCACGAGTTTTTGTTTCGTAGGCAAATTGATGTGTTATTAAGCTCCCTTTAAAACTATAATTTTGACATAGGTACTGAACGTTTAACTTTTTCCACATGATCGTGCATAATCGCAAAGTAATTTTCTCTGTTTATGTTTCCAGATTCATCTCAAATTTATAACACATCAAAAATGACCAGGAATATGATGCGCCGGTGTTTTCTTCTATCTATCTATCTATCTATCTATCTATCTATCTATCTATCTATCTATCTATCTATCTATCTATCTGTCTGTCTGTCTGTCTGTCTGTCTGTCTGTCTGTCTGTCTGTCTGTCTGTCTGTCTGTTTTCCCTGTCTGTCTGTCTATATTTCTGTCTGTCTGTCTGTCTGTTCATCCATATCTGTCTTTGTGTCTGTCTATCTATCCATATATCCACCCAACCATCTACATCTATCTATCTACCTTTTCATCCATACCTGTCCATCTATCTATCTATCTATCTATCTATCTATCTATCTATCTATCTGTCTATCTGTCTGTCTGTCTGTCTGTCTGTCTGTTTTCCCTGTCTGTCTGTCTATATTTCTGTCTGTCTGTCTGTCTGTCTGTTCATCCATATCTGTCTTTGTGTCTGTCTATCTATCCATATATCCACCCAACCATCTACATCTATCTATCTACCTTTTCATCCATACCTGTCCATCTATCTATCTATCTATCTATCTATCTATCTATCTATCTATCTATCTATCTATCTATCTATCCATCCATCCATCCATCCATCCATCCATCCATCCATCCATCCATCCATCCATCCATCCATCTGTCTATCTATTTATTTTATTTTATTTTATTTTATTTTATTTTTCCCAGAATTAGGCGTTTATGTACCGACCATTGCACGGCCTACGTGGGTACCCGAACCTGGTCGAACGCATACGGACGACATCGACATGTTAGTAAATGTTCGAAAATCAAAATATCATCTCCTTTGTTGAATGTCAAAATTTTGCTGATGCTCCTTAACAAACTCTTTGTAAATATAAAAAAAAACAATTTTACTCATGGCTATCGTCAGCAAATTTATCTCAATACGCTGTTGAATTTCGATTGGCCACTTCAGTGTTATCTTACCTGGGACAATGCCAGTCTTACTGCAACAACAGTGCTTACAAATGAAAAATACACAGGATTGCCAGTTACATGGTTTGTGAAGTCTCTCGATTAACGTTATTTCACTTAACATCAGTCTTGAGATTCGCGTGACATGGCCATAAAGATTTTTGCGTCAATAGTTCAGAAACACGCAAAACACAAGAAGCGTATAAGTTCCTGGTTTGCCGCCACGCTGAAGAAATTGGCCAGCTAGTCGAAAAATTATGCTATGCAGGTCTGTCATGTCAAATGAGTTTGGATATATTTATACATATGTTCATTTTCAAGCTTCACAGCAAATGTTATTTTCATGCTATTGAAACAGCGATTAATAATAACAATTTAGCGTCAACAATTTAGAGGGCATAGGTTTCGATCAAGTTTTTTTTTTTTTGAAGGGCTCTGTAGTAAGAAGACCTGTGTGAATGCGGACTCATACATAGGCAATATACATACATGTATGTGCGTGCGTGTACGTAGGGTGTACGTGCGTGTTATGAACGTTATATGCATGCATGCACGCATATGCTGTTATTTTCAACATAGGCTTATATGCACCATAATGAACGTTTACTGAGAATATATGATACTTTCATTATTATTATTATCATCATTAGTAGTAGTAGTAGTAGTAGTAGTAGTAGTAGTAGTAGTAGTAGTAGTAGTAGTAGTAGTAGTAGTAGTAGTAGTAGTAGTAGTAGTAGTAGTAGTAGTAGTAGTAGTAGTAGTAGTAGTAGTGTTTAGGACTGAGACGTTTACTTCCGTGGTAAAGAAGTAATGTTTCATGAACACTCCAAGCTGTTCTTGGTAGCGAACCTTAACCTGTTCAAATAAAGTTCCGTTAAATACGCTGGGATTACATACGTGCATACATACATACATACATACATGCATACATACATACATACATACATACATACATACATACATAGACATGTATGTATATGTGTATTTGTGTTTGTTTTGAGATCCGAGCTTCGACCATAGAAGTTCTTTTGCGTACGCGTATGAAATGAAATCAAATGAAATGAAATGAACTTTGTTTCGCTTCACGTCTTTACCAATAAGGCATTTTGCCGAAACACAGACAAATTACATCACAATAATACAGGCAATTAAATAATACACCAATTCCAAAAACAAAAACAAACAAAAAAAAAACACAGAAAAATCATGAACGTGATTAAGAAAAACTAAGCTACATACAAAGAGTAACACTTGCAAAAAATAACACTTGGAATAACATACACAAGTAACAGTGGACCTTGAATCGTTTTCAGCTGTTACATGTTTATTGTAACAGCCGAAAACGATTCTAAAATGTATATTATTTCAACATCATGACACCTAATTAGGAACAAAAAAAATTCTGTTCATGGTTAAAATCATTGAAATTGGTGAAAATTTCATTTGCCAGATCCATCAATTTTTTACGAGGACAAGAAAAAATTCAGCAAACCAAAACATAGCGAAGTTCATCTGCAATTGTCGGGCATGTGTTGTTAAATCTTTCGTCATATGTTTTTGTTGGTCATGTGTGTTTGCCAGTCTCAATAGGAAGATTGTGTGCATTGTTCTCAGCCATATAAGGCTTTTTTTTTTTTCGTTTACATTTTGAATTACACATAAATGTCTTTCTAGTCGAAAATTTTCCTGAAACTTACCGTGCGTTCTCAATTCTTTATATGGTAGCAACTGTGCTTTTAATTCACTTTCCCATTGCACTGTAAATCTTTCTTTGAATAGTTTATTTATCATTGTTATTGGAAAATCCTCAATATCAATGGCTGCTTTTTGAGGAAGCACAAAGAAAGAATCTTCGTGCAAGATCTAGGCGGCAGGCCACAGCTGCCAAATGCCGAACTGTTGAATCTGACTCTGTTCAGTAGTCATCAGTGACTCCACATAAGAAGCGTAGATAAACCCACACGGTTCATCTGCAGCCTCAAGTGGCAGCTGTCTCTCCACCAGAAACACACACCCCACCCCCACCCCATGCCCTGTGGGAGTAAGCAGAAGAGATAGATGTCATAGTCATAAGTCGGGCAGCAAGAGCCCAGCGTTACCCAAGACAACTGCTGCTGCTCTAGCCACTGACCCAAGGTTTGCCCTTGCTTTGGAGTCCATGGCTCAGAATACTCAGATGCAGGCTGATATGTTGTGTGTGCTGATTGCCCCCTCTCAGCGTAAGGCTGTTTCTTTTTCGGATGCCCCTTCCAAGAAGTCAGCCAAGCATAGACTGAAGTTGTTAAAATATTGGTCCTCCGGGTCCAAGCACTCATAACGGAAGTCACACAAAATGATGCATCCAGAATGGAAATCTATGGGTTCCCATCCAGGTATTGGGGAACCTCAGCCAGTCTGAGTAGACGGATCATCCAAGAGGTCCGGAAAACCACCATAGTTGGGATGAACTTCCCAAGCTCCCAGTTCTGAGACCTTCGGTTGGTAAGTCCAAGCAAGCTGGAGCTAGAAAGAAGGGACCCAAGTTTGTGGTGGCGCCTTCTGCCACTAATGGGTCTTTGGCCCCTGCAGTAGTGGCCCCTCAGGTGACCCTAGTGCCACCTTTAGTGGTTCCAGCTGCAGCCCCAGCTTTACCTCCTGCACTTTTGGCAGCTCCGCAATACTGCTTGTCCCTGCATTTGAGCCAGGTACCCTCCCTCCCTCTTTCGAGAGGCAAACAGAACTGGAGCTATCAGGATCAGCCTTTGTGGTCGGAGACTTCGTTTTCTTCCACTGTTGCCATCACAGATGCCGAGCCCAAGCAGACTCTGATGGCAGAGCAGCTTGCTGCTTCTGTCATTAGTCAGCTTTCTCTTGGCCCTGAAGCTCGGGAGTTCAGGAAACTCCTTCAGGCTCCTTCCTGCCTGCAGTTTCTCAGTCGGTGGCAGCTGTGGTCCCTGAGCTGAGTCTCACGGAAACCCAGCAGGTTCCAGAAGCCCCCCTCTCTGGCCCCATGTGGGCTTAGCAGTCGGAGGCCATGTTTCAGGCTGCAAAGACTTCCACAGAAGTCCTTGCTACCCCTATGCCTGGGGTGGTGACAGATCCCCTGCTGTCACAGGTGGCCACCCCATCGCCTGTGGATGATTCGTTGTTTGACATGGCTTTGGGTCTCACCATTCCCACCATGAGTCAGGATTCCTGATTCTACAACACCTCAACACGGAGGCCAAGGATGAGCTTGTTTTCGGATGCATCTGTTAGCAGATCCTGGCCAAGGTCAATGGCATGCCACACTACCTCTGAGCAGCAAAGCTCGTTGGTAACTGTGGAAAAGCCATCTGCACCCATGGACACCACTCCAGCTCCACCACAGAGCTTTGACCATGTCAAAGCTCTCATTCAGAGACTGGTTGGTGACCAAGCTATGGTTCCAACAGAGGAAGAAAGGCACAGGGCCATTGCACTGTCCTGTCGGGGCTTGTTCCGGGAGGACATGAGTTAGCGCACCACCATTCCTTTTGCACGCTTTGTAGCTGAGTTTTATGACCAGCTCACAAGCTAAGACACGCAGCATACAGGTTGTGGTAGAGCCACCAATGTCTAGCTACTAGAGGCAGGAGTGACTCCTCCAAAAGCCAGACATCCAGGTATGATGGTATTCTGCACTGGAGCAAATCTTCCTTTCTCATTCACTGCCTGTGAATTTGGATAGAGAAAAGTTTGATGCTTGGCAGCCGAAGTCCCTCACGATGTTTGCCAAGGCCTTTCAAGCAATTGGAGGAGGATGCCAGCTAGGGGATCTGTCCCTATGGTGTCATACTCTGATGTCTCGTTGCCCACTGTGAGGTCTCTCATGGATGACCTCGGGGGCTCTGTGTACATCATGGGGGCTGTGTGGGATTGGCTAGACCAGGCATCACTCCTTGTGACTTCATTGTCATGGGCAGTTGTTAACCAGGTTTTAACCGCCTACACGTTGGAAGCTAACCTTCATTAGTTGTGGAGGGATGCCTACCTCCAGGTTGCCTGACACATTGTATCGCGGAGCCCATATGAGGCCACTCTTCTCTAGAATACTGTTCAGAGCAGAGATGTCAGAAGGTGTCTGCCGCTGGGCACAGGACCATCGGGCCTGCTTTGTGGATCAGACCTGCACCAAGGTACTGCCTGACTCAGTTTACTCACTTTCATCTGTGGCCACTTGAGCCGCAAAGGGTGGTAAGTCTCACACCATGCCTACTCAGCCCTTCGCTGGGATGCAATGCCCAGGAAAGAACAGGCAGCAATCAGAGAAGAGGATGTACTTGAACAAAGGCAAGAAGTTGGGCAAGCCTCAGGGCTCCTGACTCCACCATGCTGGAGTCAACAGTCTCAGGATTACCCTCTGCAACATTGTCAGACTCCGCACAGTGCGGGTTCGGTGCCTGCCTCTCCTCCTTTGGCACATAATGGGAGTTGATTACAGAAGATCCTTCTGGCCTAAATATCCTGAGACATGGATACACACTGCCTTTTGGCCAAGACAGATCTCTTTAAGCCAGAAGCCTTGTTGTTTGCACCACCCACTGCAGCAGAACTCAAAGCATCTGCATTTCTAGAGGCAGCTCAGATGCTTCAGAGCAAGTATGCCATGGGGCCACTAAAGAATCAAGGTTCTCCGCCTTCTACAACCTACCCTTCCCGGTCCCAAGCAGGATGGAGGATGGCGCTTGGTGTTAGACCTGTCAACACTGAACACCTTCCTGGTAGTCCCGTCTTTCAAGATGGAGACCCCCCACCCCCAGTCAGTGCCATTGGCCCTGCGGCCCATAGCATGGAGGACATCACTGGATATCCAGGACGCATTCTTCCACGTGCCAATCATAGAGAATTCACAGAAGTTTTTGCAGTTCCCATTCTGGGGCCACGTTTACCAGTTCATGGCACTTCCATTTGGCCTTGCCATGGCACCACTGGTGTTTGCCCAGTTTGCACAGTCAGTTGCTAACCTTCACCAGTCAGCTGCCCACGTTCATGTGTACCTGGACAGTTGGCTTATCGGGGTGCTTTGGTGCCTGCATTTGCAGCATCACACACAGACCATTCTGGAACTTTGCCAACACTTGGGCCTGATAGTGAATCTAAGCAAACCCAGTCTTTGGCTGGAGCAAACTTTCGTCTTCCTCGGCATCCGGGTCACCCCGGTTGCCTACCTATGTCAGGCTTCAGAAGACAGATGAGAGAGACTTCAGTCCCTGCTCGGAGCCTTTCTGACTCGTGAGGTTCGCTTGTGAATGTGTTTTGTCATGCATGTCATTAAGTGACTTGATAATATTCTGTTTAAATTCTTTTTCCTTACGTTTACCGAAATTCTGTTATCTTTAGTCTTATAGTTAGTTTGTTTCAAAAAGTAATTACGCGGCTCATATACTTGTCATGCTAGTTTTTTCCTTTCCCGATGGATGGTGTAACAGTATTGTCCACATGCTGAATACCTTGTTTTCTGTATTTAATTGACAACTTGCCAGCCTCATGCAAAATTATAGGGAAATCAGTAGCTTTGTCGAATGAAGCTCTGTCATCTACATCATAATGTGTATTGATACAATTCTGGAAATCTTTCTTACATACTGTTTCTAGAGACAGTTTGAAGCCATCAGGGTTTGAAACCCGGGGTTTGAAATTGACCAGTTTCGTAATGTTGGAATGGGCTCAAGTGCACCTTGCGTGCCCATCTGGAAGTCATCCAATGAAAATTGCTTTCTATTGATTCGAAGGTCGAATGAAATAATAACACGGTCAGGATACCAGTTAGAATCGTGAACTTCCATACAAGCTATAAAGGACAGAGAGGTGTGATCTGCAAGAATATAATCGACACAACTGGTTAACCTCGCATTATGGCTACATCTACCTGACCAGTCTCCAAGCGTTCGCCGTTTAAAATACGCAACCCAGCCGATTTACATATCTCCAACAACTTCCTGTTCGTCGGTTTTGCGGTGATCCTGATCACTTCTGCAGAGGGGTATGTCCGTGTTAGTTTCAGGAGGCAGTGGGGTTGACATCAGCCTTCCCTGATGCTACATTATCATTTTCTGTGTGTGCGGCAGCGTTAAAAGCGCCCAATAATACGCATCTGGAGCCTGATTGAGTAACTGTACGTATATCACACAGCAGTGTTTCAAATATATAAACCTTGCTTTAATACTTCGGATTATTAGGAGATATATAAGTATAACCCACATACACATCTTCCAATTTGAAAAACAAAAAACAAAAAACAACCCCCCCCCCCCCCCACTTTTTTCACCTTATCCATACAATATTAGGATAATAATTCCTTATTTTGGAAAATCTTTTAAAAATCAGAAAATATGCTCGCAGTACAATGCAGTGAACAAACTTAATAAGGGGGTTGAGTCATGGTACATTCCCACCAGGTTTGAAGAGAAAACAGTGGGCCGTTTGGGAGATGCTGAAAATAACGAAACAACACAGAATTTAAAAAAAAATCATAAAAATTGCTAAATCATTTGAGCGGAGGATGACCATTTGAACAAACTTGGTAGAGACCCATCCAAGGTAGATGCCCGCCAAGTTAGATGTGGATCCGGCCCGCGGTTATTGAGAAGTCGAAAATGTGAAATTGAAGGACGGTCTGAGGATCACAAGATGAAACTGAACTGCATGGCTGACATGTCAGCTGAGCAAAACAATAAGTCTGGGGGCGAAGATAAACCTCTTCATCGTATCTGGAGTCCTACATATTCTTGCGTATAAGGTGTTAAATATTTTGATATACGTTTTGACACGTTACAATTTTGTCTATGGAATTCTGAGCTTTCACAACTGGATTGCATTATATACGATGCGACTTTTTTCCTAGTGCACGGAATTATTCAGCATACAGCTTGCTTCCAGTTTCTAAGTAATTTTTCAGAGACAAACCAGACAAGAACCACATGACATTCTTCTATTACATACTATTCTGTCACAGAGAGAGAGAGAGAGAGAGAGAGAGAGAGAGAGAGAGAGAGAGAGAGAGAGAGAGAGAGAGAGAGAGAGAGAGAGAGAGAGAGAGAGAGAGAGAGAGAGAGAGAGAGAGAGAGAGAGAGAGAGAGAGAGAACTGTGTTTATATTAAACAGCGGCTCTGGCATACTGTTCAGTTAAAAGATACTACTGATCTTAGGTAAAAAAAATAACAGCTACTGTCAGAGGTGTGGGTGTGGGTGTTTTTAATACATTTATTATCTTAGCAACCTAAACTATCTGTTGATCAACTCGTCGGTTTGAAACATTCTTACTTTTGGGGGGGAGGGGTTGTCTTTTTCTTTGCTGGAATTTTTTTCTTTAATTAAAGAAACCTATTTTAAATGTTTATTACAATTACAGACTAAGCGATACCTCAACAATGTACATGTTAGTAAAAGTTGAGTGTCCCCTGCCACGCGGTCACCTCCTGCGCAAAACAGGTCCAAAAGGTGGCCTGGTGAAGCAGGTGGTGTCTCAAAAATGGTGCAAAAAAACCTGCATGGCAAATGCAGCATCATGCAATGACCCGATGAAATAATCATGGTCCCTCTAAAACCCGATTGCACCATCTTAGTTCTGTTTTGATATGCGCCGAGAATTACTCTTTCACGGTCAATTTCGACCAAAGGCGACGACATGACGATACTGGATTCATATTCTTTGTAAACCGACGTTTCATCCAATTCTAAGTAGCAACATGCTTATAGTTGCAGAGAACATTGGAACAGTCCAGGCCAACAGCTTGCCTCCCTGCACTTTTTGCAATGCGACCAAACAGCGCCGAATTTAAGCTGTTGACTGATTCAAAATTCTCGCACTTAATTTCAAGTGCCTCTGTTAACAAGCCTTTGTCATTGTTTCTATTCACCAAAAAGAGAAAAGAAAAGACAAGAAAAGAAACGAAAAAAATAACACTCAAATGTATACCAGGGATACTTTGTATATGACGTGTCACCTGCTGACCTCATATAGTGGTTATTTATGTTAAAACATACACTTCACATATATCAGAAATATACAATTATGACACCTGTTGACTGCGGTCCTGGATAAACAGTGTTGCCTGACCCCAAGGAGGCTAAAACAAACGTTTTACAGCCACATTAGTGACGTCACTACAGTAGTCCCTCCTTTGAAAGACCACTCCTTTGGGAGACCACCTCCTCTGAGAGACGACAGTTGTCAGGTCTTTCTGTTGTACTTTTCATGTTTTTTATACCTCCTTTGAGGGACCACCTGCTTTATGTGACCGCCTTTTGGATGGCACTAGGGGTGGTCTCTCAAAGGAGGGACTACTGTAAAGAATTATAGGAGATAGCGACGGCTGTCTGACCCCTAACTTTGTGACTGAACACATACATTTTGTTTTCGGAGAGTATGAGGCGGGTCACAAAAGTAAGTCTTAACCATGTGCCGTAAAACCATGAAATACAGAGACACCGTGTCCAAAGCTCAAGTGGGTAGGCCTAACTGCACGGGCTTTCAAAACATTTAACTTACCTTTCACACACAGACTTACGCTGCACGTGTTATGGTCCGTCTCTCAATCAAAGTTTTCATAAGTTTCTCATATTCACGGAACAAATTAAATCAGTTCACTATGGCCTGTCAATGACTCTTCCAAAAATTGCGGTTGTTTCAATCGAAGCTGGAGTGCGGAAAGAGGAAGCTAGAGAAGGGATCAGATGGAGAGGGCAGAGTGGGCGGGAGGTGGAGGGACGGGGAGCAGATGAGAAGAAAAAGATCACTAAACATGGCTTTTTTTTCGAATATACATGCATCGACTACAGAAGCATCAAATTCGGCAATGGAAAGCTTCTTTTAACCAGTAAAATTGCTAAATGACGAAAATTTTGGTAAAGATTCTATGTCAGTGCTTTGTGTTTGGCTTCAATCCACAAAATTCCGGTACGAAGTGGCAAGTAAATCAGTTTTTGTGGGCGCAATACGAACATGCACTGAAACAAAAAAACTATTATCAACTGAATGTATAATATATCCATATATCCAAGCGAATAATAACAATGATAATAATAATTATTGTTGTTGTTATTATTATTATTATTATTATTATTATTATTATTACCATTTTAGTCTGGAGCAAGGAACGTTCATTAAAATGCGGGCGCTGTCAATGCAGCGGATGAAGGTTCAATAAAAGGAACAAGCAAATCTGTTGATTATCCACCGACTGAAGATGATCTTTGCAGGTTCTTGAAATCTACAACTATACTTGGAAGAATATAAAGTCTGAAATACAGAGTTAGACGGCAACTCTCTGTTTTCTTTCTGAAAGATGGACTAATGTAATGTAGGATAATGCCCAAGATGAAGCAAACCGATACGATATAGTTCACTCATATAGCCAATAAGAACGGTCACCGTTACCAGGCAACCGTACTGAAATGCTTCGCATATCTTTTTGTCTATACAGTTTTTTTTTTTTTCTTCTTTCTTTTCTTAAAGTGCCTTTCAAGATGAACTGTCATTTAACTTGTGTTAGACTAAGACACAGGTCGACCGACCATTTCTTTGTATTGCACCCGCGTGATTATGTAGTGACCATAATTATGCATAGTTTTAGGACTTTCAATGAGTGTACAGAGCTCGGGTACAGACGGCATTACTTCAGTTGGTGACTACCCACTCTCTATATCCGGTATCTTGTGCTCAACACAATTTAAGCATTTAAAGCCGGAACTAAATTATGTCAATTTTGATCAAACATATTGGATGAGCATTAGTCACTATCAATAAGCTACAGTGGTTTTTTTTTCTTTCTTTTTTTTCATTTATTTTTCATGAGACAGTAACTTGGGCAACATTATTTGTAGTTAGGTGTCACCAGATTACACCCACCCAGAAACCACAAATTCAGCAAGTGTGGTGCAAAACTGCTGCAACAAGAAAAAGAGAAAGAATAGAAGGCAGAAAACTATGGCAAGACTACCAATCATCGCACTTGGCCGCAAATTGCCACCAATTTCACCCCAAGCATCCTGGAAAAGTAAGGGGGCACCTGTTTATGTTAAACCTGCATGCATAAAAAGCTGACAAGTAAGGTGACAATAAATCTCAGCAACATTGCCTCTTTGAGAACTTAACAGTAACTGGCATGTTAATATATCCATTATTTGTGGTATTGGACATATTTTCTTTTTTTTTGGCCCAAACCAGCAGTGCCCACACTGAACAATAACTGGCATGTCACAGTGACTCATAAGTCTACGTTCATGAGGCTGGGTGTACAGCATTGTGTTTGATAAAAACAATTAGTGATCTAAATGTGAATAAAAACAGCCTAGAGTTCTCAATATTTAATGACTACATTTCACCATGTTTACAGGCAGTATACATTCTTTTCAATTTACAGTGAACAGCTGAAGACCTGCCAAAAATGTTTACTAATATTGGTAATGAACTGTACGTATACAGTGCATGATATGGTGAAGTCATCTGCCAGTATAAGTGTCAATTGGTTATGATTCTGTCTGTTTAACTGAATACTTTCCAATGTGCAGACATTGTTTGTACATTGGAAAGTGGTTAAAATTATGCACTCCCAGTGCACTGTATGTCAAAGAATTATTGCATAAATTTTCAGTTTTTCTTTGTGTAGGCACTAATGTTCCTGTGGTCAATTCACCAAATTACTGCTCAATTTACAAAGTAAGTGTGTTCAGATTTTGACATGCAATAGTTTAAAATCTGAGACCAGGAATACCAAAGTACATTTCAGTATGTTGTTTCAAGTGGATGGCACACTAAAAGCAAACGTGTTTTTGTTACAAAGTGTAGGTCCAAGACAGCCTATGATGCAAACATTCGATACATTCCAGTTTATGATAAGTTCTTAAAGAGGCACTGTTGCCGGGTCTTACTATCGTCTTACTTGTAAGCTTTTCATGCATGCAGGTGTGGTATTAACAGGTGCTCCCTTGCTTTATTGGGATGCTTAGGGTAAAATTGGTGATCTGCGGCAAAAGGCAACGACTGGTGGTCTTACTGTATTTTGTGACAGACCGTCGCAGACTTGGTAGCAGCTCTAAGTCATTCGCAGCATTTACTGGCAATCTGTGGCCAAGTGCGGCAAGACCACGGTTCTCCACAAAACACTACAGAAAAGTGCCATATGCCACAGAACAGTGTCACTGGTGAATGTAGCTCTACCCTAGATACACATTTCTCCTTTCATGAAGTTTGGTGGAGTTCTTCAAGACTGATCATTTGCAAACCAAGTATTGAAGAACAATGTAAACACCAAACAGAAATGTTCAACAGACAGGCACTAAAACTGTGCCCCCCAGGGTCCACCAGGAGACATAATCCAGGTGACACCTGTCATGACCAACGCTCAAAGGGTTAACATGATGGTCTGTTGTGTCATTGATGGAAAGCACAACTCCAATGTTCTTTTCTCCCAAGTTTATTCTACAAATAAAATTTCTATACAATTTTTTTTTTTGCAAGAACTGTTCAGTTCAATAAATAATTAAGAGCGTACACCCTTAATGAGAATTATTCTGTAAATTGAACCTGTCTTTAGAAGACAATGAAATGAGAATTTCCTAGCCACATTAAAACATGGTCATACACACAGTTCCATTGTCCAATTTGGCAACAAAATATAGTTGGTAAAATTTATGAATATAGAAGCTAAATGTATTTAAGATAGATAAATTTTCATCCAGCATTGACCTTATCTCATCCTCTGGCAGCTTTTCCCCCACTCAATTGAAAGTTAAACATAAACCACAGACCTGAAAAGAGTTTTCGCTTCTGAAAGCATGTCATCAGTCTAATCACTCTAGGCTCCCAAGAATCGTATGATACATGTAGCAAAATGTTACAAGTTGCCTGCCGAACAAACCATGCTCCTAGTAATCTCCACTCAATACTTAGTGATAAAAACTGGGAGCTTTATTTTTTTACGATGTAAAGTCATAAGTTGTTTGTCCTTTTACCCTGCTTCTTTAACTTCTTCCCTCTCTCTAGAGGTGCCACTGACATTTAGATTGTGCTCTAAATAAGACAAAAACTACCCAAAACTTGCACAGTCTCGTTCTCATTAGATTTCAAGTTGTTTGGCAAAATGTGCAACTTTTTGAAATTCTTGTTGCTCAAGTATCTTGACCAAACTCATTAAAATTCTGTTCAGATCCCGAAAGGTGGGGTCTGTTTTTGTCCAATAATATAAAGAAGTAGTCTACTTCTTCCTGTTTCATCACCGGTGTTACCATGAAGTTGATGCAAAAGCTTTCTGTGGCAAAACAAAAGTTGCATAATGTGTATGACCATCCATCTCTTCAAAGGTACCAGGCATGTGGACACAAGTCCCCACAAAATTCAATTAGCAACACTCGGTTCTAATGATCAAAGCAAATGAAGTCATTCTAATAATCACGTGCTTATATTCTCACTGACCAGATAATTTTTGAAGGACAAAATAGGTGCTCAATTTACCAGTCAACATGTTTACTCAGAACATTTTCTTTGGGGGGGGGGGGGGGGGGGAAATTGCCATGGAGGGTCTGAACTGTGCCCACTTTTTTGGACTAATTTCAATACAGCTTCGGTATTAACTTGTCAAGACCCACACGAGTCACAGACCAGCCAGTCCTTCAGTTTGGGTTTGTCAGGCCACACAAATTTAATGTGCAGTTTCTCAACACCTTTCAAATATTTTTTTTCCTAGTATCGATACCCTTCCACATAAAGAAAAATATTATCTTTGGTTAGAGAAATTCCTCCTCCCCCAACAAAAAAAAAAACGAGATAGTAAAGCAGATGAGGGAGAGCCTAAGATAAACATATATTGTATTTTTTGGCCTAATTTCATGCAAATCTGACCCTGACTAAAATCATGTTCTGCACCGTCCTGTGCAAGCCAACAGCTTCTTGACCATTCCCATATTCCCCTGCCCCAGCACTTCAACTTATATATTCAGGCAACTGGTGTTCCTGACAATAAAACAAACTACTTGCATTTTGACTTTTTTTTATAAAGGTCAAATCAGACCACAACACTAAAGGTTTAACCTTTAGGAATTAGCGACGTCTGTATTGTGCTTTTTTTTTTAATGCCCTAAAATTGCTAACATTTAATTGCTACTCTTTTGTCTTTTTTTTTTTTTATCCCAAGCTCCAAATGAAAAAAAAAACCTTCTTACACTTTACACACTTGACGGAGCAGTATTTGTGAACAAGGAAGACTACTTACACCTCTTGGTGCATATACAACATTTTCTTTCAAATTATCATAGATTTAAAATATTCTCTCTGCTTGCTACTAAAAAAATAAGTTGTGGATCTGGTGGAAAAAAAAAGCTGATTAAGTGATAGTTTCTTCAAAAATTCTGATAAGCTTACAAATGTAGCTTAAGCTATAACTGCCATTTCCGAGACTCACCTCATCTGAAGTTGAAGCATATGGGGATAGCGTCATATTGCACAATAAATCATTACAAAGGGTAACAAGGTTTCCATGCTGCATCCCCCTCCCCTCACACTTATTTTTATAAGGTACCCTGTTCTGTGTTAGAGGCAAAAACTTTTTACTGGAGTGGGTTTGCCATAACCAAAAAACAAGGACAGCCAGTCCAATATCTCACTTAACTTCCGGAAAACAATGCTCATGCTAGCAATGCTAATACATTTTCACAACCATTTGGGCCAAGTTAATCAACTAGTCAACATTGTGAACAACACCTAGGTGCCAGTGTTTCATAACAACACTCGACTGAGAAGTGACTGATATATATACTTGCAACCATGTTCACAAGTGAGGATCACACAGATTAATAATGGACTAAAGCCGATGTATGAGCAACTAACAAGGCACTTGTGCAGTTCCACCACCACAGGTGGGAGTTGACATGGTATTTAAGGCTCATCAAACGCTGAATGATGCATAGGCACAAAATATATTGCAGCATGACTGGAAATATATGGGCCACCTAAAATCTGGTCTTTCAGCACACCAAAAACCTGGTCTTAAATGAAATGCTGTTCTCTCCATGACCTTGGTTTTATTTAGGTTTCACAACCATACAATTCCACAGCACACCACATGAACCTGTAACCTGCATGAACTGAAAGGAGTATTTAAGTTGATTATGATTTCCTCTGATGATGAGACTAAGTTCTGTGCTTTTTCTACTCATGTGGATATAAACAAATCTGATGTTTGCTTGCTGGGCCCACAGATAGATAAAGCAAAGAATCTTAATTACTTTGAAACTGGCACTGAAATACGACTGTGAGGAATCTCAACTGGGACCTACAGTACGACAGATACACATAGCAGCAATTACCACACAAAACATTACTTGACATCAATGGACAGAGGTATTCTTTAGTTTATCACTAAAACTTTGCCAAGAAAGATAAAGAATACCCATTTCCATGAAAAAACACCTTTCTGCCAAGGAAAAAAAATGAACAGAGACCCATGTATTAACTTTCATGTTACTTGTTCTTTTGCAGAGCCACCTGGTGGGCTTGTGTGGTACTCCATACTTCAAACACCTGTAACATACAAATTATTCACTGATGGACAGCCCCACCCTTCAGTAATTTTAAGCTATTAAATCTAGACCTTAATCACATTTGGTCACCAGTTCATATACATATATATGTGAATCAATACTTAAATAAAATTTATTAAAATACTTCTATGCTGAAGTCCAATGCGCACATAAAATTTTGTAATTTTACACATTAGTACTGTACATTTCATAAGAATGTGTTCCATTAGCACTCTATCAATCAAGGGTAAAACCCCAGTCTCAGTATGAACAAGCACACGTACACATGTAACAACAAGTTTCACAAAAATATGTTGCACGTGTCAATAAAGTTTTCTGAGCTGGAGGAATTTAACAGTTATGTACATTTTTTTTCTGTGTCCACTCAAAGAGTGTACAGTTACTTATACCATCACTGGAACTTTCTTCTTTTCTTTTTCTTTACTTTTACAATAGGAGGCATTCATATTTACTGCAGCCCTGCTCTTCCCTCCTGTCTTGCTAGGCAATAGGTCTAGAGTTCCACCATGATAAGGGCATTTATACCTAGGCATCCATAAATGACAGAATTTCTCTCACACAAATATTAATTTCAAAACCTGTTACCCTTACTGTATGTAAAAAAAAAATGTGAATAACAGCTGTTAAGCTCATTCCCAGCTAAGTTGTTACTTTTGCAAGCAAAAACACATTTAGCCCCATTTAATACATCTACCCTCATTCCTGTCAGTTCTTTGCTGCAGGACAGGGATGCACAGCAGGCTGCGGTTAAAATGAACGTATCCCATTGCATTTTGGACGTTTAGCATTCCAGTCTGCTTTTTCCTGTCAGCCATCGAGGGTAATCTTACAGTTGGCATCAAAAATGCCACAATGGATGCTGCTGTAGTCATGGTAACCATTGCTCTAATGAATCACCACTTTGAACGCTTGGGCTTTGTGGATCTGTTCAGTCTGTCTCTTCTGACTTTCAGCTGGCATGGCCATCCAGCTATGCCACTGCCCTTAAGTAAATCCCACAGCGGGTTTCAGAGGCAGCTATCTTCCCAAGTCCCACAACCAGCCCTTAAGGCACAAAAACGGATTCTTCCATTTCAACTTCTGCTGTCTCCTTGAACATCAACAGTCTCTTCAGGCATACAATGAAGTCGCTTCTGACCACTTCTTTTTTTATTAATACCAGGGCAGTTCACCATTGAAGCTTGCAAACCGCATGCCTGCTAATTCTGGCCCCCTGCCTGGTTTAACGAGAGTTAATCTGATATATAATCTCCTGATGTCATTCCGTGGGACTGGTGGCATCAAAAGTAACCACACTATTGTCTTTACTATGCGTTGGTGTTGTAGCTTCAAAACTGACTTTGCTCTTTTCCCTGCTGTGCGGTGGAGTGATAATTCCAGGAATCTCTTGTGTATAATCTGGACTCGAACGTGCAGAGGTTAACAGTTGTGTCTGCCGACTCTGTGCTTTCTCCTATTCATATTAAAAAAATAAATAAATATATATATATATATATATATATATATGATTTTATACATACGTACAGTAAAGTTGATAAAATCACAAGATTTTTATGATTATCAATTCCCTTAGAAATAAGCTGTCCCATTGCAATACATGAGAGAGAGAAAAAAAACCACACCAAATAGGTAGAATTGTACATGAAACATCACAAAACTGGATTTCACCCAGCAGTCACCAGGGTGTGGCAAACCATGTAGTGGGTCCCAGAGTTCATCACTGTCCTTGTGCTCGATTGAATATTAATGATGACCAAAGAAGTCTTTTGTCTCGATACAGCCTGTTTCTAATATAATCCACTTGTTTAGCAAAAGGGATTGTTTCAATGTCATTGGCACAATGAATGATTTGAGAGTCGCAGGTACTACATGCACATGTAACTTGTGAGATATATTACATATTTGATGATTTGATTTGATTTTATTCTGGCTCATATAGTTACATTGGACTGTAATACATACAATTAGTGTTAAAAAGAACCTAGGATGGCATCGGAAAGTTTTAAATTATCTCCATGGTGGTCCTGTACGTCATTTCTCAATAACATATACACAAAAATTCAAATAGATCTCTCGATCTCTCTCTCTCTGTATGTATGTATGTATGTATGTATGTATGTATGTATGTATGTATATATATATTTATATATATATATACACAGACACACACACATATACATATGAAAAGACACGTGCACCAGTATCAGGTATAAGTTAAGGTATAAAACATTCCAGATATTAAACCTGTGTCTTGTTACCCTACATCACACAAGCATGGCTGTATAAGAAGTCCTTATTATCCTTCTCGACTTATTGCCCATAAATAGGGGGGTGGCGATTCAGTAAAAGAGGCAGTTTTTTTTTTTTTTCATTCCAGGGACATTTTATTTATAAGGTTTTGCTTTGCTGTGGTTTTGAATAAACTATGATTTTCTATTTTTCGAATATGAGTAGGCAAGTCATTCCACTGCTTTATTCCTGTCCATGTAAATGTTCTTTGTCCCTTGTTTGTTTGGTATCTTGGTAATTTAAACATCAAATCTGAATTTCTTGTGTAGTATCTACTGTTGTTTGAATAATTTTCAAACTTCTCTATCAGACATTGTGTAGACCTCAGGTGTACTATTTAATGCATGTTGTTCAACTTTATCTTTATCTCATTTACTCTACTCTCTACATCTAACCAATTTATCCTCTGTAGTTGGTTGCTGCCTACATGTGCTCTAGGTCCTTTACCGTGATTTATAATTAAATATGTAGAATTTTGCTGATGTATTTAAAAAGATAATCATTGTTTGCTTTAATAATGTAATGTTGCTTTAAATAAATAACTATATAGTGCTTTAATCCCTGGTGTTGCCCAGTACAGTGACACCTGTTGAGAGACCACAAAATTAGAAAACCTGCCATGAAAGACCACCTTTTTAATGTACATTTATACTTAATCTTTTATTCAATTTTTACCAGCTGTCTTGAGAGACTCCAAGTTGGTTATCCCTAGAGTTGGTGACGTCCTGACAGGTTTCCATATCCAACCATGACTTACCAGTAGTGAAAGGTCTACCGTGTGTGTCTGTATGTTATGAGTATCTTCTGCTGCCACCTGCTGGAAGAATTTGATCTCTACTGGCCCTGCTTCCCGTAACGTCATGGCAAAGGGAGCCATCCACTGAACACAGGGTGCAATGTCATACCATTTGAAACCTGAAAATACGCAACCAGAAAATAGACATTGGCGAAGCAAATACTATATTTGAAACAGTTCATTACACGCAATTCATCAATCAGGGTTTCATTTACCTAACACTGAACAGCAACTCGTGTAATTCTCCAAATGAGCACCCAGGCTCTGGTAAACACCCCCTCCTCTAGATCTCAGGGAAAGGAAACAAGGCAAAATTTATCAACTTTAAACCTGCCTTACCCACAATTTTGTCCCTTACTTTTTTAAAGAGCCCATGGCATTTATTAGAGAAAATAGTTTATAAGCCTGCCAGCACCGGGCATGGAAAACTTCTTGTTCACGGTGTAAACTCAAGAACATGGGTCATTTTTGTTCTTCAGTGTTTATGTATCAAATAATTGCTGGTAATTAAAAATACAAACAAACAAACAAACAAACAAACAAACGAAAAAACAACTTCAAACTGGTGCCTCACCTGACACTGAGAGTGCCACATGTTGTGAAGACATATGATACAGAGCAGCTGTTGCCAGGACACTGTATGTAAACTGTAGACATCCCAGGTCCAGACTGCACAGATCTACCAGCTGAAAAGAAAGTACATTTTATAAGACAATGGCAAAACTGAAGTGAACTTGAACAGTAGACACCAAAGTTGAATACTCATTTTGCACACACATGTGTTCTGGGACCCTGAAAATAAGGTCCTGGAAACCAAAATGTTATCAGATCAAGAAATAGTATCAAGGTACAACTGAGGTAAGCTTGGAGTTTGATATAACCTGTGAATCAAGAAATATTTAAGATTCTCCTACTGGAGGGCGGTTGGTGGTGGTGTACAATAGTACTGGAATCATTTCCATTTCTTGTAATTGTTTATTAAAGTTTTTTCAACTTCTTATAGACAGTTGTATCGATTATTTGAAGATGTTCTATTGTCAACATCACTACCAAGTTCTGTGGTCCTAAGGAAATGCAGACAATCTAATGTTCAACAACAACCTGATCAGTGAGTTTTAACCCTTTCCCCCTCAAACTGGCCAAAACCGGCTGGTGGTCAAATGTCGTCTGCTTCAGTGTTTTCAACTAATTTCAACAGTTATGAAAAACAATTTGACTGAGAAATGTACATGAGACTTATCAAGATCACATGCCCCAGGTCAACAGCTTTCCTTGGCATGGGTTGGGCACTTAGTGCCCAACCCATGCCAAGGAAAGCTGTTGACTCAGTCTTAATTCAAGGGGGAAAGGGTTAATAGTGCCAAGCCTAAGACTCAGGGTATCAGCAATCACACAGGTCAAACTGAAAATGTTTGAATTGGAAAAAAAGTACATGTATTCATGAACGCCATCTGCATTTTAAAGGGAAAACATTCATTAACTGCTGGCACATTCTTGCATCAAGTTAACTATTTTTGCCATGAATGACTTCATATAAGGAATTATTACACATTTGTCACTTTATTTCTAACACTCAAGGTAAAAATCTTAATCTTAATCTTAATCTCAATGCTGAATATTTGTTCAAATAAACAATGTCAAGTGGCAATGTGAAACTGGAACTCCAGATGTGCTTGACCACAGCATCGTGCCTTACAACTTCAGAAACCCAGGCCAGGGAGCAGCTACACTGTATTAAATTTACTTCAATGGGGCCATCAACAAACAGCAGTTGTACATAGCAGCATTGCCAGTAGTACATGAAATAAATTCTCATATTTCAGATGCTGTCATGTATTGCATGCACGTTCAATATGACGTGGTCAGTTAAGGAATAAACAACATCTGACTCTTCAATCAAAGACTGCTCCCTCACAACATACAGCCATGGAGGGGTCAGTTGGATTGGCCCAATTTAGTGACAATATGGCAGCGCCTAGTGGTTGTTGCTGTTGCCCATGCAATTTAGTGCAAGTAAACTGCGTGATAACATGATACTACACCAAAGTTGACAAATTTTGTGGAAACAGTGATAAGTAAACAAACACTAGTTCATGTAAAACTTTACTTGTTTCATGAAGCAAATTACTGAAAATTTCAACAGCAGCTTGCTTGATGTGCCAAATGGCAGTTTGTCTTGACTAACAGGAATGTTTGTAAAAATTATCTTTTTTTTTAAATCATCTCTTTGTCTTTTATAGCAGACAGAAGCAAAAAGAAGTAGGTTCAAACTGCACAGCAGTGGATTGGGTTGCAAGACTTGCTAAAAATCAAAATTGATACTGGAGTTAGGCTATTTGTAATCAACTTTGCCCTGCTGATCCAGTACATGTATCTAAGTGATTATTTCTATAATTGACCCAGCGCTAGCATAAATTGCACGGACCTGACATCATCTTTTACAATGATTCAGAAGCACTCATTTAGTTTACATGACTTTGTGTAGACCATATATACAGCTCAAAGCTTAAAGTCCTAAGCCAAGGACAAGAACATATTTTTGGGGGACAAGTACAAATTATGAGTTGCATGGGCGTTCGAGCAATTATTGTTCAAAATCATGACAGAGCAAAACCTACGTGTCAAGCCCCAACATACACACATCAGACGAAAATGTAAAATTCTATGTTTGCATCGAGAAAATTGCAAGTGATTTACTAATAGCACCCCTAAAATATTCACAATGAGCTTTCAGGTGAGTTGTACATTCAAGTTCTTCAAAAAAATCTGATGTGCAGGTGAACAGTGAACAGGTCTCCACACATTCAAAGTGCATTTACTTTTCCTCAAAAAGTTGCTTCTTCTGAGATGGAAATAACATACAGCTCATTGTCCATTAAATTTTGCATTTCAACACATGCATCTAATTTAAACTGAAAAACACAAAAAATTAAATATTGGGGGAATCAAGCAATTTACACTATCATATGGAAAAGTCAGATCCTATGGTCTCAGTGGACGGTTCACAAAAGACTCTTTCTAATGTAACTATTATGTGATGCAGTTGTGTACGATTCCTATGCACTTTTTTCCCCTCTTGTGCAGCTAAATATAAATAAGACTGAACACTCCGTGTCATTCCATCAAGACAAACAGAGTGTAATTTTACCAACTGAGTCATTATGCAGAGAGTAGACAGCAGCAACAAAAAGAAAAAAGAAAATCTTTTCAGCATCAGGTTCATACAAACTTCAAACGATAAAATTCAAGCATTTTCAACCTTCTCTGGGGCTGAAATACAACTGTTTCATGGTCCTTAATATCCATATTGAACTCTCTCAAGTATCCAAGTCCAGAAAATTACATGTGACCTAATGGTTTTGTGTGATTTTGACTGATGCCAATGGCACTGACATACAACTGTTTAACATGACAAAGAAGAATATACAAAATATATTATATACAACTTAAAACACAAACAGAAACTTTTTGGGTTGAAGTATTTGACAGATATTTACATGGTACCTATTTCCTTTTGGCCACAAGCATCATTATAACCCATATTTGATGTACTGTACAATTTGATTTTAACTTGAAATGTTGTCAACGCTTATCTGGAAATCAAGTGTTTTTATTTATTTGTTATATGAACTCTGGAGCTCACAAATTAGAACATGCATATTCAACATGAACCATCACCTTTTCTTTTCTTTTCTATTTTTGGGAGGGGGGGGGGGAGGGAGCAAGTTAATGAATGGTTAACCTTCCACACAAGACTTATAGTTTTCACTTGTTCCTTAAAGGCATACCTGCCTTCATAACAGTAGGGTTGATTACTTTAGCAACTTTGAGATTTAAGGACTTTTTAAACACTTTGCATGGCCAAATTTCCAAAAGTTCAAAGACCTCTGATAGTAAATGTATTTTGTCACATGATTTTGGCATCAATGGAAGATTGGAAACGAGGGGAAAAAAATCAAATTCTTGGGACAAAATATTTCCCTCAAAATTAACATTACACGCTACTCTACAACTTTGAATTTTGAGAGACCTTTCAGGGCCTTGAACATATCATCGATGACTTACAAGGGTTTTCACAATGTGTACTGACCCTGTGATAAGGTTCGAGAGAATTCTCTGCATACATGTATACTTAAAGCATTGTAACTGCCAGACACATGATCGTAATCTTACCCTTGCAATTTGAACGAATGCATGTGAAGAGTACTGTGGATATACAAAACTATGCTCCTTCTCCTCCATTTTCTCTAGGTTTACCAGCTGCAAAAACACATTCAGCCAGGAGTTGACTGTCATTGGGGACAAGTCCCACTTTAAAGCCTGCAATTGGAAAAAAATACAATGCTATAGCTTTGGTTTCTTGTACAGTAAACTCTAAAAGACAGAACTTTTTACACTCAAAAATTAACTATTCTAAGCAACAAATAACATATTTATGAGCAAGTTTAACTGAATAAATGTATCATGAAGTATAAACATGTTTCATGTCTCAGCCAAAAAAAAAACAAAACTACTTTAATGAAAGTACACAAAACAAATTATCTTTACCCTTTCACTTTCCAACACAAGTGTTTCTGTTACAGAGCTTTGCTTTCAAATAACATGCTAAACAGTTATGTAATAACACCCATGGTCTCTACGATAAAAAGTTCACAGAAAGGTGGGGCACAAAGCTGCAGGCAAAAACACTCGTATATTGTGCTACCTGTTCATACATACCTTCAACATAACTAATTCTTGTTCCAAAATCTCATTTTCTGTGCATGCTCCATCAGTCACATAAGCAAACTCTGTGAGTTTTGGGGGATAAATTTCCTGTAAGAAAAAAAAAAATGACCTGTGACATCTCATAATGTATCATACTTGTATGTGACATAGTAAATTTTATGACAGAACAGAAAGCTCAGTCGTGAATGGTAACTAGTGGGTAGCACCCCTGAAACAGTCAAGGATACTCCACAAAGGACACAGAACAAGGCAATCTCAAAATCCACTTCCCTGCTAACATACAAATTGTGCAATTGTAAACTAGGAGTGAGCTTTTTGTGCCAAAAAACCTTAATGCATCCCCGAAGTAGGCACCTCCCACTAAAGGCCACCCCTTGAAGACGGCAACCATTCTTCTGCAGAAAGTCTCACCTGGGTAAATAATGACCAAGTTTGATGGACTTCAATCATACCCATTTGAAGATGTGGCAGGGAAACTACTATATTTTGCAAGGCATTGTGACCTTGACCTGAAGGGCATCCACAATCATATTTAAAAAATTCGAAAATCTACGGGGTATCTGTACTAAAAGTTTCAAGTGAATCTGGCTTTAGGTTTTGAAGAAGTCAAAATGTGAACTACCATTGCAGACCCCATTGACTTACATGGTAATTGATAGGAATGCAAAAATCCCCCATCTTCCCCCCCCCCCCCCCCCCCCCAAAAAAAAACGAAAAAAACATTAAAACTCCAAAAAGCATTGGAGCATGACCATTTGAACATACAGTGAAACCTCCCTTACCGAACACCTCCTAATACTGAATACTCATTCTCCATCTCAATTGTATATTTTCATTATAAGCAAATCTCCCAATAATGAACAGTATTGTCCAGTTCCAAGGGCATTCGGTATAGTGAGGTTTCACTGTACAGTGAAGCCTCCCTATACTGACAAGTAGTGATGTGTGAATGGATTTATAACAGGTAGTGACAAATAAGGGTGAATATATGTTTAGGGATGAATTTTCATTTTCTAGGGAGAAATTTAATAGTAACTGTACATTACATGACCAAAACATTGCTGCCACTAAATTATTATAGCAGCACCAGTGATGTAGTACATTAACATGTAGGCAAAATCAAACGTGTGCAAGGGCTGTATCATAAAAGGCCTACTTCACGCTAGGTAGGATAACTAAGACGAACTTAACAAACAAAGCACATCAGATCGGCACTGAAAGTAAGCAAAGGACATTGGGGGGGGGGGGGGGGGGGGAGGGAATACCCAATTAAACAAGAGTAAAAAATATCTTACATGGTTGGAGAGTGACTATTTTCTCTCATTTGAAATCACTGTTGGTGGGAAAATCACTACTGACCAAGATTTTCCCAAACGGGAAACTAACTTTCAACCATGTAAGCCTCTCTGCGTGAATGGAATTCTAACAGGAAAAGTGGCCCAAGTGACATACAAGTGAATGAAATTAGAGAAAAGTGACACACACATGTGAATAGAATAACAAAACACACAGCGACAAATACATGTGCATGAAATTTGGGACTTTCCAAAGCAGTCTTCAAAGCTAGAAATAACCAAATTATCAGACATTACCAAACACTTTGGCCACATCAAACACAAATCACTTGTCACTGGTACTACATTGTACCTTACAGATGGACAGGAAATTAATTCCAAGCTGCCTCGAGAAAAAAAAAAAAAAAAAAATCTACTGCATGACAAATGCACACGTGATCTGCACAATCATGTCTGCAAAGGTGCAAGTGGTCCCCAGTTAAACAATTTCAATTCAGTTGTATAAAGTGTATACTTTGTGTTTTAATGCCTACAATGACGTACCTCTAGTTTGGCAGCAACAAACAATGCTGTGATGCCAATGAGTTGTAACTGCTGCTTGTGTATATTTTGGCTAACAGCAAGGTACCTATCAATGAAGTCTTGAGCCAGGTAGTAGGTCTCTCTGTGAAGCCTGTAGACCTCGCACACCTGTAAGCATAACAAAAAGTTTCAATTTTGTGGGGAAAACAAACTTGGTCATACTCAACATAGCAAATGAACGTTTACCATTCATACTTTCAATCAATTTCAACAAGAACATTACTATCAGTTACATGTCTGTACTTTACTAATTCTCAACGATCTTAATTTATGGGTTTCACAGTTATGTATTGTGAAAAAATATTCACACTGAACAAAAATAAGGGAATGACAAACTTATCTCTTACCCATCTCCATTCTTTTTCTATTGTCACAAATTTGGGTACTGTGCTACATAAAACAGTACTTAAACCACATGCCCATATTTGAAGATTTTGAATAGCACTTGTGCAAGTTAACTAGTAGCAAACTTGAGCCTTCCTCTGCTGTTTATTTTTTGGGGTTAAATATCTATCATGGTGATCTTAAAATTGCCCCATAAACACAATTTTCAGGGCATTCACAAGGCAGTTTATTTATGTACACAAAGACATTGTATGTTCATTCGCAGTCAATCAAACTGCCTAGTTTTTGCTGCAGAAACAATTTTGTTGCATAAATGTGATGATGTTATTCATACAGACCTAAATAAACATCAAATCGTTTTCAGTACATTTAGCGATAAAAATCTGCAAAACAGCGGTTATGTTGCATATTTTGTAGCCTTAAACTGCATCAATTTTCTTGCCATTTCCAGGCTTGTTTGGTGTCAATGGAAACATCAGAACCTAGCCAATATCAAGATGCTGCTTTCCTATTGGCTTAATTTTTTATTCCTGCCTACTAAACATCATAATCTTGCATAAATTTACAATTTCCAAGGTACAAATCTAATAGAAGGCAGTGACATTCCCGTTAGGTGGATCAACTCGCCAGCCGCATACAAGGCAGAAACATCTTTGGGCGGGTTTTTTCTTGCCTGCAGCAGAGGAAGGGTTAATTCAGGAACATTGACAGCAAAACCTGTTTCACTTCTTCAAAGATGAAAGTGACTTTGCGGCAAACACACTGATACCATACTCCACCCCTTAATTTTTACAAGATTTGGGTCTTTGAGGCAAAAAGAATGTTCCTTTTTTCTGACTTTTGACAACCAAGACTGTGACAGTTCTGTTATCAGCCGACCTTACATTTACAGGCTGTGAAGTTCCATTGCACTCACTATTGTTTACATAGAATGCTGGCATAACCCAACAGGTCCCCGAATTGGACAAGAGGGCTGTGTGAACAGCCCATGCTCAGATGACCTAGACATTCATCACACTTGCAGCTCTGTGAACTTGGGATAGGATCAAGGTCACCCATGCACTGAATAAGTCTGACCTTTATAGAAGAACACTAACATGTGCAACATCAAGGCCCCAGTTCAAGTAGTTCCACAGTTATAGTGAAGAGTAAAATTCATGTATACATGTTGCACTGTGACCCCATAAACGAGGTCGAGGTCACTCATGTACATGTACTGTCTAAGCACGACCTTCATAGAGAAACATTAACAAGCAACATCAAAGTCCTAACTGGAAACAGATCTCACGTTATAAAGTGAACAGTTAATTTTCAGTTGTCCTGTGTCCTTGGGAATGAGGTCAAGGTCCAAACATCACTGGAGCATGACCATTTGCACAAAATTTGTAGACACTTATAAAATGTACATAATGTACACTGGCACAAATCTGGCCAAAATTATTTAAGTTGTAACCATTACAACAAATTCCCATGTTGAACTTTCCTATTAAAACTTTTTAAAAGATTTTTTTTTCAAATCATTAAAAAAATCCAAAAATCACTGGAGCGTGACCATTTGAACATACTTGGTAGAGACAAACCCAAGGCACAATACCACCATGTCTAAAGTAAATCTGAGAGACAGATTCTTCAGAGACGTCCAAAATGTGAATTGTCATTAGAATGCCCATTGACTTGCACAGTAAGCAATAGATGAGGTGCATTCACCGATAAGTACCCAAATTGAAAAAGAAGAAGAAAAAAAATTGTTAAAATTTAGGAATCCACAGCACTACTACCTAGAGAACATCTTTGCTTAACCCTTACACAGGGAACATATCTGCAAAGTTTCAATTTAATCTGAGAGACGGTTCTGGAGAAGTGACATGTAATGAAAACAAACACAAATTCATAAAAAAAAAATTTGAAAAAAATCACCTGGTGAACAAATTAAGAACCAGGAGTCCCTAGGTGTGTTCTTATGTAATATCAAAGCAACTGGTGAGCGGTTGTGGAGAAGATTTTGTAAGATTTGTCCAAAAAAAAAAAATATCACTGGAGCATGACCATTTGAACAAACCTGGTAGAGACCTACCCAAGGTACATTGCCACCAAGCTTGAAGTCCATCTGGATGACGGTTTTGGAGAAGTCAAAAACGTGAATTACCATTAGAATGCCCATTGTAATCAATAGGTAAGCTACATTGACCGATAAGTACCTGAACTGAAAAATTGTTAAAAATCAGGAATCAATAGCAATGCCACCCAGTGAACAACTTGTTTGACCCTTCCACAAGGAACATATCCACCAAGTTTCAGCTTAATCTGAGTGACAGTTCTGGAGACAAAGTCAAAAAATAGCAAAAGCACACAAGTCTCCATAAAAAAATCAGTGCCATCTAATGAACAAATTCACAACTAGGAGTCCCCAGGAATGTCCCCTGTGATATTAAAGCAATTGGGTGAGCGGTTTCAGAAAAGATAATTTTTTATGATTTGCCCAAAAAGAATTTAAAAATTCATAAAAAATCCAAAAATCACTGGAGCATGACCATTTGAACAAACTTGGTCGACACAAACCCAAGGCACATCCCTAATACGTTTAAAGTTAATCTGGCAGATGGTTTTGGAGAAGTCAAAAATGTGACTTGTGGATAACGGACGGATGGCTAATCATAACATAAGCTCAGCTGACTGACAAGACAGCTGAGCTAAAGTTTACAGTGACACTGGCAGGTGATTTTGGAGAAGTCGAAAATATGAATTGTGGACACATGAGGCACATTAGACAACAGATCAACCTTTTTAAAAGGTGAGCTGACTGCTATGTCAGCTGAGCTAAACATTCATAAATAAGAATATATATATATATATATATATATATATATATATATATATATATATATATATATATATATATATATATATATATATATATATATATATATATATATATATATATATATATATATATATATATATATATATATATATATATATATATATCAATCACTGGACAGTGACTATTTGAGAGAATTTGATAAAGATTTGCCCAAGGCACACCTCTACCAACTTTGAAGTAATTTTAGCTGCCACTTTGTGAGAAGTAAAAAAATGTGAATTGTTGAAGGATAGATGGTGATGGACAGAGGACCATAATATAAGTTCTGTGGACTGACAAGTCAGCTGAGCTAAAAATGAATTCCTGAAAAGAAACTGCAGACTTTCATCCCTGCTTGTTATATCAGAATACCACACTTGTAAGTCATTGTACGAACCTCTATTAACCAGTCAAGTAAGATAGACCTCATTCTGGGCTGTAGTGAAGGGTGACTTTCTAACATCTGGTGTTCTCGTATGTACATCTCTTCCTTTTTTAACATGAGTTGCCATACTTCCTGTGAGTCTGCCCAATGTAGACTGGGCAGAGGAGAATACCGTAGTGAAGCTGGCGTTGTGAAGTAATTTTGAAACCTGAATGTGGATCCTATGAGGAGTTCTTTGGGAGTGGTTCGCTGGGGGCTGGCTGAGCTTTCTTCTTCTAAGTTTGGCACCAATGTGCAGGTGGCAACAGAGGAATGGTGTGAAATAGGAACCCACTGATTCTGAAAGTCAAAGTCAAATGTTATCAGCCAGGAACAGTTTACATGGCAGTGGTCTCTGCAGCTTAAAATAGAAGGGAGATTTACCTTGCCTTTTCTTTTGCTCCCTGCCCTTTTTCTGTGATATATACATCATGCTTTGACTGTTAATAGCTTATTTCTTCAATTTTGACTACAAATCTTCAGCATGTGAGCTGAATTCAAAGAAAATATATCAAAAGCAGTATATTTACCATAATTTAGATACGCTTATCAATATTTCTTCAGTTTTGCATGAAACATATGCTATTTTATCTAGAACCTTACTTTTGATGTACCATTATGGTCCCTACATAAGTTGACAAGTTGCCCTTTTCAGATCAAACTGCCCTGCCCTTGTGAAAACCTGCAGAGACCACTGCATGGGCATAAGAAATGTCTTGGAATGAGAGTGGATACATTAACATTGAAATCTTCAAAGTACACACATTTGTGGTTCTGTGTACACAACAAATCAGTCAATTAGGTGGCATAATACTAAAAATAGCTCTTAAATTTCTTCATACCTAGAACCAACCATCTTAGCAAATCAACATTTTATTATAACACAATAAAAGACTGCAACAGCCTACCACATGAGATTAAATCTTGGACTGGTAGGTCCAATTTCAAAACAAAGACTACAGCTCTATGTCTGAGCCCCTGTACCCAACTTATAAATGTTTTCTTTTCTTTTGAACTTTGAGTACAGACAACTGTGTCTATTTGAGCTTAATATCTTTCAGACACAAGTGTCCCATTCCAGACTTCCATGTACAACAGGGATTATTTTGCTTATGAACACAGTGAAATCCTGGAGGGAGGGAAATTGGTCATGAATCTGCAGATACAACTTGATGAAAGTCACTGACCAGAAACGCAACACACCAAAATGAACCCTTATTTACCTTGTTCTGCATTTTTAATCAGCAATAACAAGATGCAAGAACATAATGTGAACAGAACTTAAAAAAAAAAAAAAATAAACAGTCTGGTGGTTATTTGTAAATCTAATGTGTAATGTATATTTTGACAACTGGGATTGATTTTCTCTCCCCATCAACAGGTAAAACAAACCTTTATTTGAAACTGTCTTCTTCTTTTGTTCACTTCATTACTTCTTTCCAACTCCTGGAAAAGGAAAAAAAATGCATACAAATGTGAGTGCATCATCTTGATTATAGGCAGAAAATGTGACTTAGATTATGTTTTTTTCACTATTTTTTTTTAAAGAAAATTCAGAACTGATGATTAAAGGCACCAGATTGTGTTCTCATTATACAATTTACTAGGAAAACTGAGTTTCCTTGACTGGAGGCAATGTTATCTAGTGTAGGAATTACAAACTGCAAGTGATTTTCCAAATAAACATGTAAAGTGATGCAATATAATATCACTTTTTTCATTTTATATTTATTACTGAAGATGAAAGAATGGACACAGCATAACAAGACATGTTTGTTAAACATTAATGCCCCCCTACAATCATCATATTTGCCCTCATTACCATGCTGACAGTACTAATAAATGGGGCACTCATGACCTTGGAAAGAGGATGCAGAAACTTAAATCACTGAGGTGGCCTTGTGAACTTGGAAATCAGGTCAAGGTCACCCTTCTTTGAAGCTCATCTAGCCCTAATAGGAGACTATAAACATGTACAAAATAAAAGCTCTGGCACCAAAAATGTTGCAGTTTAAGCATAAACCAATATCAGTAATGTGGCTCTGTGACCTTGAGAATTGACTCAAGGTCACCCATTTCATAACTTGACCTAGCTCTCATAGAAGGCTATATTCCTGTGCAATATGAAAGCCCTAAGTCAAAAACATCTTTAGTTATGGTGCAGAAACCAAGTTCACTAATAGGACTGTAGGTGGTGACCTAGGGAATTCGGCTAAAATCATCCATCTTCTAAGTTGACCAAGCCCTGATTGAAGATTATTACCAAGTGCAACATTAAAATCCTACCTTAAATGACCAAGCCCTGATTGAAGATTATTACCAAGTGCAATATTAAAGTCCTACCTTAAATTCTGACGTACAATGCAGAAATCTAGTTCACTAAGGTGCCATTCTGACCTTTGAATGTGACCTTGGAAATAAGAGTCACGGTCAAACCATTTTAATCCTTTACTTAGCCCTTACATAGGAGTTTATACCTGGGCACTATCAAAGTCCTATCTCAAAAACGTTGGGACTTATGCTGCCAAAACCAGTCTCTCTACTGACTCACCAACTTGGTGACCTTGGGAATTAGGTCAAGGTCATCCATCTTCTAAGCTGACCAAGCCCTCATGGAAGACTACTACCATGTGCACTGTTGAAGTCATAACTTAAATTCTGAGTTGCAATGCAGAAATAAAGTTCATTAAATGAACCTTTGAATTAAGGTCAAGGTCACCCATCTTTGAATCTGACCGAGCCCTGGACAAGGGCTATAATCCTCTTTAATATACAGGTCCTACCATTAAAACTTACTGAGTTATGGTGTGGAAACCACAGTCTCTCTACCAAGCAACCGATATGAGCAAAGCTATATGCCCTGCCTTCTCCAAAGGGGGGGTGGGGGGCATAAAAATTCTACGACTAAAGCAACTGTCAGGGTCATGAACTGGATGCGCCTCATACACTTGTTTTGGGCACTTGCTAGCATGAAGCACAGAGAGTCAATTACAGTCCACTTTATCTTCAGAGTGGGCAACTTTTGTCATGTTCATCTGATAAAAGTCTTAATTATAATTAAATCTGTTACCCAAGCTTTTCTCAACTGAACTACATCATGATCACCAACCTCATCTGCCTTTCTCTTTCTGGAAAATGTTGTGTAAATTTCTTCTTCTGCAAGCTCTGAATTCCGACGTTGCTTCTGCAACCTGGTACTGGAAGTATTCGGACAAAACATGAGCATTAAAGACCCATCTGTAAAAGTACACTCCCCATTGCTATCATTGGCTTAATAGCTCAAGTTGGGGGTGTGGGGGCCACAGGAAATGTAAATTAGACTCACAAAAAACAAAAACAAACAAAAAAAAAAAAGTAATTTAGACTCAAAACAGCAGGATTAGCTTCACTCAGTGACAATCTGCCTCCAAAGCTGACCAAGTTCTGTGTTATCTCTACTACACAAAGTTCTTTTTGTGGAGT
Organism: Hermodice carunculata; assembly: GCA_964020975.1. Classification (NCBI taxonomy): domain Eukaryota; kingdom Metazoa; phylum Annelida; class Polychaeta; order Eunicida; family Amphinomidae; genus Hermodice; species Hermodice carunculata. Next base: position 24,301,224 of record OZ026624.1, read on the forward strand.
ATCCGTAACAGCAGAGCTTGGGTCTGCTTTGGAGGCAAAGTGACATTCAGCTGTGTTACTGGTTGTTTAAGAAATTAAAATACATACATTAACAGACTATATTACAGGAAACATTAGATTTTGTATGAAGCCAGGTTCATGACTCAACAAATATTTCCAATCTAACAATATGCAACAATATTCATTTAGAAGATTACAACCATTGACAGAAGCTTAAGTAGACCAATCACAACACACTAACCTTTTTCTAGACATGTCCCCACCTCTCTGTCTATATGTTCTGACCTGCAAAAGACAACAGATTTACTTTTAGGAGATTTTCCCATCAGAATATTGTATTTTTCAAAGAGATGCTGCTGGCATGTGTCATAAAGGATGGCCAAGACAATATAATAGGTATTATGAGAGTGACTCAATGGCATAACTTAACCGGATTTGCATCCCAGTTTGCCACTAAAACTCCCAAGAAATACTTCAAGTTTGTAATTTTATGTATTTCTAATCAAATTACAATGGTCGATTAGAGGTTCTGCAGACAATAAAATGAGTACTCCATACCCTGAAAAACTTGAGGGTATGCTTACCTTCAAAAATATAAAATCAAGTGATACAGTGGTACCTGCTGTATGTGGCCACCCCTTCTGCCAAGAAAAAGTGGCCTCATACAGCAGGTGACCTGTCACCACAGGTAAATTTTACAAAGAAACTGACTCCTATGTCTGAGCCCACTGACCACAAAAAGGCAGTGTGGCTGCTTTCGGCAGTGGTTGCATACAGCAGGTACCACTGTATTAGTATTATGCCATAAAATGTGCCTAAACACACTATACATTCTTCAGCTGAATATGCCTTACACTAGAATATCTGTACACCAATGAGAATCTTCGTGCTGAGAGTGAAGACGAATTTGAATGTAAAAATTACACATGAAATTACACCTTGTGATGGCCATGATATCATTTGTATCACAATAATGACAATACATACACGCATTACAGCTTTTGTGATCATGCTCATTGCTGTCATTATGTTGCACTCAGACTGAAAATACTTTCCAAGATCCTGACTTCGGTGTTTGCAATAAAGAAAGCGATGTCAAACTGAAACATGAATGCAAGCGTCACAGATGTGATTTCTGTGCTTCAGTTCCCTGTTACAAACAGAAATGAAACTAATTTCAACCCACCAAACATTTCTCTATCCACTTCCAACTACACCCCACCGCCACCCCCCATTAATCCTTTGCCAGGATACATTGTGTCCAATATACATTGCTAGATTAGTAGTAAAGCCATGCAACAGTGTGTGTAACCAAGTGTACAAAATCACTACTTTCATTTACACTAATAATGGGGTCCATGGAGTAGCATGTTTCATAGTTGAACTGCCTTTTAACCAGGGGCAGATGTTCCAGGAGTTATTTTCTCCCAATTCAAGAGATGTTCCTGATTTATCAGTAGGAATTCAGGAGATTGTGCGCACAATGGGGGGGGGGGGGGGGGGGGGAGTCCCCCTCCGGACGCGAGACATTTTTATAAAAACACAGAATGTTGCATTCTGGTAGCTTAAAATTCCAAAAAAGCTGCTGCAAGAGAGAGAATTGGAAAATGCATTTGTAATGCGGTTAACCACAATTACCGAGTTTTGAATGTTGAATAATTTTTTTTTAACATTTTATTGCGTATATTCCAGAATATAGTGTAGGTGGTGCCACCAATGTCAATTGGGATCTAGATTTCCTTGTACCACAACATTATCTTCGAGTTGTGTAGGGCTTCCTTGAAAACTGAGGATTGTATCATGTCCACAAGGAAAAAGTTTATGGACTGACAGACACAAGTGATTGGATAAGCTCTGTGACCATAGTTCACCAGAGCTAAAGAACATTTTTTTTCTGTATCTGTAACCATTAGATGCATTTTTATTATGTTTGAATTGTTGGTTTATATTGCTGAAATTTGAATAGGGCATAACGGAAATCTGATACCGTAATATGCTTCCAAAACAATGCATAGAAACATGTTTATATATATTTTAAACGGGTGCTGCTTGAAAAATTCATGTATCTTTGCCCTATGTTAATGGATAATTTATGTGATGACTGTTATCAAACAACAATTTAGATCTCTTCTCTTTCCACTTTATTTCTGTTTCTGCCTGTACATATATCTCATTCCAGCAGCAGTCTGAAATGAGTTAACAAAACCATATATTTTTCCATTTTCACACTTTCATATTCTTTTTATATATATTAACTCTTTCAAACATATAGTATGTCCATGTTCATACATTTCCAGTTTCATACAGAAAGATTTAAAAGTAACAAAGCAAACAAGAGGAATGATTTTATTGGCCCAGTAATATTCTTTGCTGTTTATCTTGTACATGTATCTTACAATAAAGAGTTTATTATTTCCATGTTTTCATGCAAACAAAAATTCCAACAAATCGTGATCCCAACATTATCCTCAATGGACCACCCATACTGGATTCTCTGTATCTTGGCTAATCTGGCTTGCATGGCAAGTCAGCTAAGCTTAACACTAGGATATCAAGGTTTATCATGAACATTTAGAAATAGGCCGACTACTCCCTCTCAGGCCTCTAAGTTCAACAAAATTATTGGGAGCTGCAACCACCAAAGTAAAAGACATCTTTTAAAGTTCACCCAAAAATGCAGGGGCATTGGCTCGTGAAACAAAAAAGTTCAACTGTTGGCAACCAAGGCTTATTTTTAGGTGCATTTGGCGACCTGTGGCGACACGAATTGAGCCCTGCCACAGACTCAAGTGTCTGTATCATGTATAAAGCCATGTTGCTGCATGGTTTTCATTTACGTGTACTTGCGAATTATGTTCAAGCCACTTCTCAGTCCTCTTCATTGATGTGAAAAACACTTTATGTTTTAGCTTCTTACGTATATTTCTCACTCATTAAATTTTCAGTTACATTGTATTTGGATTGAAGACACTGAAAATTTACTTGAATCACTGATTCACTCTTTTTTATAGAATAATCAATTTATTCTTAGGTACCTTGAAGTGTCACCACCATTTGTATGTGATTTTTCATGTAACCATATCTACTTCAGGATAGCCTCAGTTAAAACTTGAATTTTGAGACCTTTGTTCACAATAGAAATGTGTGATTTCATACAAAATCAGTGTTCCATGCTTTTTTGAACTCACCAACTTTCAGGTTTCAAAAAGAGTAACATCTTTTATATCAATTTATATACAATAAGGAATTTTTACTGTTGCAAAGCAAGACTTTGTTTTCTTTAGATTTTGTTTATCAAAAGGTAGAGTCCCCACAACATGAATAGTTCACTTTTTCACCACAAGAGGGCATTCTGGCTAGTGCCATTGCTGCTGGCAGTATCCTGTACAACCCAAACCATTCTAATGTAAATTAAAACTGCTCAAGCCAGGAAGTATTATTATATTCATACCCTGCTGTTTTGATTCCAGAATGAACACTGCATATGGGTTTGTATATCTCTCAGATTGGCTTTTCATACAATTTCCCCACAGCTAATTGACAATATATATATGATGCATGTCTGGTTACGCTTGCCAAGACTAATTATGAGTCACATCAGTACAATGATGTGTAGCTCCTCATTTCAGGGTTTTTCCCCAGGTTCTGGAAGCTGGCAATCTGAGGCTGCCTCCCAAGGTCACAGTCTTTTTTTCTTCTTCAGTCATCAATTGTTGGCAGCCATGCATTATACTGTGGTTCACTAGAGTGCACCATACAGTTGCAAGACTCAGTGCCTTCATCTTTAGCTGGTCATAGCTATGTTATCCGATTATAACGCTTTTCCAAAAACATGACAGTGAGGCTTGCGAAATACAAATAATTTAAAAATTTAGATTCCATGATCAATTGTAAATTTGTGGTACATGTAAACTGCAAAAGCAATACCACTATTACACTGTGTACCTGCCTCGCATGTATATATATATATATATATATTAAACCTTTTTCATATTTTAATGTTTTTATACAACCATGTACATGTAAAATAATAAAAACATTTGGCATTTCTACTTGAAATGTTGAAATATAAAGCTTCAACTTACACGCCATTTTTATATGAATGTAAAAAATGCAAAATTCGGTAATATATATAAGTACAAACGATCAAAAATAAAATGAGGCAGTCAACAAATAAATAAGCTAAAGCACAAATATCTGAAAAATATCCAGTTTGCTTGATCAAGGAGTACTGTGGCTAGAGATTCACATTTCGGAAGTAGTTATGCAATTTTTATTTCATTGAAAAGAAGAATAGATGGAAAATCTTGGTCAAATATTACACACGAGAAAAAAGGGTAGGCCTTTGAATGACCTGTGGGGGATGGGGAAACATTTAAATTTATAATCTTAAGCAAATGTATCTCCCAGCACAACTTTTGACGCCCGCCCAGTAAGACTAGCAAAGCGTGGGTGCCCAACTCAAATAATTACATAATACACTGTTAACTTCAATAACATTTACTTTCAATCATACAAAGTGTTATGGGTTTTCACCTTTCAGGCATTTCTCTGAAGCTTTATATTTGCACCACACAATCAGGCCATACACAGGAACCACTGGTACCATGGTCAATTAGCCAAATGATACTGTGTCTTCATTTTGGCCAGATGAATTTGCAAAAGGCTAAATCATTTTGAAATAAATCAATAAAGGACCAGGGTAAAGCTTTGTATGAATTTTGTTTTTATTTCAAATTTTGGTTTAAGATTTTCAATGTCAAGATCTGTCCATGGATACAAGATTCATACCTATGATTGTTTTAATTAATCGTGAATGATAGTTGTCATTTTAGCCTGGAAAGAGCATTTCTTTTCCTTAAAAATAATGATAGCAATTCTCTTTCAAGTTGCTGGGTAAAAATGCAGAAAATTGCAGAGAAAACACACACAAATATATATATATATATATATATATATATATATATATAAATATATATTGATCACATCTCACAATATTGATAAAATACCATAAGATGATATTCAACAAACACATAAACTGACAGCCAAAACATGTTTATAACATAAAATATATATTCCAGACTGACTTATCTTAATGGCCAAGAGTTTATGGGGAGGAAGCCTTTTTCATGTTTCTTTACATCAATTTATATAGGTGCACCAATTTGGAAATTCTGTATGAACTTGATTTGGGACTGGGTCTGAAATGTGTTGGCTACAAATAACTTCCAAACGTCTTTGCGCAAAATTACATGGTTTTAATTTGGAAGAGCAGCGACTAAGTTTATCTGCATATAAACCTTTAGGATATATGACATGTTAAACTCTACATAAAACCCCATCAGTGTCTGCAAAGGTGCTCTCACACATATCAACTTGTTCTGCCAACTGGAGACAAACTGAACAGTTTGGGGAACACACGAGAACATACCAATATTTTGTGATGTCATCTGAACCAATTGTGGAGCTCTAAACTTTTGTGGGAAAAACAAAAAGAACCATATCCATGTGTTGACACTTTTTTGAACAAATTTATTTAAGTGGACAGAAGATGCACACCCAATTTTATGAGGGGAAAAAAAACAGAACTTGTACACTCAGATTCTCAAATCCTGCTAAATACCATGTCCACTGAAGCACAGTTTAGCATGGCAACCAGACCTTTTACCCAACTCTATCTTGGCTGCCCAACAAGGCCTGGTCCTGTCGCAGGTTTTGATACCAGAAACCACATCTAACTCTGTAGCCACAGCTTTTATTTTGGGTAGAAATATAAAACAAAATAAAACTACTGGTACATGTTAAGTGACACACTTATACCATGAGAATTCATGCTTCACAGTTTGCATGGGAACATCAAATTATATGACTACCAAGATCTACAAATCTGATAAAATTCTGAAAGGTTCCAGTACTGCATACTGTACATTTATTCATTGTACTGGTGACAGTTGACACTATCTGAAATAACATATTGTTAAAACAACAGTCCATTCAGTCACTCACCAGGAATGCCCATATTACAACAGGCAGCTATTTCGAGGAATGTTAATCCAAAGATTTAAGCACTATGCATTCACTGGCAAAGCTTAATTACCTATTGTTTATTTAAGTTAAGGCCTTTGTGTGAAGTAACTGGAAAGTTCAACAGGAAATGTAACACAACTTCAGAAGCTAATTGTGAGCTGACATACTCGACCATCAAAATTCTTTCGTCCAGCAGACTGTGCAAGTGTAAATTTTGATAAATGTTAATAAATCTGCCCACAGTCTCTCTCGATATGCTGAAGACTGGTTAGATGTGGTATATTCTGACCCGATTAGCAGTGATTACATGGTTTATTACCCCGATTTGACATCTCACGAAAAAAAAAATACCACAGAGCAAAAATTAATTACTTTGGAACAGCGATTGTACATTCATCATAATCTGCAACACTCCATAGATGTTTTAAAATAATCATTTGGCACTCTGAGCATTTCATAAAATGTTCATATGTGTTTCAAAAGTGAGATCAACTGATCGCATCGGCCATTGGCAAAGGAATCTCGAGTCCGGCATATCGAGTTTGAGGTCAACAGTAGCTTGCAGAAGTCTGGAAACAAAGCGTAATTTTGCAGAAATACATCCAAATGCCTCACACCTACATGTTCTCGTGCACACACTAAAGCCCTTACTACACAAATATATCATGTTGTAGCCAACAAACTGTAAGAAACGGCATAAAATCGACAAAAACCATTACCCAAATAATGTGCCTCCTCTGTTTGCTGCAGTCCTCTACTCCCGCCAAATACAGGTCCCGCGCACTCGATTTGCGCATGCGAATGTTTTGGTCCGCTGGCGCGATCTTCTCGAATAGATGCCGAAAAAAAATCCGAACTGATTCCAACATATGTAATTTGAAAGAGATTTTTCTCTCAAAGGAATGAAATTAAGTAAATTGATGTGATGGATCTAAAAAAATATGTCCTGAGGAACTCAGTTCACTTTTGAACCAGCTGGTGTCGAACGGACACCAAAAGGCGGTCACCGCAGTCTCCTCTGATTTTGCCGAAGTCACTGTGTGTATTTAAAACCAAATTTGGAGCAAGAAAGTCATGTAAACTCCCGCTTTCACTCTGTACATCATAACTGAACTGACGCGCAAAGAATTTTTCTACACAACTAAACGAGTGGGCAGTGATCAATAGACGATTAGCAAGTTTGGAACATGTACCCTGCTTGTTGGTACATGTTTCTACGGAGGCGGCGACATGCCGAAGCGAAACAACACTGGCTTTGTAGAAACGGGAATATTTTGACTACTTGCTTGGAATAAGGAATTCTTGGGACGAAAAGCTTTTCATTAGCAACAAATTGGACAGGGTGGAAATATTGATAAATGCTGAAAAACCTTATTTTGTGAAAAAAAATAAATCTTTGTCGTCACTGACTGTGGTATTATTTGGATCGCTGGTACGCGGAGTGACCTAAATTAACGCAACGTTATTGGTTGAACCGTAGAAGGTCAAGGCCAAATTAGAAATATGTTATTAGCAAAAGGTTTAATCTTGATAAAACCGGCATCAGATGTAAAATTCAGAGGCGGATTCACATTCCACACGCGCGCGCACGCACACACTCTCTTTCACCCTGCCTCTTTCCTTCCCTTCACTCTCCCCCCCCCCCCCCCCCAAATGTTGCTCTATGGTGTATTTCTTGTGGCTTTGCATCTAATGTACACCTTGCAACGGTTGTAGAATCAAAATGTACGCTACTGTTGGACACTTCAAAACTTGAAAGTTGAATATCTTCAAAACTGTTATGGATAGAGGTGCCATTCAAACTTCAATTCCTAGGTTTGTGCTGTGGGCACATCCAATGAACCAACAAACAAAATTCATTGAATTTGAATTTATGCTAATTAGGGGCACGTGAAAAGTTTAAATGTTTGATATCTTCAAAACCATTGTTAGTACAGGTGCTATTCTAAATTCAATTTATAGGTTTATGCTGCAGGTGCATTCAATGAACCACAAACAAAAGTTCCAGAATTTCAATATGCTGAACATGGCATAAGTGTCAACTTGAACTCAGGCACAAATTCCAGCCAATACAGAAAATTGTAGTATTTAAATATGGTGAATATCTTCAAATGTATCATGGATATAGATGCCATTTCAACTTCAATATGTATATATATGTTTGTTCTGTAATAAACATTGACTGAAAACTGTCAGATTTTAATACATGCATATTTCGGCCCAGACAAAAAATTGAAGTGGGGGAATAATAAAGGATATCGTAGATACAGATGTCATTCCAGCTACAATTTATATTTTTCAGATAAGCGTGCATTCAATGCCAGTGTTATGCTATTTAGGCCAATACACAATATTTCAAAGTTGAATATCTGTAGGACTATTATAGATAGAGGTTTGATTCTTGAAAAACAAATTTATATCTTTGTGCTACATTTAGGTATTTCCATTCGGCTCTATTGCTATTAAAACATGCCAACTTTTCAGACAGAGATACAGCTTTACTGTCCGGCAAATCTTTGTTTTCTCGATGTTTTTAATCAAAATGAATCACTTTTATAAAAGTTACTCTTAGTAGGGATGTACATACACACATGTATGTATGTACGTCCCTGCTCTTAGATTAAGAGTCATCCATTTTTTGGTCAACACCAAAAGCGATTGCACATACATACACTAGAGGAGGGGAGGGGAGGGGCAGGGAGGGTCAAGTTACCAAGAGTTAATTTTCATTCTGGAGACAAAATGTTGGTATTTTTACAAATATAGGAAAAACAAGTATGGAAGGCACCGAACAGAGCTCAGTGGAAGTGACTTCGTGGTGTATGTGTATGTGTATGTGTATGTGTATGTGTATGTGTGTTTTGTTCAGAACTACCAGGAGGATGCGGCACTGTTAAACATGTTAGTATTGGCCAGACGATAACTGTCCTGAAGAACCTCCAACCTCATGGTATTTAACTTTAAGACAATCCCTTCTATTTATCACAAGTTGTTCCACATAGTTGTTGATTTTCACGCTAGTTTAAGTGACAATGAAATTTATTGGAACCGTGGTCTCAAAAAAATTGAACTGGTTTTTCATGACAAGTTGCCTCAATAGCAGGTACCAAAAATAGCTAAAAACAGTTGAAAGTGATAAGTTGTCTCATACGTTTTGACCAGGGTATGATCATAATACAATAGTTTCTGCCACGAGGGTCTACTCCATTACCACTAAAGGTGGTCTTATAAGACATGTGGCTTCTCATGGCAGGTAGATTAACATGTACAGAATGTGATTTGGTAATCTTCCATATGGTCTCTCAAGAAATGGTAGTATATTATAACACGGTCACGAAAAGAACTATTTCAACCTTTTATCTGACATACCAATCAGCTGGGCATCTTGAGCTATAACTTGAGCTAAGTCAATATTCATCCCTGTTTTGTCGAATAAAATTCACTATTTTTCACATGAGACATCGCCTCCAAGAAAAACATTTCTTTCTTCAGTGTATTGCTGTGGGGAAAATGCAATTTAGCGCTTTATGATCCCAAAACAACTTTTTGTACCTAATTAATGGGAGGTCTTAATCATTGTAAAGGAGTGGAGTGCTGTCACATGATTCACCTTGTAACAGTACTGCCACCAGTGGTGACTAACGCTATTCTACGAGCACAACAGTCCTTCATGAAACAAATCTGATAATGATAATATCAATGATAAGTAGTAGTAGTAGTAGCAGTAGTAGTAGTAGTGGTAGTAGTAGTAGTGGTAGTAGTAGTAGTAGTAGTAGTAGTAGTAGTAGTAGTAGTAGTAGTAGTAGTAGTAGTAGTAGTAGTAGTAGTAGTAGTAGTGTAAAAGAAAATATATAGTTTGTGCATAAAAGTACACATCAATACACGTACAATACATATAGTCGCATACCAGTGATGTGGCTAAAATACACAGGTTAAAACAAAGAAATATACTGTGACATTATTATTTAAAAGAAAAGTTTTCGGACTCGTACAAAACCACTGTAGCAGCAATTTCCGACAATAGTTACAAATATACATATCTTGGCATTGAAATTTCGGCTTCAGGCTCCTTCGATGGCACAATCAAATTATTACGAGATAAAGCAAGTAAGGCCCTAGCGAGGCTTAAGCATGTGTTTAGAAATGGTAATGTGCGTGTCAAAATGTATCTATTCATGTTTGATAAAGTTATTTCCCCAATATTATTATATGCATCCGAAATTTGGGGAGCTTATGCGATCAGCCCATCCAAGTCAATAATACCTGACAGTATTTCAGGATATTTCAAATTTGGAATCGAAAGGTTTTATATTGATTTTCTGAAGTTTTGCCTTGGAGTGAATCAGAAAGCCTGTAATATAGCTGTCATTGGTGAGAGTGGATGTACCCCCATTTCCCTGAAGATGATGAATATGGTGTGTAAAAATTGGTTTAGGATTGCGAACAGTGAAAAAAAATCCCTATTATCAGATTCTTTTTTGTGCAACATTGAAATGTCATATGAAAATCAAAACCAGTCATTGTGGGTGAAAAGCATTAAAGATATATTGTTTGCGACTGGTTTCCAGGAACTTGGCATAATCAAGGCAACAGATCTGGCATATTTCCATCCATGTTATTTATGAGCAAACTACAGGAGAAATTTCAGAAACAGTGGGAAAGTGGTATGTCACGACAAAATGACAGTGAATGTAAATCAAGAACTTATGTCCAGTTAAAAAACACTTTAATTTTGAAATATATCTAGACGTTATAAACAATTTTCATATTCGCAAAATCATTACTAGGCTCCGTATCAGTGCCCATAATCTACACATTGAAACAGGCAGACATAAGCGTCCCCACAAAACACCAGTAAGCCTCAGGACATGTATAATATATGTAACCTCATCGAGGATGAAATTCACTTTGTATTAAACTGTAGCCAATTTAGAATACCCCGAAATGTTATGTTGAAACAAATAGAAGATATATTTGTAGATGTGAAACAAGACGATACGAGACAATCATTTAATTTCATGATGGAATTACGACACATTGAATTAATCAAAATTGTGGAAAAATATATGAAAAATTGTCTAGCCATAAGATGGAAACCACTATAGTAAGGAATTCAGAGGCATTGCTGAGCTGTATATAGACTTTTTTCTTCTTATTCTTTCCATATCTTGTTGGCGCTTTGCTCGTTGTACGTGTACTTGACCAAATGCTACTGTTTGGGGGGGGGGGTGTTTGTTTTTGTTTTTTTGTTTTTTTTTTGTTTTTGTTTTTTTTTTTTTTGTTTCATGTAGTGCAGTCAATAAAGTTTCATTTCATACGTGACTCCTCTGTCCATCTACGTATTAGAAATAATCGCCATGCTAAAACATATTCATAATGCCAACAGCTGTATTCACACCCTGATAATATCACAATATGTCCTGCCAAACGCTCCTGATGAGACAACTGAGGCAATTCAGGTCCATTTTTGCAGCATGTCTTTGTACTTATCAAGTATGAGAATATCCTTACGTATATGTGAAGACCAGATTTGTACATTTATTCCAAATGTGGCCACACATACGTAACGTTTTATACAGAACTTAGAATTATTTTAATTATCAAAAAAAATTCTACTAGGTTTAGCTGCTTCATCACCAAAAGACAAACATAGATACTTTATTGACATACCCTGTAACAGGCGTGTACGTAGTCTAAACAAAATATTGCAGAAAGTATACACAGACACAAAACGTTAATATACACATGTACATACATTTAAAGTTCAACGGAGACACCCAGCCATAACACCCCTTATCATCCGTTTGTTTCCTCAGATCTGTTATCTCATTGGTACATTTCATAACATGTATACAATTATTTCGGTTCGGATTCATGATGAACTTAAGATTTTCGATGTCCGCAAGATTTGAACAATTAATGTTAGCATCATTCATTTTTTTCCCGAAAATTTTATGCCTTAACTGTGCTTTCCAGCTGAAAATACCTGTAGCAAAATTTTCTTTCCGTGTAGCATTTTTGCCACTTCTTTACAGAAGAAACACTTATTTTTGAGAAAATCTGTAGTAATATTTAAGAGCTTTGTAGCAAAAATTTTGCCACAATGCTCCAGTTGGACAGCCGTACTTAAAATAGAACAGGCATTACAGGGTAATGTCACGTGTATTTCATGTTCCATTTGACCCGCACTGCACATGGGACATTTTCCTTGATCAAGCCGGTCGAGACTCGAGTCATTTCAAGCGACGTTTTGGTTCAGTATATCGGCCAGTATCTACTGCCAGCGTATGAGCACTTATTCGTAGTTTACTGAAACTATTTCAGTTATTGGCAGGAATATTACTTTGCAGGTAAGGTTCTATGACAAATTTGTTCTTGAGCTTGCACATGCGAAGCTTATTTTGTTCATCTCTGTCAACAGCATTGATATGTTTTAGCCGCTGAAACAAAAGCAAATTTAATTTACAATCTGTCACTTGCTATTCGTTACTTTGGGAGAAAACAACTGACAGTGAAATGCCACACTGTATCAACTATCATGCTGACTTTTTTATGTGATTAAATTTGATTTCATTGCAGCAAATGACTGGATTGAGCCAATTGGGCCTATGTAAATGCATCGCTTTTTTTGTTTTGTTTTGTTTGTTTGTTTTTTTTTTTTTTGGTAAACTAATGTTAAAAATTGTTTTACTGCCGTTAGAGGAGAGAGTTGAATATCACCACCACCCTAACAGAAGTCTCTTTTTACCTAAAGTATGCAGAGGTGGATGGCGGTTTGTGGGACTGGAGATTTTGATTAGACTTTATTAACCAAATTGGACGGCAAACTGGCGGAATGACTTTCCTGATCCGCCACTGGTAATGCACTCCAGCACATAAGTAGTACTGGATCAGGATTGAAGATTTTGTCACTTGTTTTCATGTTGAGCTGTCCCATGTGCGGAGCATCAAAACCAAGAAATTCAAGATGAACAACTTCGTGAATCTTTTTGGAAGGCTTCGATCAGTTGTGATTGGAATGATACATCTTCCAGCCCTTCCAGGTACAATGGTTGAATTATTACTGGACGAACGAGGGCATGAAATTTCATAGATCGTCTGCACTTGTCTTGGAACTTGCAATATCGCTCGCACGACACACTGACCTCGCTCATCCCAGGGCTTTGGCCCATATTCATGCAGTTATTCATTTTAGCATATGTGGGGGAGGGAGAGGAGAGTGTTTTGGTAAAATTTGCTAAAGCTCCATTTGTGTTTAGTATTTGTGATGCGTATTTGCTCCACAGAACCAGTTAGAATGGCCAAACAAATGTGCTGTCTCCCTGTGCCAGACTGTGGCCGTATCCACCGTATTCAAAATTTGGACTAGCACAGGCCGGCCTGCCCAACTGGATTTTGTCGGTTTGTGTGGGATTTAGTTCAGTGGCCTCATATACTTATTTCGGCGGCCCAAACGATAGGTGCCAAAGGTCACTGGTTCCACTCAGACTCCAGCTGCTCTGTGCTGAAGAATAAACTAGAGTGCAGTTCTCCGAGAAAATTTATATGGATGCAAGACTCGTTAAAATAGATGTCTATAAATTGAGCAATCTATAGGAAATCGTTTTAAAATGTGTCAAATATGGATTTAGTATGATGCACTCATTTTTCATTCATTAACTGTTCTTCCTGCATTTGATTAAATGTTGGTCTAAATTTTATTGCTTTAATAACACTTTCACTGCTTCACTAACAGTAACAAAACGGCCGCAATGTCAACTAGAATACATTTGCTGGAGCAAAAGTAAATAATTTTGTCAGGAGGGATCTGCTACCAAGGTGGTAACATTATCTTTGCCCCTTAATTCAGTGTACCTGTATCCATCCTTAAGAGCAACAATGTGAAGATTCCCCACCCCCAAATAAAAAAATGTCATTAAAATGTTTGTTATGATACTATTTGGAAGTGATTTAGACTGCACTTTCTATTATAATCATGGCAGGAGTAATCTTCATGTGTTGATAACATCACTGATAATAAAAAATAATGAGCATGGGAAGCATACTCCCTGCACCATTTTTTTTACTGATATAAACAGGGTAAGGATATCAAAGTCCAATTATGAATTAAGTCTTCCCAAAGAGAACTATGTTTTCATTCTCGATTTTCCTGCATTGGTGGGGAAATCTTACAAATTTCACTCAAAACAATTTTGCCTGCCTCACATTTCATACTAAATGGTTTTGAACACAACCCTGAATCACATGAAATGATTTTTCATATTCACAGCTCATGTGAAATAAAAATTCATATCACACGCAGAAAATAACTCGAATCACTGATGATTGGTTCTGACCCTTCATACATATATGCGTGAGTGTGTGCACACACAGATGCACCACAGTGACGCTCTTATTATACAAGTCAGTTTTTTTTCACTATTTCATTTATAGACGCAACACCACATCAGTTGGGAATGTGTCACGGCTAAAAGAAACAAATGGTTATCCTGGTGGTAAGTGTCTCGGAGCGTGATTTTTCATGAAAGGTTGCATCCCGAGGGTCAGCCGGATTATATACCAAACTCAAAATATGTACCCCTCGGGAACCAATGGTTTAATACCATCAGTGACAGTAGGCGGTCCAAATGTAAATATTTACGGGTAATGATGTCACTTTTCCCTCCTCTCCTCTCTTCTTATCTTAGCAAGCTCTGTGCAAATTTGTCCACTGTCATTGATCATTTGCTGAAATACGGCTCAAGTACTGTAATCAGATTGTGACCTAGCTGGGCCTAGTGCTGCTTGTGACACAGAATGAAATTGGATGTAGGAGCTAACTGGTTTGTAAATGCTAATACAAATGGAAGTAAGTGTATCTGTTAGAATATACAATTATTGAGGTCGCTTTCACGATGCAAGAACGTCTGCACGCAGTCCTTGACCTTGGTAGGGCCTTAGGATTAAGGGAATGGCCGATACTTACGTAGTTCTGCAGATGCACATGTTATACCGTTTATATATTGAAATTTAACATTCGAGATTCAATAACATCAAGAAATCACAATGAATATGAGCTGAAAATAAGCTAGCTGGGCTGAAGAAAGTTAAACGTGAACATAGAATAACATGTGTTGAACATTTTACAGAAAATGATGAGTGATACCGATATGGAACACATGCAGGCACCGCTGATATTTATGCCAGCCAGGTTGATGATTGTTAATGTCAACCCAAGGTTGTGGTTATAACATCAGGTGGAGAAATCTTACATGCACTTTCCTCAGTATTTTTATTGCATGTTGGAAAATAAATATTGATTTCCGTTTTTTATTTGCTTTTAGCAATAACTGTATCCAAATAATCAGGATTTCGATATGAGGTGGGCAATAGTAGAGATAGTTGACAGTTACAATATGAAATGTGACATGCATAAAAATGGAAATAAATACACACATGATTCAGAGTAAAGTGGATTAAGAGCGTTAGATGCAGGAGACCGGTGGACATCTGAAAATGTATGTGTCGGGTCCCCACATATTACCAGTTGGAAGAACTGGAGAGAAATGTGAAATCTCTTGCACCTGTGAGGAGAAGAGTGCCAAGTGAATTCAGTATGGATGTGGGGGGATCACCCCCCGCATCCATAAAACGTTGCTCTGTCTGTATTTGCATTATGGTAAACAAAGGCTAAGGAACATTGACTTGTTTCATTACACTCCCCAGCAATGTGTATTACTCAACATTGCTGAGCAGAAGAGACTCCTTCGCAATTTTATTCAGTTGGTTCATGTATCGGAAACCAAGCTGCCTTTTGAGACCAAAGCGGGGTGGGGGGGGGGGGGGGGGGGAGGACAGACACATTAAGACTATAAAAAAATGTGTTGGTCTGAATATATTTTTGCAATGACCAGTTCCACCTTTCAGAGGTTCCAAGTTACTTTTCTCCCAATTCAGGAGATGTTCCTGATTTATCAGTAGCAATTTGGGAGATTGCGCAGGCAATGGGGAGGAGGGAAGGGGTGCCCCCTCCCAATGAGAGACATTTTTGTGAATGTACAGTTAAAATGGTGCATTCTGGTGGTTTGAAATTCCCCAAATCAGCTTTAAGAAAGTAAATAAGAAAACACATTTAAAATGCTGTTAACTACAGTCAGTTAGAAGTAAATGAACAAAAACGCCGTCACAACACAAACAATTTATGCAAAATGTCAACTTTTTTTAACGGAAAAAAATGATTATTCGGGGGTTTTTTTTTTTCAAGATTTGGGAGATTGGGAGACTTTAAAGAACTGAGTTTAATTTTGGGAGATTTGGAACCACTGACTTTTTTGGTGAACAAATTTTTTTTTTGGGGGGGGGGGATCACCATTTTGTTGCACATGCCACCTAAACATACACATCTTGCTTTGACAGAGCAAGCCCCATGCAGTACAATATAATATTCATTCTCCCATGCACCTCTAATACTTCACTTGTAACACTGTCCTTTAAGGTATTACATACACAATGTTGTCACGTAGAAAAATGGCTGCAATTAGCGAAATATCTTTGCAACATTCTTCAGAAACTTGCATATGTATGCAGTGCTAGAAATATTGAAAAATTTTCACTTGTCCGCCAACCAAGTGGAGTCTTATTCTAATTGAACTGTATGTAAATTTTGGACAAGTGCATTGGCAACTTTACTTGTCCGTCACAAGTTTCACTTAGTACGGACAAGCGGATAAGCCCTATTTCTAGCCGTGGTATGTAATTGCAAGAGCCTCAAGAGTACACAGCACAGCTGCACTGTAACAGCTGCTCTGTAAACAAAGAGTTGGTGGAGATATGGAAATGTTTCATGATTTTGTTATATCTTCAAAACTGTATGATAAAAAAACATGCATTTTTGAAACATATTAATCATTTTGTATGAAACTTAAAAACAATTTTGGGATTTTTTTATGTAATACCTCCATTCTCTCATGACTGGGGACCAAAGTTGTAGATTGGCCCACTTTTTTATGTTTCCAAGAGAAAGTGGCGGCTTCATTTTTGCATGGTGATATCTTTGGCAGGGACTCATTTTAAAAGAGACAGTGGCACAGTTTGGTTCTCAAATATTCAATATTTACGCGAGTCTTTGTTTGAAGAAAATCCAAGTGAAAGTTGACAAATAGCCGTGACAAGTTGGCTTCTCACCTGCAAGTGTATTCCAAGAAGTCACAGATTGTAGAACTTCCCAGCCCCTTGATCAACTTTATGACATAGCAGGATTATTTTTTGGACAGGAAGCGAGTCCTTGTTTATAATGCAGAAACTGTCAATTTATTTCTCATGGTGGAAGTTTGGAAAATCTCTCACTTTGTGACATCTCAGTGTTCACCTTAGTGTGAAACCATGCTCAAAAGCCACCTGTGGTTTCTGTACTGATGTCACAATGGGCACAGTCACCTGGTTGTCAGCACTGGCTGGAACCATGTTTTTTTCAGATTGCATACTATTGTTGACAGCAGACAGTCTCTGGCTGTTTTTTTCTTTCCTAATTTTAGGCATCGGTTATACTCTGGCCCACAAATGCATTGAAAAACCCTGTCATCCCAAAACTATCAAATCTGGGTAATAGGCCCTTCAATTTGAAACTATGCAATTTAGTAGTTATAGCACTGGTTAATAAGGGATCTAGAATAACATGTCACAGGCAAAATAAAGTACCGTATGATGCTGATTTAGTAGTTATAATAGTGGTTATTTGAATAAATGCCTACCACATGTTTGGGGGACAGAGTATGTGTAGAGTCACTGTCAGTATAAATGATTGTATTTGCACATGTAACTTGAGAAACTGCCTTTTCTCGCTGTGGTGATAGTGATAGCCACAGCCCAAACCCAGTAGTGAGCAGGTGCTGATCGATGGTACAGTGGTACCTGCTGTATATGACCACTGCCAGGAGAGGCCATCTGCAGTTTGTGGCCACATTTATGGGACACAGGACTCAATTTTGCAAATTTACCCACAGTGAAAGAACACCTGTTGTATGTAACCACTTTTTCATTTTAAAGGGGTGGTCACATGCAATAGGTTTTACTATATTATTTCAGAGAACAAGACTTTGTTGTTCTGTCACTTTGTATTATGTCAGCTTCAAGTATTAACCAAACAATGTAAGGAAAACATTCATCAAGTTTTACTGGGTCATCGAAACCTAATGTACTGTTCAGGGAAATTGCCTGGGGAAGGGGAGGGGAGGAGGGGTATTAACATCAGTGATGATACTGGGTATGTGCCGCTCCAAAGGCCCCTATTTTCAGCAAAATTTCCTAAATGAAGTTCCAGTATTTTGCCAAAAATTCCCTACAACAGGGTTATTTTTCTCTTGTATGGCCTAAAATTTGGGAAAATTGCCTTAACTAAGGTCCAAATTTTCTTCCTGGAGCACTTTTCCCGCCAATTCAGGACCATATTTTCTGCTATTTTGGTTAAAAAATTCCCTAATAAAGGTATCATTTTTGTGAAAAAGTGTCATAGCAAAGTCTGGGTTTTTGAAAGGTTGAGTCACACACACCCGGCAAAAATTTTATAAAGTACCCTAACTGAGCCAAAAACACAATTTTTTTTCCTACTAACCATAATTAGTTGATTGTTCAATGACAGTTATGCCATTTTGTTAGAATGTCATGTACTATTACTGTTATTTTTGTACATTTTCAAAGAATTCATAATGATACAATATTCTGTTCATAAAGGGCTCATGTAACAGAAACAGTTTGTGTAGTTTTAACATAAACCTCTTGTGCCATTTTAAAATAACAACATGAAAACTTGGAAGCACTTTAACTTCGAAGCACAGGGAAAATAGAATGAGGGACTTGCTATAATTGACAATTAATGTCAGATACACTATAGTGAATCACCCCTTTTGTCTGTTATGTAACTTAAATAAGTACTGTATGCCACTCTTTTGTGTCTTCCACTAGAAAAAAGAAAAAGCCAATCCTTTGCACTTTCAACTCGAATTTCCGAGTTGATATATGTCTGTTTATACAGAGCTGTTGAGTCCAATAGATACATTACTGGTTATGTCTTATCTTTAGAATTCTTAAAAGCTAGAGGTATAGAGATAAAGGAGGTATAAAAGTAAAATTTGAGACAGTTTGTTCAGCAGATGCACATAATGCCATAATCCATTTGTTATATGTCAACAGATTATCCAGTATAAAGATGTAGTAGTATTGTATTCTTCATCATCATCATCATCATCATCATCATCATCATCATCATCATCATCATCATCATCATCATCATCATCATCATCATTGGTGGTGGTGGTTGTTGAAACACTGTTTCCGGCATACAGCTGTTGTATGTGTATAATATGTTTGGGAGACTACTGAAAAATATTACATTACACGAGGGATATATGTAAGTACTCATATATCCTTGACTACATTACATACCTGCATAGAATGCAGTCTCCAAGTTATACAACAATACAAAATGGGAAGGTTTGATGAAAGCTGTTGTGAAAGGGGAGCTCCATTCACGGGATTTGCTGTCAAACAGTGGGAGAAAACAATTTTTGTGCCCAAACAAGTGAGCACTTTGCCATGTTACTGGGAGACATGAAGCCTCTGAGTGGGTTATATATCAGCTGAAGACACATTAAATAGGCTTCTCTGTCAGCCTGCTGGTGATTTATGCACTACTATGGAGGGATTTCACTGAAACATGTCTAAATAAATGTGCTTAGTTTAGAAGTGCCACAAACTACTCGAAGTGATTAAAGCTGCAGGTGTTATAATCCAATTATCACCTGTCCATGCATGGTGTGGCATGACAACTTATTGGAAACACAGGCTGAAATTGCTTATACAAGAGGTGAGGATTTTTTCATGGTGTTTTTGTCCAGAAATAAGAGTTCTTATCAGGAACTTAAGTGAACACTGTTTGCTTTTTTTCCTTCTGTCAAGTTGGTGAAGGTATTTTTTATTTTATTTTATTTATTTTATTTTAAACATATTTATTTCACATGGATTGCCTAAATAGTTACAAAGAACTAATCTGGAGGCTCTCCACAAGAAACATGACGCACAAAGTATTTACAATATACACACAGAACATACAATCGATGAATTGACATATGGTATGACGTATCTAATTCGGTACAATTGAATCAAAGACAAATCTGAAGCGTTGACAGCTGAAAAAAAAATAATATATCAATATAACAAGCTGGAAGTGGCTCAAAATTCAAAGCGTCTTGTTTTCACTATGTAAGTCTGCACAGCTTCAAATATTTGGTAGTTAACATCATCACTGAGTTCTGAATTGCCCTGTTTAAAGTATTGTTTGAGTATGTCACTAGCTAAGTGAACTAAGAGATTTGGATGCACACCAGGTGCAAGGATGTGACACACCATATCCAGTAAATCTTGCCTGTACATTAGGAATTTAGGGCAGGTCAGGAAAAAGTGGTAAATGTCTTCGTTTTGGTTGGAGCATGAGCAGCCAGGTGATTGGACTATATTTAAATAGTGGAGTTGGGAATTAAGCTGAGAAAACCCAAGGCGCAACTGAGTGTGACAGATATTGGGAAAGCGCTTACCGTACGAAAAGTAGGAGGGTATGGGGTCAACAGATAATAGAGTCGATTTTAATTTAAATTTGAAGATATCAAGTGACGCAGACTCTCTAACATTGAGTGGTAAGTTATTCCAAAGGAGAATACTGGATGGGAGTGTGCAGCTGAACTGCAGTGCAGGTCACAATTGACCATTTCATAAGACTCAGGTTTATTCGGTTCTCTTCGGAAGTGCACCCTGCTTTGTTTCCTTTTTGTGCTCGACCACACTGGCCGGATTACACTTCGAAGGATCAGAAAGTAAAACACAGGATGTGCTTGGATTTAATGGAAAATCAAACTTCCAGCAAACTAATAATGCACATTTCACCACTGATGTGATATTTTAGGTAAAAGATTTACACTGTTCAGCACAATCCATGCTATAATCACTAGCATTAGCCGTGGCATCCATTGTAAACGTGAAGGCATGTGCCAGACTTGGCCACTTGCTGGTTGGAAAATCAGGCCAACAATGAAATGCATAATAAATTACGGTGCGAAAAAGTTAGGTACAGCTCGGTATGAACAGGTCTATTGGCAACTTCTGATGTGAATGCAGCTCAATATGTACAAAATTCTTGCAGGCTAGAAGTGTGTAATCCAATTAACTGGTGAAAAAAAATGGTTACTTTTGCTGCTGAGATAAAAAGATTTACTGAACATTAAATCTGTACATTTAGATTTACCAACAAAAAATTTGTTTCAACATAGAGCAGTTTTGTTTCAACTCAGAGCAATTTTAGCTATTAAGTTACAATTTGGTAGTGTATTTATATAGGGCTCTACCCTCCTTCCCAGTTATATTCATGTGAAGGAAATATGTTTAAAGTAAATTGCAATAGGAATTTTGTGTTTCAACACAGAACAGTCTTAGTTATTAAGTTGCAAATAGTGTTTGTGCCTGAAGTGCATAAGTGAACATGAAGAACAAAAGAAAGTCCTGCAAACTTTGATAAATCTGAATAAAATGTATATTTCACCATTGACTCAGCATCTCTGAATTTAAGTATGTGAAGCATAAAGTGTGACTGAAAAACTTTCTTTTCAACATTTTTAATACAAAGTGTATCCCTGGTTTCTGTGGGTTGTTTTTAAGGAAAATGTACATCTTCCTGGTGTATTTCTTTGCAAGATACCTACACCCTTGCAGGACATCAGGCAAGACCACTGGCGCATGACTTGTGTATGCAGTTATTGACAGGCCAATTAAGCCATTGTTCTTACATGCTCCCACATGGGTTATTGCATAGAAAATAATGGGAGTACATAGCCCAGGTCATCCTCCCTGGCGTGCACTCTACAGGGTCACCTGGAGAACCTTATGTTTAACAGCATATGGAATGTTCCCAAGGTCACCTAGAGAACCTTATGTGTTACAGCACATGGCATGTTCCCTCTTGTATGTTTTTACCATCACAAGTGCATGAATGAAAGTAGCCGTTGTTCTTTGATAAAACACCTCATGAAGTCGGAGTTTAATCAGGTTGCACTTTGGCGGTTATTTGACATGACTATATAGCAGAGGAACCATTTTACTATACTTACTATAAAACAACATGCATCACAAAGGAAATGAACGAAATGATTATTTTGATGTGAGATATATTTGTTGTAAATAGTAATACATGTAGTCAAAATTTTTAGCTCTGCTGACCAAAGGTTTGAGAGCTTTTGTGATCACTTATGTGTGTCCGTTCATCCTCCATAAACTTTTTGCTTGTGATCATGATACAGTCCACAGCTTTTAAGATAGCTCCATATAACTTTGAAGACTTATCAAGTGTATGAAAATCTAGGTTGAGTTCGATATTGGTGGCACCATCTGCAGTATTATGTAATGGGTCAAATATGAAAATCTTGTGACCACTGTAATATCCTTAATGTGTGATAGATCTTCGTGAAATTTATTGGGATTGTGGAGGAGGTCAAAGTCTAAGTTGTTTATGATACTAGTGGCACCACCTACAAATTGACAGAAAGTATGAGCCAAAATGTGTTTTCAGATATGAAATTCCTGTTTTGAAAAGTAATTGGATTAGACTTGCCAAATTTATAGAATATATAGACCATATCCTATGCTAATATGGTATGTCATATCAGTGACCTTGATCTATTTTTATGGTCACCAATCCTGTAAAGTTCAAAGAGGTGATTTTGTAATGGCAAATTTTGCTTGGACATCAGTGGCAAAAAAGAATTGAGCCTCCAGATCAAAATTGCACTTGATTACACTGTATATTAAACTGTACCACAAATGCGTATCATGTGGAAGTTTGATATTGCATAATATGGCTAACCTTGATTAATTTTTCAAGTTTGTGGATTGAATACATTTCAGAAAATGATTTTTTAGTGATGGTGGTCAGCAGAGCATTAACCCATGGACCTCTTGTTCTGCCTTCTTGCACGGGAAGACTCGTTGTTATTCTTTCTTCTGTGTGTACTTTCACAAGCTTAGCATTTTTTTTTCTTAGATTTATTCATTTTTATTAATACACAGGTTTTTTAAAAGTGGGTTTATTCATATCATGGATGGAATTATATGTTTTGCACAGCATGATAATGGCTATCACACTATTCCTTATCCCCCATATATGTATTGAAGTGTATAACTTTTCATGTTTGAACATACAATGAAATGTAGATTCCACGGTAAGTTGTCCCTGTTGAAGACTTTTCAAAATGACATGAAATGTCTGGTATTGGGGGAGATACAATGTATTTCTCTTTTTTTTTTTAATCATGAAAATCACTTGAATTTTCCAGTCCTCTTCTTTTCAGGAAGTACTTGCAATACAAGTGAATAGGGCTCTCAGTTTTTGCATCTACCTTTACCAGAAGGTACTTTTGGTATTACTTGCTTCCCTGCATGCAGCTCCACCTGTGTGAAGACATAATGACTGTTACATCCCTTTAAGGGTCACCACGATGCAGGAAGTCCATGCTGGAAATTCTGGAAGTTGCAAGAAAGGAAGCCCATATTTACCAGAAAGCTGGGGTGGTATGTTGTTTTTCTTAATTGTGTTGCCCACCTCCTTTATGCAGACAATAGTGGATGCACCTGTGAGACACTGTTTCTAATGATGGCACATTTGTTGATGAGAAATCACAGTGTAAGGGACTATCAGAGTTTAAACCAGAACACAGAAACAAAGGTTGTTAATGTATTATTTTTACATACATGTATATGACAGAGAATGCTCAACAACTCTGACTTTTCACATGAATGAATATTCAAGCCATTCTAGTTAAATTTGCGTAGAATTTATGGTTTGTGGTGGCAATATAGGTAGCCTGGCCACCAAAAAGAACCCCTTACTTTTTGGAAACCATGGTGGGAACTGACGTCACCGTGCGATGTTTATGATCTGGTCATATCATAAATAAGGAATCTGACATGGCTGAGAGTGAGTTACTATTTTTCTCTCAGGAGGGATTATTGTTGGTGGACAAAATCATGAGTGACTGCAGGTCACTGGTGATTTTACCCACCAGCAACGATCCTGAGTGAGAGAAAAATGGTAACTCACTCTCAGCTGTGTAAGATTTCGTTTATTCTATTTTTGATTGGGTATTCATTGTAAAAAATGTGCTTTCAACACTGACCTGGTGTGCCGTGTTTGTTTATGTTCGTTGTAGTTATTCAACATCACATGTTACGTATAATCAAACATCCCTTGCATACAGTTGATTTTGTCTACATGTTAATGCTCTTCATCACTGATGCAGGCATGTCAGAATTCAGTTGTTACAATGTTTAGGTCATGTGATCTAAAGTGAGTTACTACTTTTGAATTTCACTCAAGAAAAATATTGTTCACCCTCAAACATAGAATAAATGCTATCATTGCAGGATGGTATCATGGTGGAGAACATGCATGACGTACCATGGTGCCTGCCACACCAGCAGGGCCCAGAGACCACTGCCGCCATGGCTGTTGTGGCAGCAGAAGTGCGCCGAGAATGTCCAAAGACACCTCTGGGGATACAAGTGTTAGCAGTGGGCAACAAGCAGGCTCTGGCTGTTGCTAATGCTGCAGGTATATTCTCTCTTGATGAGAAACACTTTTGAATTTCTCTTCACGCTCTGAAACTGATGTAATTATCAGGAAATCACTCATTCACTGTATGGTAACTCATTCAGGGCTAATCACAAGAGTCCAGTTCCCCTGACGTATTATAATGATTCTGGGTTCAGATTTCACCAAAAAAAGACTCCATTAGAAGAACTAGCATGTCCTTTTTCATCATCATAATAATAATAATAATAATAATAATAATAATAATAATAATAATAATAATAATAATAATAATAATAATAATAATAATAATAATAATAATAATAATAATAATAATAATAATAATAATAATAATAATAATAATAATAATAATAATAATAATAATAATAATAATAATAATAATAATAATAATAATAATTGTGCTGCGGTCCTGTGTGACACAGGTGGCCTAGAAAAAAAAAAGAAAAATAGGTGAGGTGGAGGAAACCATGGTTATCCTAATCAGCTTGTACTGCCATGTTTTCCAGGACCAGAGCTGAGGCAAAGGGTCCACCACACACTGTCTAACAGCTATGGTCGGCCCCTGGTTCTTGTTATATCCCCTTACACTCATTGCTTGTAGTCCCCCCCCCCCCCCAAAAAAAACCCAACTTCCATTCACACACCCTACCCCTGCCTATAAGTTCCTAAATGGAATGATTTCTTCCTGCACCGTTCCTTCAAACAGACATTACTTCACGTGGCAAAAGTCATCTCTGGCACACCTTCCAAATTTTTCTCACCTCAGTCTATAATAGAGGAGGAGCTGGTAAAATTTTAATTGCCCTAATTAACATATTTTTTAACATCATAACTGTTCCAAACAATATGCACAACTTCACTACTAGGTCTATCACCATGGGGGACCCCATGGGAACGCTTGTCCATCCATTCCCTTTCCTCCCTGCACTCTGAAATTCTAATTCACCTATCTAACCCTATCAATTCATTTCTTTTCTCCCAATGCCCTACCAGGTAGTCCTGTACACTTTTAGTACCTTTCCTTCCTTCCTTCCTTCCAGAAAGCCACCTTTCAAACCTAAAACCCACGCTACACGTTCCTCTCTATCTAAACACTGAACCTCTTCTAGACCCTCGTTATTATAGTCTTCCCTGTGCCACTTTCTGAAAATTTTTTTCTCTTGTATCTCTATATGCATCACACTACAACAGCCAATGATCCACTGTCTCATCTGCCTCTTGTCTACATACCTTACATTTACCATTAATACCTGTTGTCCACTTCTATTTTCTCTTTTCTAGATTGATCACTCCTGCCCTACTTTGAAAAAGAAACCTGGATCCCTGCCCTCCATCCCAACACATGCTTTTCTTTGGCTATTCTAGTACCTTGTATGCTTTTAATGCACTTTTTCCTGACTCCTCTTTTCCAGTCTTCCTTCCAGCACTATGTAGCAGTCCTACTTATATACAGTTCCCAATCATCAACTTCATCATATCCTTTCAATTCATATCTCTGTGCTAAATTATTTATGTCTTTGACCCGTCTTGTTTGTCCCTTGAGTACTTCATTGTACTTCTACAATGCACCCAAAGTGTGCTGATGAAAGAGGGTTGCCTCAAAAGGAGACCCAAACTGTGTGTTTTGTCTGTTCTGCTGGGATCTGCCTTTCTTTGATAATGTCACTGCTTTAACTTTGGAAAAGTGACTCAGTTTCTAATTGGCTGAGTACGGTTACCATGGTAACAGGCTTCTGTACACTAGGGACCAGAGGCTGCTCCTGGCCAAGGTGGCAATGATGAACTTTCTGGTTGGTGGAGGGTCACACTGTAGTTTTATTTCCCTTACTATAAATAAAATCCTATCAAAGAAGGTCAGACCAGCTGCGGCAGAGATAACACAGAACTAGGTCTGCTTTGGAGGTAAGAAAGGGGGTCATCAAGTCTCAAAAGACTTCAATCTCTTCCAATGATCTTAAAAAATTATATTCACAAATTACAAACTATGTAACTCATCATGTTCTGTTTTTCAAAGATGTCTGTCTTTAACTCAGGTTTGGACTTCATGCGTGCTGAAGGTTTTGTTTTCTCACATGTTGCGGATGAGGGCCTGGTACACTCGTGTGCAGCTGAACTCATCCGTTACCGTAAACAAATTGGAGCAGATCATGTGCAGATATTTACTGACATCAAGAAAAAACACTGGTGGGTTCCTCTATATGTCACACTTAAGGGCTTGGTACACTTTATGACCCTCGTGTAGATGTTTAATTTCTGTGTACGGTTACCATCTGATACTCTAAAAAGTATATATATTCTGAAAGCATATCAAGGTTGATTATGGCAATGAATACATGTTGTACTCCTATTGATGTAACTAAATTTTGATTAAAATTCTTAAATTTCGCATGAAATTAAGAACAGCATTTAAGAAAAAAAAATCAGGTTTAGTTTATAGTGTCCTATGAAAGAACAGATAATGCTCTCCAAAACTTTGTTTTTAAATTTTGAAAAAGGACTGACCTCAAATTTTATGGCTGTTTAATTTATTAAAAAAATAATAAATTTGATTGCAAAAAAATGTAAATTTTGAACTGAAACCCTTGTCCAAAATTTGAAATATCATTTTGCTGCTTGAAGTGTATTGTTTTATTTTGCATAAAAAAAATTATGTTTCCCATTTCTGATGTTTGTGCTACTGTTTTGTTGTGCCCCACCACCAAAGGTGGTATAGGGGGACACAGGGATAGTAGGGATAGGAGCTGTAGTCTGTCCATCCATCCGTCTGTCTGTCATGTCTGTCCATCCAGTCCTGACAGCCTGTAGCCCATAAACCATTTCAGGTAGAATTTACACCACAGATGTATCATGTAGGGCATGTGGCTTATGCCTTGTTGTTGACCTTGACCTCTTTTCAAGGCAATAGGGCACCTAAAGGTGTATTTTGCAGCATACTTTTTTTCCATATTTCAAGTTTTATTAAGCTAGGCCTTTCATTTTTGTACCAAAGAATTAATTATTTCATAAAGGCTTTGTCTATGCCTTATTTTGGATGACCTTGACATAATTTCAAGGTCATGATAACCAATAGCCTATCTATTTATTTGGGGCAACTAGTATGCTAATATTAAGTGTTGTAATGTCACACCTTTGTTGTCATGATGTGGCGGGGGGGACATCGATCCTTTGGATCATCGACTTTGGTTTTGTTTCTCTGCAGCAAACAGGCAAAATTAATATTTTTTAATTAAGCAACTAAAATTCAATTTCTTAACACTTACAGTGATTTCACAATTTTTAATAGCTTACTCCAAATGTATATTTTCAGAAAATACGTAGTTTACATGATGCCAAATAAGAAGTCTACTGTATATAAGGACATGTTTTCTTGGTAAAGTGCTGTAAAAGTGTACCACGCCCGTTAATTCCTGGAGCATGTTATGTCAACAAATGTATTGTCAAATTTTTGTATTAACAGTATTTTCGTTTTTTTTTTGGTTTTTTTTTGTTTTTGTTTGTTTTTTTGTTTTGTTTTGTTTTTTTTTTTGTTTGTTTGTTTTTTTTTGTTTTTGTTTTTTTGTTTTTTTGTTTTTTTGGTTTTGTTTTTGTTTTTTTTTGATGATGGCTAAGTTTAATATGAAATTTTTAAGTTCCTATTAAATTTTTAGACCTGGATTTTTATTGTAATTTCCCTCTGAATATAAGTGATTTTGTATGAAGGTACACACACATCAACAAGGAGGGATCTGTTTCATGGAACATATTTTGATAATTGGGATGGAAAGAAAAAAAATTGTGAATTTTACTCTACTCTTTGAAATAAGACTGAGTCAACAGTTTTTGTTGGGGTAGGTTGAGGTTTCAATTTGTTTTTCATCAACACTAAAATTAATTAAAATCACTGAAGTACACAACCCTTCCTAGTTTGAGTAAGACTGAATTGATATGTTCTGTGGTTCAGCAGCATCCGACTATAGCCAATGAAAGATATTGATTGAGGGCTTTATTATTTCAAGTGTCACCAATAACCTTCATTCAAAAAGTGTTGTGAATGAGGATTCAAGTAGAGAACTCAAAGCTAATGACATCACTTGGGGATGATTGTGGGCATATGGAGTGGGCAAGGATTAAATATGACCCAGTAATGTGGTACGAGTCCTGTATATTTCAAGTTGCAGCAAGATTTGTTACTTCTTAGTGACAGGACAAGTAACTTTAAATTTTCAATTGTTCCCGTGATAACATAACTAGTTTAATGTTGAACTAGTACAGCAATTTGTGATATATATATATATACACACACACACACACACACACACACACACACACACACACACATTGTATATACGTGTACATATTTAAAAGTTATGTTATCATTTGTACAGAATATGCATTATTTGACAAAAACTTGAAACAGTCTCAGTTGAAATGATAGAGAGTTCAGCCATGTCAATTTACTTGAACCTGTCCATGAGAAAGGTCAAGTTTGAAAGTTGTTTTCCCCATGAAGATCCCTTGGAGGATAGCAGCGTAAGAAGTTTTCCTTGGTCTTGCCCTCTTTACATAATTTAAAACTTCTTAAAAACCAGGCAAAAGGAGTGTTTCATATTGTCCACAGCATTTTCTCATTGCGTGTAAATGTATTCATGTTGTTCTCAGTTCGCATTCGCTGACGAGTGACATCAGTATCACAGAAATGGCACAAGCAGCAGAACTCTTCCTGAGTGATGGTATAATTGTGACTGGTGTGACAACAGGAGAACCGGCAGACCCACAAGAAGTGACAGGTATGCCTCACTCTGCACTCTCCCCCCTGTTCACAGCAGATATAATTGGTTTAACATGTTGAATGAAGTTGAACTAGTACACGATGACCCCATATTGGAGGGAAAATGTCAAAAAACTTGTATTGGGAGATCATCTACTTACATACCTGGCTAAGCAGGCAACTAAAGAGGGGGTGAAGGGATTTACTGTACTGGAATGCTGGTCATTTTTACCTCAGCTGACTTGTCAGTCAGCTGAGGTTATAAAGTATGGTCCATCATCCGTCTGTCCACAATTTACATTTTCGACTTCTCCAAAAGTGTCATCCAGATTCACTTGAAACTGGATGGTGATGTACCTTGGGTGAGTTTCTACCAATATTGTTCAAATGGTCATGGACCAATCATTTTTTAATTTTTTTATGATTTGTTGTGTATTTTTTGACAAAATCTTTAAAAAAGATTTTCTATAAACCACCAAGCCAATTGCTTGGAAATTGCATAGGGCACACTTCTGGGGACCTCTGGACCATAATTTGCTCAAGAGGTGGTGCTGTCACTATCTTTTATCTGTTTTTTAAGTTTTTTTTTGAGTGTTAAGACTATTTTCAACTTCTCCAGAACAGTCACTGAAATTATGCTGAAACTTAGTTGATATGTAGCTTGTGGAAGGGGCAAATAAACTTGTTCACCAAATAGTGATACTCTGGATCCCTGATTTTAAACAAATTTTGCAGTTCAGGTACTTGTCACTTTTATAATGTACGCATTCCTATAGTATTGATTACTATGTAAGTTAATGGGGATGGAAATTCACACTTTCAACTTCTCCAGAACCATTGATCAAATTCACCTCAAACTTGGTGGGGGTGTACCTTAGGTGGGTTGCCACCAAGTTTGTTCAAATGGTCATGTTCCATTGAGTTTCAGATTTTTAATGAATTTTTTTGTTTATTTTTGGGGGCAAAATCTTAAAAATCTTTTCTGAAACCATCAGTCAATGATTTGAAATTGAATGGGCACACTTCTGGGGACCCCCAGACCTTAATTTGTTCAACAAGTTGTGCTGCAATTTTTTTCTATCCTTTTCCGAATTTTTGTGTTTTCCCTATTTTCGACTTCTTCTCGAAAACCATCACTCAGATTGTTCTAAAAACTTGATGGAAATGTAGCATGTGGGAGGGTTAAACAAAGGTATTCAGTAGGTGTGATATTCTGGATCCCTGCTTCTTAACAATTTTTTAAATTTTGGTACCTGTCAGTTAATGCGTGCACTCCTATTGATTTTAACTACCTGTCAGTTAATGCATGCACTCCTATTGATTACCATGTTAGCCAATAAAAATTCACATTTTTGAGTTCTTCTCCACAACTGTCAATGAGATTCACTTCAAACATAGTAGGGATGTACCTTGGGTAAGTCTCTACCAAGCATGTTCAAATGGTCTCACTCCATGGATATTTAGATTTTTTTATGAATTTTTTGGTTCTTTTTTGGGGGGGGGGGGGGAAGGGAGGAGGGGCAAAATTTTTAAAAATCTTTTTCTCCAAAACCGCTCAGCCAATTGCTTTGAAATTGCACGGGGACATTTCTGGGGACCCGCAGACCTTATTTTGTTCAACAGGTGGTGTTGCAATTTTTTTTTTCTATTTTTTGTTTTTGCAAATTCTTGTGTTTTCTGTATTTTTGACTTCTTCTACAAAACCATCTCTCAGATTGCTCTGAAACTTGGCGGAAATCTAGCTTCTGGAAAGTTTACTCAAAAGCGTTCCCTAAGTGGTCATACTCTGGATCCCTTATTTTCAACAAATTTTTCAGTTTGGGTACCTGTCAGTTAATGCATGCATTCCTATCGACTACCATGTAAGTCAATGAGAATTGCAATGGAAACTCGCAGTTTTTACTTCCTGTCCCTAGACTAGAGTAGGACTGAGTTCAAAATGTGAAGGTCAGCTGAGGACAGGCTGTTCACACAGCCCTCTTGTTATTTATGATACTTGCATACTGTAAGCCCTTTTATTTATTGTACTTCAAAGGCATTGTTTTTAAATTTCCTCATTCTCAGTATGGTGTACTGAAGCCAAATTGTTATCTGTGCCAGCATATTAGGACACCTCCCCAGCCACTTCCCTTATTACCGCTGGTTTATTGGGCAAGTTGTTTGGGCATCAATGTACAGGGAATTTTAGTAATAAAATAGGACAAGGTACTTAGCATAAGACTTTTTTGGGTGCCCAGTGAGAAAGTCTTTTCTTGCCGAAAGGCCACCTCCTCACATGAAAATTGTGTCATTTCATTACACCATTCCGCCTCCCTGAAAGGTCTCCCATCTAATGTGGTCACCACGTACAGTTTTTAGACTTTCTTAGATGGTCACCACTACATGTTAACCTTGAAGAACTGAAGGCTGACGTACGCACATAACAACTTGAGCCCATTAAAAATTCCTTGTGTGAAGTTCATGTGAAATCTGGTGCGTCTTTTCTGTCAATAAAAGTCAGCCATTAGCCAACAGCTTTCTCTAGCACATTGTTGGTATTTTGAGCCTAGAGTATGTTGAGGAAAGCTGTTGGGTCGAGTCCCCAGAGGGTGTAAAGCACTCCATGTTATGTTTGTCTGCAGGTGACAGTTTTCTGCTGTACAGTAAATTTGTTGTTATATTTCCAAGCTGCTGGACTTTGCCAACTTTCTTCATTCATGCTTGTTCATGGGGTGCTATGTGTGTATTGCAGAAGTTCAGAGATCAGTGGAAATTCCTGTACTAGTAGGCTCCGGGGTCTCTGAGGACAACCTGGCTCAGTATATGAGAACGAATGCGATGATTATTGGATCTCATGTTAAAATGCATGGCCTTTGGTACCACGGACTGGACTCCACCCGAGTTGACCATTTCATGAAGAAAGTGAAACAGCTGCGAGAACAGATGGGCCTCGACGATGAACCAGAAGATGAACCCCTTGCTGGCTTCTCACACATTCACGATGAAGGAGCATAAAAGTGCTGTCTAATGATAATCTGGAAACTAAGGCCCAAAGAGGGATGCTTGAAACCTTACAGATGGAGGTTTTCTTTTGTGTCCAAAAGATAAAAGTGCCATTTATTTGTGATGATTGATACAACATTGGAACATTCACAATGTATAAGATACAAAATATCAAAAGTAAAATTTCCAATGAATTTTCAGGGTATAAAGCTAGTTTTAGAGTATTAATGAATATGCTTTGTAATGCAAGTTCATCATAGATTTTCAAACTGTGCCAAGTTTCCAATAAGAGATCTTGGCTGCTAGGATACAACAGTAAGTATAGAAATATTGGTGCTACTTAATTGATAGAGACTGCTTAGAATGCATGTTAAAGAACCAGATGCATTGCAGGGGAGGGAGACAAAAGTTTAAATAAAAAATTCAGATGCTGCATTTTTACCTCAGCTGACTTGTCAGTCAGCTGAGGTTATGTGATGGTTAGGCATCCGTCATCCGTCTGTCGTCCGACGTCCACAATTCACATTTTCGACTTTTTCTCTAAAACCACAAGCCAGATTGACTTCAAACTTGGTGGGGATGTGCCTTGGGTGAGTCTCTACCAAGTTTGTTCAAATGGTTACAGTATAGTGATTTTTGGATTTTTTTATGAATTTTTTTGTTCATTTTTGGGGGAAATCTTAAAAAATCTTCTTCTCCGAAACCACTACGCCAATTGCTTCGAAATTGCATAGGGACACTTCTGGGGACCCCTAGACCTTAAATTGTTCAACAGGTGGCGCTGCGATTTTTTCCATTTTTTTTAATGAATTTTTGTGTGTTTTTGCCATTTTCAACTTCTTCTCCAAAAGCATCACTCAGATTATGCTGAAACTTGGTGTAAATGTTCCTGGTAGAAGGGTCACACAAGTTTGTTCCCTAGGTGGCGTTGCTGTGGATCCCTGATTTTTAACAATTTTTTCAATTCGGGTACTTATCGGCCAATGCATACATTCCTATTGATTACTATGTAAGTGAATGTGGACTGCTGTGGTAATTCATGTTTTCGACTTCTTCTCCAAAACCATCAGTCAGATTCACTTGAAACTTGGTGGGGATGTACCTTGGGTGGGTCTCTACCAAGTATGTTTAAATGGTCACGGTCCAGTGATTTTTGGATTTTTTATGAATTTTTTTGTTCATTTTGGGGGCAAATCTTAAAAAATCTTCCTCTCTAAAACCGCTCACCCAATTGCTTTGATATCACACAGGAATACTCCTGGGGAGCCGTAGTTCTTAATTTGTTCATCAGGTGGTGCTGCCATTTTTGTCTAATTTTTTATGATTTTTTGTGTGCTACTGCTATTTTCAACTTCTGCTCCAGAACTTTCACTCAGATTAAGCTGAAACTTGGTGGATATGTTCCTTGTAGAAGGGTCAAACAAAGATGTTCACTGGGTGGTAATGCTGCGGATTGCTGATTTTTAACGATTTTTTCAATTCAGGTACTTTTTGGTAAATGCACCTTTCCTATTGATTACTATAGAAGTCAATGGGCGTTCTAATGTTAATTCACATTTTTGACTTCTTCTCTGAAACCATCAGCCAGAGTGACTTCAAACTTGGTAGCAATGTACCTTGGGTGGGTCTCTACCAAGTTTGTTCAATTGGTCATGCTCCAGTGATTTTTGGATTTTTTATTTTTTTTGTTCTTTTTGGGGGCAAATCTTAAAAAATCTTCTCTGAAACCGCTCATCCGATTGCCTTGATATCACACAGGACCACTCCTGGGGACTCCTAGTTCATAATTTGTTCACCAGGTGGCGCTGCCATTTTTTTAAATGATTTTTTTACGTAATATTGCTATTTTCGACTTCTTCTCCAGAAGCGTCACTCAGATGAAGCTGAAACTTGGTGGATATGTTCCTTGTGGAAGGGTCAGGCAAAGTTATTCACTAGGTGGGAATGCTGCGGTTTCCTGATTTTTAACTATTTTTTCAATTTGGGTACTTGTCGGTAAATGCACCTTTCCTATTTTTTACTATGCAAGTCAATGGGCATTCTAATGCTAATTTGCATTTTCGACTTCTTCTCTGAAACTGTCATCCAGATTTACTTCAAACTTGGTGGGGATGTACCTTGGGTGGGTGTCTCCCAGGTTTGTTCCAATGGTTATGTTCCAAGGAATTTTGGATTTTTTTATGATTTTTTTTCAAAAATCTCTACAAAAGTTTTAATAGGAAAGTTTAACATGGGAATTTCTTGTAATGGTTATAACTTAAAAAATATTGGCCAGATTTACTTCAAACTTGGTGGGGATGTGCCTTGGGTGGATCTGTACCAAGTTTATTCAAGTGGTCATGCTCTGTTGATTTTAGGGTTTTTTTATGAATATTTTGTTCTTTTTTGGGGCAAACCTTAAAAATTCTTCTCCTCTGAAACCGCTCACACAATTGCTTTGATATCGTACGTAAACACTCCTGGGGACACGTAGTTCCCAATTTGTTCACCAGGTGGCGTTGCAATTTTTTATGAATTTTTTTGTACGGCTTTGCTATTTTTCACTTGTTCTCTGAACCGTCCCTCAGATTAAGCTGAAATGTGATGGACATGTTGTGGAAGGGTCAAACAGTTGTTTAGTAGGTGGCACTGCTTTGGATTCCTGATTTTTAAGGATTTTCAATTCGGGTGCTTATCGTTCAATGCAGCTTTCCTATTGATTACTATGTAAGTCAATGGGCATTCTAATGCTAATTCACAGGACAACTGACACAAAATTTACTGTTTACTTGATAACTTGAGATCTGGTTTGAGTTAGCTGCACATGTTAATTATTCTGTATTAAGGTCATGCTGAGACAGTACATGAATGACCTTGACCTCGTTTGTGGGGTCACAGTGCAACATACATGAATTTTACTCTTCATTATAACTTGAGAACTACTTGAACTTTGATGTTGCACATGTAAGTGTTCTTCTATAAAGGTCAGATTTACTCAGAACATGGTGTCCTTGATCCTTTCCCAAGTTCATAGAGCTGCAGTGTGATGAATGTCAAGATCAGCTGAGGCATGGGCTGTTCACACAGCCCTCTTGTTAAAGGGTAAGTATACACATGGAGGAAAGAAACTAGGTTTATTGCTCCATGGTATAGACAATGTACCCTGCTGCTGATGTATGTGGTCAAACTTTTTCAAGCAGATACGGGTTATATATCTACTGCATTTTGGCACATGGAGGCACCAGTTATTGCTGGATTCCACATTCCTATATCTATGTTAGCCCATTTTACTTAAGCTGACTTGTCAATCAGCTTAGGTGCCCATCATCCGTACTCAGTCCACATGTTGCATTTTCCGCTTCTTCTCCAAAACTGTTGGCCAGATGCACTTCAGACTTGGTGGGGATTACTTTGGTAGGTCTCTACCAAATTTGTTCAATTGATCATGGTTCAATGATTTTTGGATTTTTTATGGATATTTGGGTTCATTATTTAGCAAACTCTAAAAAATCTTCACTGGAACTGCTAAGCAAATTGCTTTGAAATTACACAGGGACACTTCTAGCCACTCTTAGACCTTAATTTGTTCAACAAATGATGCTGCAATTTTTTTAAAATGCATTTTTGTATGTTCAAGCAATTTTTAGCTTTTTCTCTGCAAAACTTTCCTCAGATTGTTCTGAAAATTGGTAGAAGTGTAGCTTGTAGAAGGGTCAAACAAATTTGTTCACTATGTGGTGATGTTCTGGATTCCTGATTTAAAAAAAAAAAACTCTTTAGTTTGAGTAGTTAAAGGGCAATTCATACATTCCTATTGATTACTATATGCAAGTCAATGGGAACTGCAATGGTACTTCACATTGTCAACTTCTTCAAAAGTGTCAGCCAGATCCTTCTCAAACTTTGTGAGCATTTACCTTGGATGGGTCTGTACAGAGCTTGTTCAATTGGTCATGCTCCAGTTATATTTTGGATTTGTCTGAATTTTTTGGAAAATTTTCGTTTCAAAAAGTGTTCTTGTGTGTGTTAAAGCTATTTGCAACTTCATTAAAGCTATTTGCAACTTCATCTACAAAAGCATTACTCACATTGTTTAGAAACAGGGTAAAAAATTATATTTATGGTAGCATAAATTAAAAGTTGTTCACTAGGTGGGGATGCTCCAGGTCCCTGATTTTATATGATTTTTCAGTTCAGGTACTTGTTGGTAAATGTGCACCTTCCTGTTGATTACTGTGTTCGTCATTCACATTTTTGATGTTTTGTCCAAAACCATCAACCAGATTGACTGGAAACTCGATGGAAATATGCCTTGGGTGCGCTGTATTAAGTTCCTTCATGTGGTCATGTGTCAGTGATATTGGAATTTTTATGATTCTCTTCTTTTTATTTTTTGGGAAAATCGTTGAAGTTCTCTTCTATAAAGCCACTTGAACTATGAAATTGCACACAAACCGCTCTGGGTACACATGGAACAGAATAGGACTTATTTTGGTTGGCAGAGTCAAGGTCAGCAGAGGAGGGGCTTTTCAAATAGCCCTCTTGTTAATGAAAGTCTCGGCTTCCAGTTGGTTGATACCCAATGACACCATGAGAGCATGGTGTCTTCTATGACTAACATTGTATATACATTTAATTTCCAATGGTGCTGTTTTGCCTGCAGAGGTGTACACAAAAAGATGAGACTGCTGACCCACCTTTGAAAATAAAAAAAAAGATAAATGTTACAATGGGATCAAATCCTCATTCAATGTGTCAGAGTTGACTGCTGGGACTATTTCGCATTCAGAGAGGTGAATTCCGCACAGCTGGTGCCTTGCAAAGCACAGCTTCTCACATTTGAGATATACCGAGTCTGCGGTAAGCCCACTGTGAAACATTGATTAACATTCCAACATGACTACACGCCTTTCTTTTCCTCAGGAGGAAAGCAACTGAATGCAATTTCATGATGAAGTCTGAACCTGGTGCTGTAATTACTCCCAAAAGTGATATGATTATGGCTAATAGTTCCAGTGTCTGCCACTAGGTGGCCAACATAAATCTTGCCCTCCCTATGAGGGAATGCAGTTTGTTTAAGAGACCAAAATACATATTTTGAGATCTACAATTTCTTCAGTGTTGCCAGCCTGTCTTATAAACAAGTGGGGATCACCAGTTCATTGAGAGTGGGGAAAAATCAGAGACAGATATTCAACTTATAATATTGAAGAAAGATGTAAAAGAAAAAAAAAAAGGCAAAAGGTTGTCGGAAACGTTCAAAATCACACTACTTTTCACACAGGAAAAAGTGAAAAGTGGAGTCTGCAGTCAATTCCAGATGGTTGGCAACACTGTTTTATACATATCAGATTGTTCCCATGATAAGATTTTGTTCTGACTAAGGTAAAGCATTTAAAACTCTCAGATATTTTGTATGCAGTGACTAGGCAGCTTTGCAAAATCTTTGTGGACTTTTTCTTGCTAACTAAGGTGCTACTACCTAAATATTTAAATTTTGTGGCATTTTTACTTTGGCATCTGCATGCTTAAATCATATGCACAAAGTTAGAAATGGTATTTTAATTTTTGCATCTGCAGACTTAAACCATATACACAAATTTCAAAACGGTAGTTTCCGTAGATTTTAGGCCATTTTCTTACATAGGAGTGCATCTACATACAGAGATCTGTTTACAGGTATGTATTTGAGAACTCTTCTGCTTTTAAATAATTTTTATATATCTGCAATTGAAAGATGAAAATGCAACCTCATAAGTATGTCAACATTTGAAAACCATGAACATTTAAGTATGTGTTTTATAGTGTAGATCTATCACCATAATGTTGAAATTAGTTTTTAATTTTTTTTTTGTACAATGTGATTTCATTTCATTCAAAGAAATATATATATTTTTTGCTCCCCCAAACAGCCAAACAACTGATGTACATTGGTGTAAATATACATGTACCCACATGATAATGTAAATTTTGACAAAAACTGCATTGGAGAAGACACAAAGATACCACCTTGTATCGGTGTAGTCATGAATGGCTGGGAATGTCCTGAAGGGCGTCTCCTGTCTGTCAGAGGAGTAGTATCACACATGTGCGTATCAATATTCAATGTGTTCAGAATTCTTCCTTGGGGCCATTTTGTTGTTGTGCCATATATCATTTAAAGTTGATAAGCTGATTGGAGGAGTGTTTTGTGTATTGACAGGTCAGTCGTAGTCCAATAACTTTACACGAAGGAAGTCCAGGACTTGCTAGGCAGCACAAAAAAGTGAATGTTGCCTGTAGGCTAGGCATGTTGATACTTGAATTACAGGTGTCTATGTGAAGAATTTGAAAATATAAACTTTCCCATGATAATTCATGCTAAATTTTTGAGGACCAAGTTCAGTGAAGTGTTAAATATGCACTATCACTATTGTCCTGTATCTTGACACTGGCCAATTTGTCAGTAGATTGCAGAGTTCTGGTGTTGGTTACTGTGAAGGCTTATATAGTCACCAGTAAAACTAATGACAAAATAACTGACTCGTGTGTTAAACATGAACTTTGAGAACAAGGGTTTGATTTGAAGTGTAATGAAATGTAAACGTACTCTTGCCCAATGTCATTGATAATCCAAGTGTTATGGAGGTCTTTCAAAGTTTAAATATCAGAGAACAGAATCAGTTTTCCTTGGCATGATGTGTCCTGAGGAAAGCTGTTGACTAGCAGCCTACATCATTCTTTAAAAAAAGAAAGAAAAAAAAAGCAGCAGAGGATGTTTATATGTGTAGCACTCAAAACATTTCTGGTAGTTTTTAAATGGGAAAAATGTGCATTATCAGGTATCAGAGTCAGGCCTTTCAGAGTTACTTTGTATGCCAAGCAGTCTGCATGTCACCAGTTCCTTTATAGTACCTTTACCTGTTTTATGCACTTCTTGGGTCCACATAAAATGGTAGGTTTCCTTTTTAGTTGCCAAGTTTATATTTTTGCATAGTTAGAGTACTTTCAATGTTCAACATAGGTTTAGGATAACCTGCATGTACCATCGGATATATGTTGTCAAAAAATGATCATATATATTCATATAGTGTACAATTTACTGAGTAACCTGAATTTGTTAAAAAGTTTTTGTTGAGCCATTACCACTGACAGGCTGTTTTATAGTTTAGAAAATGTGCTTGCGTGGAATTAGGTCTTCATGTCTGGACCGAATTGCACGGGCATGAAAGAAACATTCACAAGTGACCATCACGAGACCAGAAGGATTTCATTGCTGTATTGGACATTCACGTCAAAGGCATAATTTCAGTATTAAGAGGTTTTGTATGATGACTTAGGGTTGAAGCTTTCAGTTAGTTTTAATGAGATTTGTGAACATTAGCTTTCATACTGGTTAAGGTGGATCTGGCGTGGTAGGTGATGTATGTGATGGGTTTATAGTATGCTCCATTACATGATTTGTATGATTATGTGACAAATTTAATTTTTGTAAATAAAATTTCTCAATCAAAAAATATTGTTTTAACTTGTACTTATCTATGATACCAGTGGGAAAGTTCATGAAGTGATGAACTGTCAATGCCTGAAAAGGTCACTATAAGGGGACGGAGTGAGGGTCCACATGCCCCTCATGCAAGGACCATTTCACTGGCAATGCTGGGGATTGCTTTACCTTCCATTAAAATTTTAAATCATAATGACTTCTTGACAAAAAACAAAAACAAAAAAAAAAAAAAAAAACTTACATTAATGAACAGACTTAAGCTCACTATAAGAAGACAAAATATACAGCTTGTTTTGCTTTTCTTTTTTTTTTTTTTTTACACGGCCCTATATAAAGGCACACAACGCAGCATTCAGTTTTGATTGAACCACTTGACTGTAAAGTTGAAAGATTTCAACTCTCTGTACTGCTGGGCATAAGACTAGAGTTATGCTCAACCTGTGGTCAATCATTACTCATTAGCCTCTGATGAGTCCAGTGAAGGACGAAACGCGTCAGGCTTATATGGCACACTGTGTATCTGTTCTTATCAACACTTGCCTAGTCTTCTCATTGTTTTGATTTTCGAGGAAAAGTTATGGCCTACTCTATGTAAAGTGCCAAATGCTTATGGTAAACCGTGGTTTATTGCTGAATATTCCTATAAGTAAGCACCTGAACCACAAAAGTAATCAGGTCATTTAAATTTCATTACTGCCTAATGTACTGGCTGCCTGCTCAGGTGGACTCCTCACACCTAGTTTTCTGGGACACATTGTCTAAACTAGCAACACCAGCACGCTCAGAATTTTTGCCCCTGTGAATGTAAGGCAATGGCACCAACAAACCCTTTAATTTACACTTTTTGTTCCAAGTGTAGTTCTACAAATAAGGAATTTGAATGGATCAATAATCATACAAGTCCATGTGAGAACCCTTGTTCCTTCCCATTGGATCACATCACAGCCAGTGAACTTCCAGAAACTGGTCATCCAAACTTTACGATCTAAACCTTGCATTCAGTGTTACTGGAAGACAACAGTCCTTATCAAAAGCAGTCTATAGCATATTGCCTGCCAGCAGCAAGTTGGTGAACCTTGCTAAATTGACATTTTACAGTAGCAAATATTGTATCAAGACAATAGAACTGAAAAATACAGGTGAGCATAAATATGGACAATTTTACAACATACCTGCCCACAAAGTGTTAATCTGCCTGACATTTCTGACAAAATCATTTGTTTGGAAGAACTTGTACCATTCTGGCAGCAATGAGGCTTTGCTTGCAGTTCCAGGGCTGCTTGAATGGCTTTGCCTCTGCCACACAGGCATAGATGAGTCGCTTTAGGCCTTTTCCCTTGGTTTCAGGTGAGGGCAACAACTTTCCATGGTGCAGGTATGATATACTAAGCACCCAGCCTCCTGTGGAAAGCAGTTTGCCATGGACAGGTTATCCTGCTGGACCTCATCTACAATACTCAAGACTTAAACCGATATAAAGGATGAAACTGGTCAAAGACAAAGAAGCACATGGCATTTGACACCAGCCAGCTAGTAGGGGGAGGGGGGTTAAAGGCTAAGCTACTGGAAATTTACTGTAGTTCTATTTTAGCTTGTTTGAAAAATAAAAAAAAAGATAAGAAAAATGAAATGGTATCTTAGCACCTTAAACAGGAACTATGTCAACAATCATGGAATTAAAACTTCCAATAAATGTTTGAAATGTAAGGCCCATGAAAAAACCAGGCAAAAATTAGATTATGCACAGTGTAGACTGCATAAGTTGGTCCAGTAATGATCATGCCCATCCCAGCTCCTGGTGACCCAAACAAAGTCTCTCTCTCTCTCTCTCTCCCTCTCTCTCTCTCCCTCTCTCTCTCTCTCCCACTCTCTCTCTCTCCCTCTCTCTCTCTCTCTCTCTCTCTCTCTCTCTCTCTCTCTCTCTCTCTCTCCCACTCCAAACAGAAAATAACAAAAATATTATATTATTTTATCATATTTACACAAAATGCATTGAAGACAGAGCTACGAATGAAGCTTGTTCTATATGGGACTTTTACATGTCTCAGATATTTAACAAA
The DNA here is from genome assembly GCA_964020975.1 of Hermodice carunculata. Classification (NCBI taxonomy): domain Eukaryota; kingdom Metazoa; phylum Annelida; class Polychaeta; order Eunicida; family Amphinomidae; genus Hermodice; species Hermodice carunculata. The sequence continues at coordinate 24,343,130 of OZ026624.1, forward strand.
TACCCTGAGATCCTATGGTAACTTTTTTTTTTATTACTTTTTCTTTATTTAATAAAAAGCGTCCCCAAAACTCCCAATATATACTAGAGTGAAGTGTCAACTAGTGATGACAGGATAGTATACTCCCGCGCCCGGGGTCACTTATATATGAGCCTCCCTGGAGAGTATCCCCAAAGGCATTAGGCATGGTTTGAAAATGGGGAGCACATATAAACCCTGAGTTCAGCTCTGCACATAATCCTAATTTGTAAATTTATTATTTTTTAAAAATCAGAAAATTATAACAGCACCATGGCAATGTAATATGCACTAACACACATCATGTCAGTAAAGTCTACCAAATTTCAAAGACTTCTGCTGGTAAACCTTAGACTAGTTGAAGATACAAGTTCAGCCTCCTCCATTAGTATTAACATGTATGTTTACCCATCATTTAAAAAAAAAAAAAAAACAGAAAATGACTGGTATCACACCAATGCAATACACACTAGCGTAGACCATGCCAATGAAGTGTGCCAAATTTGAAATGGATCCAATGAAAAACGAGGGAATAGTTGCGGATTCAAGTTCTGGCCCATCCATAAATATGAACATGTATATTTACCTAGGATCTGTTAAATTCAACTGAATCCTTAAAAATCAGTGAATGACAGCAGTGACACAGCAATGTAATATGCACTGGCCCACATCATGCCAGTTGAGTGTGCAAAGTTTGAAAGGGACCAAATGGAAATCCTGGGACTAGTTGCTGATACAAGTTCAGTGTTACGGATGAGAGGACGGACATGAGGATTCCAATATACTTCCTGTGTGAGTGTAAAAATAAGGTAAAATTTTATCCTTGAATCACCAGCTACTAGTGTCACTGCGTGTCACTTAAGGATAAACAGCAATGTAATATGCATTGGCTCACATCATGCCAGTTGAGTTTGCAAAGCTTGAAAGGGATCAAATGGAAATCCTGGGACTAATTGCGCATACAAGTTCAGTGTTACGGATGGAAGGACGGACAAGAGGATTCCAATATACTCCCTGCGGGAGTATAAAAATAAGGCAAAATTTTATCCTTGAATCACCAGCTACGAGTGTCACTGCGTGTCGCCCAAGGATAAATGATGCACATACTGGTTTATCAAAAGCAATGTATTAGTTCAGGGTTATGTGCAGCTGCAGATCTGTCCAATGAGTAGCTGGAAGGGATTTTAGTCTGACCAGCTCAAATGTAGTGAATATTTGGGTCTTAGCCCAGATTCTTAGTTATCACCACCAGTTCTGAATCTTTCCCCATTATTTTTGGAGACTGACACCAGCCCAATCCACATCATATGATGCATCAAGCAATTTTGGACTGCAAAAATTTAGATAAATACACTGCAACTTGCAGTGTGAACCAGAAATTCCCAGCACTGCAATAGTACACAACATATGCACAATATTGATACATAATTAACTTTAATGATTTCATTCAGGTTTAGACAAAAACATCTTCACAAGATCCTGTTGCCTTCCTTGCCTTACTGTGTTGCATGGCTAAATTTCCAGGTTCTCGTATTATAGCTGCATTGTGCTTGACAAGCCATGTAGCACGTGTACTACAAACAGTTTTTCCTATGATCTTTTAATCTCACTTTTTCTTCGCTGCATCACCTTTATCTTTAGAGTCTGACTTGTCTTTATCTTTGTCTTTTGAGTCTGTGTCTTTTTCTGTCTTCTTTTTATCCTTGTCCTCCTTCTTGTCTTTGCCCTCGTTTTTCTCGGCATCCCTGTTCTGTATTTTGTTGTTAATCAGATTGTGAAGTGCAATAATTGAGCGGATCAGGGATGCTACATAAACAACGAGCATCTGATCGTTGGTCTTAACATACACAGCTTTCACAAACTCCATCAGATTCACATCTGGCAGCAGATTAAAGACATCTTGTAAATGATAGATTATCTGGTGATTGATGGGGAGTTTTCCTTGAACCACCTTCTCCAGGTAACTATGGATGTCCTGAATCTGTGAGTTGAGCCCCTTCAGCCCCATCAGCTGGTTTGTGATACGCTGGGATAATGTACCCACTGTGGTGTCCTTGATGTCTCTGAAACAGCAACAATACCACTGTTAACTTGTAAGATACACAGAGTCACCTTGTGGTCAATTGGAGAAACGACCAGGAAATGGAGTTCTTCCCTGTGACACTGCTGGTAACTTCCACAGTATGCTTGACTGGGAATCTACATACCTGTCAACCCTCCCCATTTTTTAGCAGGAGTCTCCCGATTTGAAGTTGTTAAAATGAGACAAGTTTGTGGGAAAATCGTCCATTTTCTGTGTTGCACTCTTTGCCTGGATGTCCCGATTTAAAACATTTGGGGGCTGACACCTATGAATCTAAAATACCTGGAACTGCCACAATCACAGTCAGGCAACACCAAATCCAGTTGATGATGCTTGACTAGGAATTCTGCCAATTTAAAACATTCTGGATACGCTACAATGTAAAATACGTTGTAGAACACTTCCCTAGTTTAGATGGACAGTGATCACTGGATTCTGTAGTTTAACTTAATCAGACAGTTCAACAGCCCTGTCAATTTTTAATCCAACTTTGTGTGTCACATCCTGTAATAAGTTTGAAAATATGAAAATAAATTAATTCATTTCCCCAGCTGAGACACTCATGATTCTATACAAGCCCCAGGCTATAAACAGGTTGTTTTGGTTTATACCTTTTCCTCTTAAACCAGTTAAAAACCAGCTGGTGGTATTATGTCTGCTTCAAGGTGTTGGACTAATTTCAACAGCACAGAAAATACTTTGAATGAAATTGTAGACAAGACCTATCAAAATAACATGCCCCAGGTCAACAGCTTTCCTTGGTGTGGGTTGGGTTCCTGGAGGCCAATCCATGCCAAGGAAAGCTGTTGACTCTGCCTTAAAAAAAGGCAGGAAGAGTTTAAAGTATCTCATAAAGGGTTGCAAATTTGTGCATTTACACATAAATGTACAAGTAAGTTACTCTCTGGACATCAGAATATAGGCAAAGATCAAGCCAACAACAAGGAACAGACTGAGCTGGAGAATATTTACATGTGACAAACCATAGGGCCGTCCAAGCAAAGCAGCCACACTATCAAACAAGGGGCCAATGTACTTAGCATAATTAAACATGATGTCCATGATGCATGGACACAAATTACTCTACATTGCTTTACTCGCATGCATGTATTTTTTTCTCTCCAAAAATTGAAAAATTTGCCAAGTTTAAAATTTAAGATTCTATACATGTATCTTAAAATACTATACAAAACTCATTACATGGAAGAGCACATATCTTTTCTTAGCCACCCTGTCACAAAATTAGTCTCTTTTGCTGTTAAATTTACATTTTTTTATGACCATCTGCATCATATGAACATTTTTGCTGGCACAAGGAATGGTCCAAAATGGCAGATGCTGCTGTATGAACACTTTCTAGGCTTCAAAATATTTCTTAAGTATTTTTACATGGATTTTTATTCTAGAATCTCTGATAACAAACCAGGTGAACACCACTTTTGTTGCACTAAGCAGAAGAGAAATCAATGTGGATTGCCTCACCTCAGCAGATGTTCAACCCCAACCTCCTCTGCTTCCTCTGCCCCTATTTCACTGGGAATGTGTTCAAAAGTCTTACTGGTTGGCGTACCGTCCTGCAAAGACACACATATTGTTTATTCACTCTGACCCTTTCCAACTCAAATTGCCCAAAAGTGCCCGGATGTAAATTGTTATCTGCCATAAAGTTTTTACTCAAAATTTCTCATCACTACAAAACATTTTTGCTGAGATTTGTATGTAAGACCATTCACGATGGCATACGCCAGGTCCATAACTTTCCTTGGCACAGGCGGGGCAAATTACACCCAACCTGCACCTAGGAAAGCTATTTACTCAGTTTTACTCTGACCACAAAAGAGTTGACCTGTTGTTGACATAAACATACTTAAGTACTCAAACTATGTTTTCTTTTCATGCACTTCTGCATAACAGTTTTCACACACAGATAAACATTTGTAGCAAATTTTATTAGGATGACCCTTACCATGTCATAAAATTGAGATAGCTTGGATATTTCTTAGCATTCAATCAAACATATTTCATATATGTACTATGATACTGGCCATGCGTAAGTTGCAAAACGAAACTCACACAACCTGTAGTAGATGCATTTTTGCTGGTCGTTCAAGTTTTCCAGTTTTACCAACTGGCATGACCAAAAAAAAAAAAAAAGCTTAATACCCCATACTAAACTTAAAACCTGGATATGTCTGACCAAAACAAAGAAAAAAGGCACAGAATGAGTTAAAATCTCTGAAGCATAATGTTAAATTAAATAAGAGGCCCATGGGCCTGATACACTTTTGACATATAATGGCAGCACCATTATCAACTTAGATTTTTATACATTTGATGAGTCCTGAAAGTTACATGGGGCTACCTTGAAAACTGTGGACTGTATTGCGCTCACAAACAACAGTTTTACAGTCGGACAGACATGAGTGATCACATGAGCTCTGTGACCTTTGGTCAGCAGAGCTAAAAAAAAAAAAGTTGTGTTGAATGTTTTTTACTTGAACTCACATCATGTACTTCTTCTACAGCAATGTATGCCTCTGTGGGCAGTCCAAGATCCTTAGGTTTAGCATCAATGATCACCAGAACCTGTCAAAAAGATGAAGCAGTGTTTTCGAGGATCAATTTATTCTTAAATTATCATGGTTTCATGTCTGGAACAATGGTATATTTTGCCTCCAACCTTAGTTTAGATTTTTTTTTTTTAAGTGTTCTAAGTTTTTCTTTCCCAATAAAAACAAAGTACATTGTTCAATTTACAAAAATCCTAAAATCCCATCTTTTTGTCCCCTCTCATACCTTTACTCTCTCACGGCAGACCCACCCAGACATAATAGACACATTTAGTACTTACCACATTATACATAAAACACATTATTTGAAATAGACACCCTCTGCATAGATCTGTCAAAACTGCTAAGTAACTAGTTAAGCATTGTAATCTCCAACCCAAAATTCAAAGTATGCTGATCAATATTTTTTCTTTTCACTTTGTAAAAGGAAAACAAGAAATCTGCCAGTGCAAAGCACTCTGCTGGTATCTCCAGAGATCCCACATTGCTACCAGGCTAGCCTACCAGGTTCCTGCTTGAACAACTGTACGCTGTGGCTTGGTCTTGAGCGGGAGGTAACTTAGGCACGCCATTATAGCGCGGGGATTCTGTATCAACAGCCAATTTTTGCAGGAAATAGTCTAAGTGCATGTGCTCTGACTCCCCTCAGCAATTCAACTTGACCTGTATGTCGTGATAAGATTGTGACCTCAGCTGGGATCCCCTCTCACAAAAGGGGATTTCCTCACGCATGCTCAATGACAATATCAACAGAATTTGAATGGTAGCCAGTAACCAAAAACATGGTTCCCAAGTAAAACAAAACATGGAAGTGCAACATTAACAAGTTCAGTACAATTCATAACACAGATGATAATGCCCATGTAGATCATCAGTTTATAATATTAGGGTCCGTAGTTCATTGTTACCTAACCGGGCATGCTGTTCAACTGCTACATCCATGGGCAACAGTTACATCGACATCCCCACCATGTTTGCACCCGACATTTTGTTGTAAACGTTTTTATTGACGTTTGCGACGTTCTTTTTGATCATCAACCTAGAATAGTGGTGAGGGTTTGCTTGCATGTTGCTTGACGGTTACGATGTTCAAAGACAAAGCATGCGCACTGCATGCTGTTGAGCCTTAAAACATAAAGTCTTTCGACTGGCGGGTTGGATCGCCCCGAAATTTCAAAAACATGATGACCACTGTAAATATCTAATATTATAACCATTAAGTTAACTGGTTATTTATATCTAAGTCATAAATCTGCAGGCCTACTTGTAGTATAAGTGATTTCCATCATCTCTCGCCATGGGCAGGGATGAAAAATCTTCAAAGTGGTCCTGATAACCAAAAATCTGATTAAAGGAGGGGAAATGCATGGATTTAATAACTGATAGCTTTCATGTAATGACTTCAGTCTATTTAAAATGGACAGACAAACCTTACAGACATGCGAAGTGTGCTCATGGTATGTTTGAGAGACAATTTCAGCATAAAATCTTCTACAAATAAAGCCATACAATGGGTCTAAAGCTGAATGACTGTGTACTTCACTGCAGTGAACCGAAGGCTTTGTACTGAAACAAAAGTTACAGTACTTACAGAGTTTGGGCAGTATCTTCTCATGAGTTCATTTGTGGCTATGTCATTCTGGTGCAGTTTGGGCCCTGTGTGGTACCATCCTACAATCTTTTCACGAGCTGAAGCACAGACACAAGTACATTTTCAGAGAAACTTCACTTAAAAAAGAAAATATTTATCATTATAATCACTGAAAAGAAAAGAAATGCATATTGCATTTAGTGCATATAATGTTGATAAATCAATTATTAACCCTCATTTAATAAATACCATTAAAAAAAAATCAAAGTCTGATGAATATCATTTCTATACTCAATGTATAAATACAGGATTTACTTAGCATTTGAGGCCTTTAATATTCCCTCATTTAACCAAAATATAAATACACAGTATACGCTAAAATATTTTTTCACTTTGTGTATTTTCTGCAAGTTTCTTTCATCATTGAAATATGAGCATGGTATCACTGCCAATGTATATTTTATATTCAAGAAAGGAATGTCATAATTAGAGGGTATTTGGTCTCAATAAATATGGTAATTCACTGTTTTGTGCATACACCAAAATGAATGTCAACATTTGTATGGACAAAAGGGACTAAGCAAGCCCGAAAAAGCTAAACTTAGTCTGTTGATACCTAAGTATGACAGGTTTTATCAGCACTGTAGGGCCAGTACTTTTCCGCGATCGCGGAAAACGGACGGAATTTGCGGAATCTATGATCTCAAACGGAATTTATGATTTGGAACGGAAATCGGCAAATGCCACGGAAATTAAGCGGAATTTGTGAATTTTGCCTCTCAAATAATTCAAAATCACCACATATGTCATCGCATAAAGCAAAACACACGGACTTGGATCCAAATTTGACGAGTCGGCGGCGTTATCCATACCACGTGGAGCAAATTTAACGACACGCTGCACATTTGCGCGCTATAGACCCCATTACTACCATATTCATTCATTTGCATGGCATATAGATATAACGCACAACAGAGGTACAATGATAATAGCGCCGTCTGTAGGTGGAGGCTGTCAACGTACATAGTAAACAATATGGAGTCACTTTGCCGTTCGTCGATGGATCAACATTTTCCAGAGGCGATAAGATCAACTGTTTTTCCTTTTTTATTGACCAGTGCTAAAATGGAGCCCTAGAATTAGTGAAACGGAAATGAAACGGAATTTATAGTTTCCCAAAACGGAAAAACACTCATTTTGAAACGGAAAAATACAGGCCCTAGCACTGTCACTCATCACAGACTTCACTCCATTTTTAATTAATTCCACAAGAAGGAGTATCAGTAATAATTTCCTATTTGTCCCTAATAGGAAAAATAAGAAATTATTACTCCTTTCTTATAGGGTAAAAAGGATATAGCCAAACTAAGGAAACTCTGTTGGACATGGGACTGCTGTGGAATAAACATGAAGAAATTACTTTCAATGCTTGTATGTAACAGTAAAAACTGTATCAAATAGAATTTTATATCATATAATAAACTGATAATCAAGTGGAATAATTTTGCTCTACATATAAACATAGCTCGAGGATCACTTACCATTCACTTTCTTGAACATGCCATACATGCTTTCTAGGTAATCATGGTCCAAGAACCAGACAGCTTTGTCCTTTTCATCTTCATCAAATGGCACTGTAATCAAGCAAAATCACATTTTGTCATTACATGGTACATGTATTTACAATTTCAAAATATTGCCTATTATTTTCAAATAATTGTTAGCATGCACCTCACCTATGTTAGAAAAACTTGAAGCACCTCAAAGCAAAGCATTGAGGAGAACCTACAACCACTTGCCAGGGCACTATTATAGGCTTGGGTCTTTGGATGCTAACTGGCATTACAGACAAACTGACTATATAGAGCAATAGATTAACAAGATCATGGAAACGGATATTGTTGGTTTCAGGATGTCAGGGTACCACGCAAACCCACATTCTAATATACACTGTAGTTGTACCGCAACATTGCCAGTGTATACTTCAACCATCAAATGTGTACCAACTTGTACCAGGTTTTCCCACATATCTAAGCCCGTTTGTACCCATTTGGTTACTGTAATGTAGTATGGTGTAGGTAGGGCTATGAATTCTGCTTTATACAACATGGGAATACTGTAATGTTGGGACTCTTTTTGGGAATAAAATGGGACTTTTGATTTTCAGACCTCTCCACATGTATTAACCCTTAAAGCGCCGACTTAAGACTGAGTTAACAGCTTTCCCGGGACACTTTGTGTGCATTCCCGAGGAAAGCTGTTGACTAAGACTACTTTTTGCTTGGGTCTAGACTTGCTGATATCTGAATAAAAGGTATCTTCATAAGGAATTTGAATCTTTTAACCATTATATGTTTAATAGTAATGAGAAAACGACTAAAGCTGTGATTAGCAATTTAAGGGTTAAAAGCTGGGAATAAAATTATTGAACTTTGGAAGGTTTTCAACAAGGGTATAGTATAATTAATTTTGCTGCAATGCCCATGCTGGACAACAATGAAATGTGCACATTCTCTTAGTGCATTTGGTAAGCAATTTAGTGTTGGTTTTGGAATAAGCATAGGTGACAAGTGGTGTGCTTCTCAACAGACCTACTTGTGTGCAATGAAATGAAAGAGACATTTCTTTAAATAAATGTCTGCATGGGATCAAAGAGTAGTTGTGATATATGAACAATTAGTTTCCCAACAAGACATTATTGCATATGAAGACAAGCAGCACACCTGAGACAAATTAATTAACCAGATTAGAACTGATGACAAAAGATTCTGTACTTATATACTTTGTTAGGATTTCCCTTGGTTTATACAGGTGGTCTAGCTGCAACTGTTTTTTTTACAATCACTGGGACTGAATATAATGCCCCAGCTTGTTTCCACTTCAGTTAAACATTGGCAGATGGTTTAACTAGGATAAGCTGTCCAGCTAGAAAGGGTACATATTGGTTCAGGGGTAAGTCAAATTGTTATTATCTGAATCTGCACTATGCAAATTTGGTAATTATGGTTTGTTTGACAGGTTTTCTTCTTTCATATGAAGCTCTGCATTTATAAGCAAAACTTCACGCATTTAGCTAATTCATCAATTGCCATGTTCATATTTATTCATTATTATGTGGGTTGTCTTTGCTTAATATTTAGCTTAGACAAGGAGCCGCTACTCAGAGAGACATGTACCGGTAAAAGGCTCCGAAACATTTTGAGTAGTTACCCGCTGAAGACCCTTTAATTGACTTGGGCCAATACAGCCTATGTCAAAATTTTACAGAGGAACATGTGCAATATGGACAATAGTACTTCTATGTATATAAGTTAGACAGGGACAGGTTAGCTTATGGAGAGTAAAGAGTTTGGACTGCGGAATAGGGTAATGACTACTAGGAAGTGGTTTTGGACAAAAAGACACAAATACAATACTTGCATTTTTACTATAACAAATATAACTGTTGATATGCTAATCAAAGAGAGTGTTCCAACAACAATGACCACCTTAAAAAGATGAAGGATTATAGAAAAAGTTTACCTCTGCTATGAGCTCAGAATATACAGAGATTTTCCCTAACCACTGGTGATGATGTCAGATATCTGCTTGATTTTTGAGAACCAAAAAAGACATTTGATGTGTTATTGTACAGTACAAGCTTTGATATATCTATATAATATACATACATATGTATATATATATATAATCAACCCTCTACTATTTTGCAAACTTGCACGATTTGTGCTGCTGCTATGCTGACATGGACAATGTACCTCTTTATGGTTGACTTAGACCTAAGAAATCCCAACAGTCCCATTTTTTTTCTGAATATACAACAGCACATCTGGGAAACCCATGTATGTATTCTTAGGTAACAACCAAAGTTGTGGAGAAAAATTCTAATTTGTGGGGGATTTCCCAGTACTGGAAGTAGGACAATATCCATTTGTAGAACTGATATACTCTGTCCATAATTAAAGTTAGCACTTTAGCAGCCTTCATGTTGGTCAAGAGTATGTAAAAGGCCTGCTGACAGAAGGTCAAAGTGACTAATAGAAAACATAACAAAACATGCAAGTGACAAAAGGTCGACTTGACATAAGGCCAAATGACAGAATGCCAAAAAACATGTAACATTCTTAACAAATTCATGTCAACAAAGATTGAAAGTATCTTCAATAATAAACAAGGATTGACAGTTTCTTCAATGATATTAAGTTTACGAGCATTATTGCTTCAATCTCTTTTTTTCCCCCACAAATGTGGGCATCTATCACCACTTCACCAAGAATAATGGTCTCCTCTGCAGCAGTCTTTCATATACAAATATCCTCCCCATGGGCCATGAGACCTTTTCTCCCCCTTCTGGGAGAGCAAAAATATTTAGCTTGGTAATGTGGCCTCTTCCATGGCAATGTCTTATCAAAGTGAGCTGCAAATGCAAGTAAAATAAAAAAGCATGTACAATAAATTAGAATACAGTTACAGTCGGAGATTTTAATCATCCAACAATTAATTGGCAAACATTTGATTCAGAAGTTGATGGAAGAGCATTTTTGGAAATGACACAGGATCAGTTTCTCACCCAACACATTAATGCACCAACGCGTGGTAATAATAACAGTAAGAAACCTTTCTTGGCATTAATAATGGTGATTTTGATACCATGCGAAGTTATCTACAGCAACAGAACTGGAACAATCTGTCTGACCAAACAGCTACTTAATTAACTAGATATTTTCATGGGAATAAACTTGTGCACAAAGGCACAGTCCACAGAAAACCGGGTACACAAACAAAAAGAAGTTACCATGGATGACAAAAAAGTAGAGCATGCAAGAAAGAGAAAGTATCATGCCTGGACGAGATACTGCAACAAAAGAATATTACATCTATACTCAATATAATGTTCAACCAGGTGAGTGCCACCGAGGCAAATGTGATTTTATGTATGTTGGAACAGTCTGACCGGTTTCGCCCAGTGCCAGGCTCATCAGAGACTGAATTAACGGATGTTAACCGCACGTAAACATTGACCATAGTAACGTAAGTTACGTGGGGTTGTGACGCTCAATAAAAATTTGAGTCAATAACTGTCTACTCCATATGTAGGACAGTAGACCAAGGTACATGCGAGTCTGGCCAGAGGTGACGTCACATGGCTGGAGTGTTAAGGTTTGTAACCAGATGGCAGTATAGGTCTGCATTGCCTCTCAGTGAATAAATTTGCATTTTCCTTTACTTACCAGCTTTACTTTAATTGCTAAATTGTGTACACATCTGTAATAAAAAATAAGGCAAATGAAAAATACAACTTCATTCACTGGCAGCCAATCAGGGCAAAGGAGAAAATTGAGTCCGTATGTGAGGGTCACTTCCGTTCAACGAAGAATGGTTCATTTGGAATCAAGAACCTTTGCGAGGAATAAAGTGGCCCAAGTGGGCTAAATACGTTCAACAACTCAATCATTAGGCAGGGATCGAGAGAGTGGATTGTGACGAATCTTTTGATATATAGATTGTATTTGTCGAGACAGCAAAAGGTGTTTAAAGCAGGAAAACAGCGTGGAGGGCGCCGATTTTTGTTTGTTCCCTTCTAACCCTAATCAGTATTTTCGGTGGACAGTGACTTTGGCGGTCAGTATGAATGGGTTTGTATCAACCAGAATATGATACCAACCATTCTACTGGTTGCCCCTGTGGTATCCATGAGGCCTTGTGCTGCCTGACTGTCAACTTTTTTAAAAATCAAAGACATGCAAGAACAGAGCTTGGGCTTCCGAAAGTCAGTGTTCTGCGAGCTCCCTACCCTTTTATTGTCCCCCTACCTGCATCACAGGGGGTGATCATTCCATGGAGGAAGAAACCACATCTTGTGTATTCCTCCATGATTATGCCTTGGGTTTCCTCAAAATTATGGAGTTTTGTTGTGGGCGATAATAAGACTAAAAAAGAGATCAGTTCATCAAAACTCTGGAGCTGTTGCGGCCACAATATAAATATGGTACTCGACTACGAAAGTACGAATACTGAAGTGTGAAATTACATATTTTTACAATGAAATTGATAACTACCGGCAAAGCTGTTCGATACATCCAACTGGCCACTTTTGTTAGCTCCAAGAAGCACGCCACAGACTCTTTTGACATTGCCGACCTTCCCCATGCGATTGAAATGATCCACTACACTAAGAAGGACTAGTGGGTGCACCACAACTTTTTCAATCTTGACAGGATCCGTGCCTGGCATCTTGCTTCACACGCTAGACGAAACCAATTGTGCTGTAAAGCTCAGAAACTTCACAAAAATAACAGCACCACGATGACTCGCAAAAATACCGGGTTCAATATGGCTTCACTTCCGCTTAAATTTGGAACTATTTATATTCCTACGCCAAAAGTGTCACTTGTGACGAATTGTAAATTTTCAATACAAACAGCTGTTCAAATTATGAATGTTAAAATATAATTTTATTGAATTTAATATAGATTAAAGAGAAAAACTTTGTCATGCGTTCTAAATTGCGCAAAACAAAATTTGACCTATTTTTGACGACCCGTTGTATCCGGTTCAAGTAAGGTTGTTGTTTGTCTCATTCCGGAACGTAACCAAGAACGCTTTGCCAAGAATCTGATGGTGCTCGTCATGGAAGCTGTAATTTCAGCTGTATCTCATTAACACTGTTTCAAACAGCGATACTCAATTGCAGCCATTTTCAAGTTTTTGGAGGCAGTCTGTTTATGAGTGACTAACAGAAACAGAATGTCCCAAAACTGCTATAACACAGGGGCTCGAGTGCCCAGGGAAAACATCCACGATCAAAATGAAAGACTCACGACAAAACATATCCAGACCTTGTCTTTCGTCCAGGAAATTGTTAATGAAAACAAGGGACTGAAGTCAAAAATCGATGACTTGGAGGTATATATGAATTTGAGTGAAAATGATAAATTGAATGGTAGAACATACATACACACATGGTCATGGACTTTATTGCACATAAACTGAACTAGATCAGTATGCTACATTGCTACACACCACAGGGGCACCCAGCAGAATGGTTGTTATCATATTCTGGTTGATACGAACCCATTCATACTGACTGCCAAAGTCACTGTCCACCGAAAATACTAACCCTAATCAGTATTTTCGGTGGACAGTGATTTTGGCAGTCGGTATGAATGAATTCGCATCAACCAGAATATGATGACAGCCATTCTGCTGGTTGCCCCTGTGGTACAGACGACAGTTAACTACAATTTGTACAAATACACAGTCACAGAAAGTCACATAATAATCTAACCCAATAAACACTGTACTACATATACATACATAAGAACATTCTCTCTTCCCAAGGTTTTGTTTGATCTGCAAGCACCAAAATATAAACATGCATTTTACATAATTTATCACATTTGATAACGTCAATTTCCATTACCTGTCTTAACAGATGCATACATGCTTAGATCTTGGAACTAAGAAACTAAACTGTGTCATGCGCAGATGATCTTCCATTGGTCTCCACCAGTGTGGCCAGTCTTCAAAGTAGTATTAACAAGATATGTGAATACTTTCAGGAGTGTGAACTAAAGGTGAATCAAGGAAAACTTGGCATTTTTATTTTTTGGCTTGAAAAAACTTACGAAGATTTGCTGTACTAATAGAATGTTCCTGTAAAACAAGTGAAAGAATATTGTTATTTGGGCATTAACTTTACACAAAATGGATCATAACACAATGCACAGCAATGTTTAAATACAAAATCTATGAAAGCATGTTTCACATGCAAACAAATCATTTCATACTCAAATATTTGACCCAAAAATATGATATTTTTTATTCCACTCCCTGATTACCCCCATTTGTACAAATGCTTCTGAACTTAAGGCACCCTTGGCTGTCAGTGGCACCACATTTGACAGATTGGTGTGTCGAAATAAGACCATGCGATCATTAGCCTTCCTGAATTGCATCTTATTCTTTATTGGGATCCTATGTTAGTGTACAGAAAACTGTTGACTTGCAGCACAAATTGAAAATAACCCCTGACCTTGTTATGAACTGACCTTTTTGGCTATAACCTCATAACCGATATGAGTGAATGTGAAATGTACGGAAAATGACAAGATATTTTCGACGTTTTTCTCACATATCATATTTTTATTCATTGTTATTCATTTTTATTTCTTATAAACATTGAAGAAAACATAGTTCTTACAAAATTCTTTACTGTACCAATGAAGGGGTGCAAGATTATATTTAGTTCCCCTAGAGTTTAAGAAAACAACTATAATCGTGGAGTCCACAGAGCATAGTTTTTGGAACTACTGACAGTGTGCATGCTGAGGCAGAAGTGCTAATACTGAAGGTGTGTCAGCCAGGCACTAGCTGTGTCCAGACCTAAGCTAACCTCACAGGGTGATTAGTCTCTGTCAAATAAACCAGATGCAGGCAGTAACGGCCAGCGAAAATCTTGGGCCACGATTTGCATCATTTGACAAGTTTAATATAAATAGGGCCCAAACTTTTTTTTCTCTCTCTCTCAAACAGGGGGGGGGGGGTGCCGGGCATGCCCTATGCTAGACAAGCCCCTGATTTTCCAATAAGCACCAGCATCTCAATGAGCAATGATCACTTTTAGCCAAAGACAATCAGTGTTTTACAATGTCATACAAAAGATTGACCTGCAGCATATGTGCATTTAACAGCTAGGTACATCGCAAAATACTAAAATTCTTGTAATGAATCAAAAATCAACTGATGCATAAGGTTTAATTGACAGAACAAAAGAAAATATAAAAAAATATTTAGCATTCAGTGCTAAATCAATAAGAGCAGTATAGTTTTCACTGTTCTGGTGTATATATATATATATATATATATATATATATATATATATATATATATATATATATATATATATATATATATATATATATATATATATATATATATATATATGTATATAAAATTGGTAGGGTTGGAAACAAAGATTTTTTCCTTCAACTAAATATGAAAACTTCTATCCTGAAGTACACTCTTGTTGTCCTTGGACTTCACTGTTGTTAAATTGATAGGGTGTTAGTAATGTATCAAACTGCAGTTGTCATGGTAGAATGATTTAAAATATTCAGTTTGTCCTATATTGTCTTGTTATGGTTTCTTTCAATCTATGCTTCTGGTCATCTGGCCATTGAATATACATTGGTACCTCTTTTGAGAGACCGCCCCTACAGCAGGTCAAAATGTGGTCTTTCAAAACAGGTGGTCTTTCATTAGAGGTACAACAACATGGAAAAGATAACGCAGTTGTTCTGAGAGAGCGGTCTTAAAAAGATATGCTGTCTCTCATTAGAGCGGTCTCTCAAGAGAGGTACCACTGTATATGGAAAAAATATGATAATAATAGATGTGTGTGTATGAACAAAGTGACTGAATTAATTGATAGTCCATTGATGAAAGCCTTCAAAGATCTTTGTACTGCCTGTCAAGTCCTGTTCTGGCTGGCTGTGCACAGTGACTCAAGACAATGGGAGCATTTGGGAAGGGGAGTTTCTTAGTATAATTCTCCTTCAATTCCATACAGTGCAGGTGAAAGGTTTCAGATGTGCAACAGTAGTCAACTGCTCAATTTGGGCAAAATTTTAATATTCCGGAACAGGAAATATTCTTACAACTTATCTAAATTTCATGAGAAGATACAGACACAAATTTAAAGCTTGCACTTTATCTTGAGAAAAAATTGTTACATTTCACTCAGGCAATTGCTCCTTAATTTCGTGCACGTAATTCCATGTAGTTGAATAAAGAAATCTATCATAGAAAAGAATAAGCTCTTTTGTCGCTATGTTTGAGACTGTCAGTAGCTTTTGGGTGTAAATGTGCCAAGAAAACATGTGGACATGGACATGCTTTTTTTCCACTGGAACTATAGGCATCATGGTATTTGAACAATTTTTGCCCCCCCCCCCCCAAAAAAAAGGAATGTGGATCAAGAATTATGCAATACTTGTATGTACTGACAGGGCCAGCTGGCGGGATGTGCAGACTTGCATGCCTTAGCAGAGCAGAGCAAAACAAGGATCCAGCAGATCCAGGACCAGTACATGAAACGGGCAGATGAGATCAATGCGTTAATGGCAGAGAGGCATAAAGCAGAGGTAATACTATTACATGTACTGTTGACACCTGTGCGGTGAGACCACATCACAAATCAGACTGGTGTTTTCAGACAAAAGATGAATGTAGCGGCATCCATGTTGTGGAAAAGTGTTCCAAATGATGGCTTCTAAAGTATGATCATGGGTTGTGTAAATTTTAAGGTTCCCATTTGATATATTATCAGGGAAGTGCTATTCAGATGGACTACCAACACCAGCGTTAATCCTTTTAGTGAGTTACAAGATGAGAAAATCTGAAAGCGCCTTCACAGGCGACTGTCACACTAATCTCCCTGAGTCGGTCTCACTGATGTTGGATGTAGGTTGCTGAAACTGGCATCATCGTGTGTGCTTGTAGTAGTAGCATGCATTAGGTAGCTGTTTTTACTCCAAATAAAAAGGAACTTTGGTTGTGAAAGCAATCGATCTTGCCATTTGAATTGTGGAAAGAGAAGCACATCACTGTTTGTTGCATCAAATATTGGAAAGTTAGACATTGTTTCACTTTGTATGACAATAAAATTGAAAAAACTGAGTAACTTTAGTGTTTAATAGTCACTTTTGCTGGAGAGGACCACAGAAAGCATGTACATTTGAAATGCATGAAGACCAATCTTCCCAACAGTGTTACCACATTGTGTGGTCGATCCCAGCTCCTGCTAAAATTTAGACATGAAAATCGCCCAGTTTCTGGGTAAAATGGAAATTCTTGGCAGTGTTTGCCATAAATGTAGTTTCAACTGTCATAGCATGAAATTGTTAGCATAATATGTGCGTGACAGCATGTTCATGTTGACTGGTAAAAGCAGGATCCCACATGCTTATAATGGTCAAAATACCCGTGACTATTAAATATATCTTGAACATTTTGATGATTTTAATGTGGCAAGTGCCTGTTGTGACATCATCTGGCTTGAAAAACAGCATTCATTTTTGTCAAGCTCTGAGGCCACTTGCAGCCACTATTGGTGTGTGGCATGTGTACATAACAATGAGCAGGATGTGTGTGTTTGTGGCACTAGTCACATGAGCTGTTGTCAACCTACATAATATCAAACAAGCCTCAGCCTGTTGGTAGTCCATCTGAGTAGCATGTGCCTGGTATTATAAAGCCATGCAAATTAAATGTTTTCTTAGGTGTTTTTTGCAAAATTGTTGCTGGTTGGTGGGTTTGTAAGCTTTAAAATTTAGTCTGTGTTGGTTAGCAAAGAGCCACATAAGGTCCAAACTACACCGGAAAGTGACATTGTTACTTTTAAATTAAGTAAAATTGGTTACCTCAGTCTCTAAAACTGATGTGGGTACTACTTGTGATTTTTTTTTTTTAAATTATTCATTTAGTTAGTTTTTTGCCAAACCAGTGAAGAGTTATGTTGGAGAAATTGTAAGTTACTCTTTCACACCTAGATACTCTACAGAGGCTGGACAGGTAATTTGTACTGATAGATTCAGATGCTGAACATGAGTAACCCTGATTTATAAATCAGCATTGTAGATATGCTGAACACCTGGTAGGTTTTGTCTGATAAAAGGGGTGATGATATATTGTTGGTGACCAATTTATTAAGCTGTTGAAAAAAGGCCAGTGTATATGGCAAGTCATTTTAGCATTTATTCCATAATCATACTATGTGACACTCCTTTTTCACACATGTGTACGTGTAATAGATTTAACAAGTGTGCAAAAGAATTTCACATAATATGTACAATTAATTATTAATTTAACATGTATGTAAAATAGTTTTACACATATATTTAAAGGATTGACATATATGTTAAATAGTTTTACACATGTGGACAATCATATTTTTATTTCACACATGTGTGTACATCTTTTTACATATGTGAAATAATCAATTATTTCCTACATGTGAAAAAATTATACACATGTGAAATTCTTTTGCACACATGTGAAATAAAGACACAATTGTACCTATGTAAAACTTGCACACATGTGAAAAAGAATTTCACACCAGCAAATCTTTTTCACACATGAAAAAAGATTTACACATATGTACAATTATCTTGTAATTTCACATGTGTAAAAAAGATTTACACATATGTGAAATTCTTTTGCACATGTATGAAATAACAAGATAACTTTACATATGTGATAAAGATTAACACATGTGAAATTCCTTTACACATATGTGTAAAAGAATTTCACATGTATAAATGTTTTTCCCACATGTAAAATAATCATTATTTCACATATGTGAAGATTTACACATATGTGAATTATATTACACATATGTGAAATAAACAGATAATTGTACATATGTGTAAAACTATTTCACATAAAGGTAAATCTTTTTCACATATGTGAAATAATAATTTATTTCACATATGTGAAAAAGATTTACATTTATATGTGAAATTCTTTTACACAGATATGAAATAGTTTTACACATATGTGAAATAAAGAATTTATTGTATATATATATGTGTAACACTATTTTACATGTGTACATTTTTACATGTGTATACATTTTTTACATACACTGTATCTTTTTCACATGTGAAAAGGATTTTCACATATGTGAAAAGGATTTTCACATATGTGAAAAAGATTTTCTCATATGTGAAAAAGATTTTCACATATGTAGGAAAGATTTACACATATGTGAAATACTTTTGCACATCTGTTATCAACCTTTTATATCACATGTGTAAAACTGATTCACATGTGTAAAAATTGTATTGATTTTTAATCAATAAAAGTTTCACTCCAATGGAATGTCTCAAGCTTTACCATGTGCCCAGTGTGGCCCATCACAAAATAGTTCTTTTACTACTTTACATGACTGCCATGATCAACGATTTAAGTTTAACACCTTATTTCAAACACCTTATTATCACCAAAGGGCCCTATGTTTGTTGCAACAACATATATTGGCCAATTTTCTGGAATTTGAGCAAAATGCAGGGGAAAATGAAAAGGCGATTGGGCAATAATAAATGAATTAGATCACTATCTCATGCTCATGTAGGTGGAGAGCTCTGCTGCAAGGATCGTCCTATGTCACAGATACTTCTTACAATTGTAGATAAAATACCATCTACTTTGCTGTGATTGGCTTTGCTCCCTGCCATATTGTAATGCTTGGGAAGTGTAACTGATGCATGATAATCACTCAGAATCAGTAACTATCAGCATAAAGCACTTTCTTTGAGTTCATTTCATATATAAATTATCATTTTACAGATGAAAAATATTTCTACATATATGAAAAACGTTTATACATATATGAAAAAGATTTACACATATACAAAATAGTTTTAAACATATGTACTATTGTACTTTTGTTTCACGTATGTATAAATCTATTTCACATATGTGTAAGTCTTTTTCACATGAATACATCTTTTTTTTTCACATATGTGAAATAAATTGTTATTTCACACATCTTAAAAATTTGCACATATGTGAAAAAGATGTACATATATGTGGAATAGTTTTACACATATGTACAGTTATTTTTTTTATTTCACATATGTAAATTTTCTTCACTTATGAGAAATAAGTTATGTGTGAAAAAGATTTATACATATGTAATTTTTTACACATGTGACACATATGTGCAATTGTATCTTTATTTCATCTTTTTCACATATGTGAAACAAATGACACATATGTGTTAAGTTGTACACAAACATGTATGTGGAATTGTATTTCACATACATATAATACAAGTTTTATTTCACGCATGTGTAAAACTATTTCACATATGTATAAAAGAATTTTTACATGTGTAAAATAAATTATTATTACACATGTGTTTAAGATTTTCACAAATGTACAATTTTTTTTTTTACATTTGTGAAAAATATTTTTACGTGTGTATAATTATGGAATAAATGCTAAAGCTGCTTGCCATAGGTGTAAAGTAATATTTGTTCCCCCAGAAACAAATATTCAGTAAATATGTGTTTCCCCGGGGGATTGAATATTCGTTCTCACCCATAAATATTTGTCCCCCACCCCCATATGGAGTAATGTTCTGCAGATATTTGTTTCCTCCCACAAACTGAATTATTAATTTTGTGTGTGAACATAGACTTACTGTGTTTGGTAGTATTTTGTTCTATTATTTTAATGTTTTTAGCTTAAGAAATTTACATCAACTTAGGTTAGATTAGTTTTTGCTTTGTTTAAGTTCAGTCTCGTCTTCCATTAGGCATATGTAGTTTAGCTGAGCATAGACTGAGCATGATTAATGTGTATACTTTATTCCCAAGTGTGAATACCATATGCATGAAATAAACTTAACTGATAATACAATATCTGGCAGGGGAAGAAGTATTTGTAAGAGGAACAAATATTCTCTTACACCAAGATATTAGTAAACCCAATATTGAGTACTGCGCGTCCCTTGCAGGCTACATTGGAACCAGGTGGATGATTACCTACTTCCATAAGTTTTCTTAATCTTGATGAGAACTGGCTTGGTAAATATGTCACTGTACCTACAAATGATTTGTTTTTTTAGAGCTTTGCATGAACATATTTGATAGTCCTGATAACTTAATGAGTCCAAGGTTTGTCATACATAGACAAACTTTTCATGATTTTACAGCTAGGGGAATAGTGACCCAAGTATGTGTGCATGATTAAAATGATTTATAAAAAAAAAACTATAAATACAGATATGTGAGCACTCCCTGCTCTATACCATGCTCTATTCTATATGTGGCTGTAATTTTTTTTTAATAAACTGTCCTAGTCTAAACAAAAGTTATGAACTCCAGTTTTATTTTGTGGAGGCAGTGGCTACAAAGGTCAGCTTATATCTTCAGGAAAAGCTGTAAATATTTTTCATTAGTTTACACCTGAGGGTATACACATAGAAATGCACTCTGAAAATAACAGAAGCTTTTGATTGAAACTTCATTATTTTGTTTTGCATTATATTGTATTGTTTTATTTGCTAAAATCATGTACATAATGTCAAAATATAATTTAAATACACATTTTAAAGAAATTGTCAATTGATACAGTTGGTAATGGTAAAATACCAAAAAAAAAAAAAATAAATAAATAAAATAAACATGATTTTCAACTGGAGGAAGGACACCCCATAGGTCTTATAGCTCCTCTGAGCTGAGAGAGCACCAAATAGTTACAAGAATTTACATCAACTCATAAAATAGCGAGAATAACAAGAAGTCAACAATGTATATTAAATCAATTACTGGTTCTCAAGAGTGTCTAATGTAAGGCATTTTCTTAAGCATTTGTATTGAGGTTTAATGTGGAACAGAATTAAGTGAAGTTTTCCATATGTTTGGACCATGAGCTAGTATTGAAAATGTACCCAAATTAGTCCTGTATGGCTGTACGTAAAAATTCTGTATTTGTCTAGTGTTATTTTTATGAATAGTCGAGACTTCTGTAAACAAATTTCTATGAATGGAAGGAACAATATATGACTTTACCTTAAACATACGTGTAAGCCAACCTGCAAAGTACTTGTCTAAAGTTTAAAATTTTAAATTTAAAGAACAAATAATTGGTATTGGCCTTAATATGCAAGAATGTAACAATACATACAATTTTCTTTTGAATTTTAACAATATTATCTATTGCATTGAGATAAGTGATAGCCCCTGTTGTAACAGTAGATGTAATAAGGGTACACCAAAGCATAATACTGTTGGATTTGTATGTTTATGTCAAATTTATATTGAATCTTTTTTTAATATCCCAATTAATTTGCTGATTTTTTTAGAAGTATATGAAGAATGCTCTTTCGAATTAAGTTATTTATCCAACCACACACCTAAGAATTTAATTACTTCAACTTTCAGTAATGTTTGGCCATTTATATTAATGGTTTATTGTACGAAGAATTTTTATGATTGTGGGACCAAATTATGATATACATTTAGTTTGTCTTGTCCATGTTAACTGCATGATAATTTATTTGTTTAAAATCAGCGGACAACATTGTTTAAAATATAAAATTTTAATTTATGCTTTATTGTATCAGAATTTGAGTCACTAAAAATCAAATTTGTGTCATCAACAAATATTATACATAGTACCCCTTGGGACAATAGACCTAAATCATTTAAAAATATTGAGAAGGAATAGCAAAGACCCAAGAATGGACTCTCGTGGAGCACCAGAATTGATAGATAATATACACGTATTAGAATCTTCATTCATATAATGCATAAACTGTGCTCTTCATTTATTAAATGTTTCTCAAGTTGAAATTTAAAGTACTTGCAAGAATTGTGCATAGATCAGGATCTTCTTTTTTTCTTTTTTTGATGTTACTTAGCTATAATTTGCCCCAAAATTTACTGAGAAGCTTATTGATATTAACGTGAATTTCCTTACCCACAAGTGCCTGCCCCCTGCAATGATCTCCACTCAGGTGGAGGTATGAAAATGCACAGTATGCATGGCTGGCTCTGTGACGGCAGTGAATTTTTATCCACACTGAGTGAGCAGCCTGTACTTTGGTGCATTTCAGATGCAAAGTGTGCCAAGACTAGCCGTTGACCTGGACCATTTCCTTGCACTATGATGGCCAAATTTAGACAAGGCATGCTTGTACTGTGTACTTGATTGAGAGGCCTTTGCATGAGGAATTTGAAGGTGGAATTATTCAAATAATTCATACTGGTGTGACTATTGTCAAGACTAGCAGTCACAGGGTTGAAACCTCAACCTCACCAGATGTCACTTGATTTCAGGTCAAAGTAGAATTTTTAAAAATTATCAAAAACTTTAAATATCTGAAGCAATAGTTTTAAACAGAGTGTTAGAAAATTCAGGTACAAGAGAACTTATCTTTGAAAAAGAAGAGCTCTGCCTGTGGTGTGGCAGGTTTACATCTTGAAGCACGGGAATTTAGATACATTATTCACAGTCAACCAATCAATACTTTTTAACTCCTTATATGCACATACATATATACTAGAAATCATTAAGCTTGACTCTTCTCAGAATTGATACTTTTTTGTTTACTAATCTAGCCAAATAATTGTTTGATAGAGGTAATTGGTCCCGTAAGTAGCATCATTGAAATATACAGAGGGCAGCGGCAGTGTCAAAGGTTAATGGTGCTGAAGCACATGGGTTAACTTCTGTGTGGCATACCAGTCATTGCATGATCAAGTGTATCTACCTCATCAATAAATGATGATATAGCTGGTTACTAAGATCCACACCAGTGGTACAGCAGATGAAGTCTAAATGAATACGTCTATCACTACTGATGTTCACACTTGGAAACCTTAAGTATAACAGCCAGAAGGAAGATTACGATTATTTATAAATTTCAAAAATTGGACAAAATGGAGAAGTTTCAAAGGACAGTGGAGCAACTTCGAAGCAGTTCACCAGAGTCCACAGCCTGGGATCTTGTGAGTGAAAATGTGTACCTGTGCATGTGTTGATGTGTGTGGTTTTATGCTGCAGTCATACAGCCATGTTGGAAGAAATCCACTGAGTATCATGATAACAGTGGCAATGCACTGATGGGTTGCACAGTTGACTGATTTTTCGACTCTATAGTATATGATTATGTTTTAACAACCGTTCACAGTGACTGTGAGGAGGTAATTGTTATGTGTTCTTGGCAATAGATAGTCTCTGTTAGATTTGTGATTGTTATGGTCAGATCTCCACAATCAATATAAATGTTGATCTCATCTGGATAGTCAGAAGTCTGTAATAGTGTAAGAGTTACTCACCTGGAAGTTCTTCAGTGGCAAATTTCTTTATCCCAAGGTTGACAAGTTTAAGGGGGAACATTGATTCCGCAAACACATGTTACATGTATGTTGGCAAGTGGCTACATATTTTGAGAGAAAGTAAGCACTGGCTGCAAAAACACAGACTGCAATGACTATTGGCTGTATGCAAATATTCTGATGCAAAATCCCTTTCCTAATTATCATTTTGCCTGCCTCCTCATGGGGACAAGGCAGATAATTAACACCTTTTCCATCCACATCTATCCTATATATCCATGTCCTTCCTATAACTCCATTGTCCTTTGTCTTAAATTCATGAAACTTTACACACGAGTGTTTCAGGACAGAGGGGTGTGTCATGCCACAAAACTGGGTCACTAGGTCATGTATCGGGATCATTTATGACAAGTTTTCTTCTAAAAGAAATGGTCGTACAGGTCAAGCAAAGGGTATTACTTCTACATTATGATTTGATATTAGCACAAAAATACGATTGTAGATCACAACCATTGCACACTAAATAAACATACCAGAAACAGAGATTTCGAAGCAAACCTCTACAGGTGCAACAAAAGTATCTTCTCAAAGAAATGAGCTCAGTAGATTTCTCATTTTGGTAACAGTTGGGGATAATCTGGCATGTATTGTGTTCAATGTGAATTTGCCTAATTTGCTTAAATGAAAATGCACAACTTTGGTTCATGGTTCATTGGATGCAACTATCATAAACTGAAGTTGGAATGGTATCTCTCTATAATACTTTTTAAAATATTCGAAAGTTAAATTTTCTGTATTTACTAAATTTGTATAAATTAAAATGCTGCAACTTTGGTTCATGGTCCATTAGATGCAGCTATTTCATAAACCCATAAATTGAAATTGGAAAGGCAACTCTATTTATAAAAAACTTAAAATCTTCATTTTTTATATGCCTAATTTGTATAAATTATTTGCATAAATTGAAATGCTTCAACTCTTGTTCATGGTTTATTGGATGTGGCTATATCATAAACCCATAGATTGGAATAGGAATGACATCTCTATGCATAATACTTTCTAAGATATTAAATTTTATATTTCAATAATTGTCTAATTTGCATAAATCAAAATGCTACAACTTTGGTTCATGGTTCATTGGATGTGGGTATCTCACAAAGTTAAAAATTGAATTTTGAACCACACCTCTTTTTATAATAGTCTTGAACGTATTCAAGATTTAAATTTATCAATGCCCCTATAGTTAGCATAATTTAAAATTATACAACTTTTGTTTACTGTCCATTAGATTGACAGGTGTAACAACTGATATGTGGAAGTTGGAATTTTGTTGCTCTCTGATTTAGTTTGGAAGCTACTGAGCTTTTAGAATTGTAATTGCTCCTAATTTACATAAATTTTAACATCTGATTCTTCAAGATGGGGGCACAAGTTCATCACAGATCCAATGTTTCTACAAATTTTCAAAGATGTCATTCTTGCAGTGTCAGAGAAATACTCCGGACAGTGGAAAAGAAAGAAAGAACTCCAAGGAAAACAGAATGTCCAGGTTCACCCTCAGACATAATTACCAGAAAAATAGATCAATAAATGAAACTGATTATATAACCTTACTTCATCATCCTTGTAATCTAGCATCAATCAACAAAACACCATCCATTTTGAGAGAGATAACATTGGCAAAAGAGATTACATAAGCTAAGATAATTTACAGATATAAAGTTTATTTCACTTTATACAGATGTGCCTTAGTGCCTTTGGGAGCGAAAGCGTTAAAACGCAGCAGTGGTTTAACTATGTATATGGACACAGGGTCTTTTTAATTCCTTATTGGAAAACAATTTGAGCCATTTAGGAATGAAAATTACTGGATTAAGTTGATCAGGTTGTGAATTCTGCATAATTTAACTAATATCAATTGGGACCTAAAACTTGGCCACATTCGGTCTTAAATAAGTCATTCAAAAGTCCCTGCTAGAATGACGGTGCAGTGAGCTGTGTAAAATAGTATGAAATAATATTAGGACCATACAATCTGAAAAAAATATGGAATAAAAATCACATCATATTTAAAAGGTAAGAGGGTAAAGGGTATTTTCTTACAGCATGGAGGTAAATGTTTTATGTTTTTGTACTGTGTACAAAGCAAAATTAATTTACCGTATATCGTCCTAGATAAACTAAATGTATAGTTGGGTTACACAGGGACATATCTTTGTGGAATGCCCCTGGGTTAAGCTGAAAGGATAAAAGCCCTAAGGGGCTTTTTCCTGATGATATATTCGTCATAATGCAAAAAACTAAAACCAAAAGACGAGGATAAAGTGATGTACAACAAATTAAGTCACAGGCAAATTTCTTTTGTTTAGCTACACATTTCAGTTTTGATATGATAACCTAAGCTGCCTATTATGTCTACTCCGCTAGGTAGTAACATGGAACTTGGTCTGCTTTGTTGCATGGATCCTCTCGATCCTTCAACAATCCATGTTTGCAGGCAATATTCATCCATGCTTACAGCAAATTTTCTTTCCATACCTCATGTTATATGCAAATGGTTTCCTAAGATCTTTCTCCAACTAATTCTGATACATAATTTCAACCATGCTTTTAAATTGCATGGATATGACTAGTCAGAAGTCAAAACACTTTAGTTGTGGTCATTTATTATGCTGATTGAGTCAGACCATGACAGTTTTCAGGCTGGGCGAAATTGGAACGTGCATTCTGTTTTTACCCGTTGGCTGAAACGATGCTGATTTGGTGAATAATTTGCCCTAAATCCAGACCACCCTTGTAATTTACCTTGTTTACATTTAATCTCATGCATACCAACATGAAGAGAAATGTAGGCCTTCAATTATAATAATACAGGCTCTACGCACTGGAAAATAAATCTGCAGACGATCATTTTCATCAACAACAGATTACATTTACGTTTTGCCATGGCCTTGGTTGAATACTGTGTGCACAAACTGAATGTATGCAGCGTATTGCAACCAAAAGTTGAAGGGCCCAACCATGTTGTTCATTGCAAATAAGCTGTATGTGAGCAGGTCAATCACAATGTTTGTGAGAGGTTGGAGCTAGGCTAAGTTTGAGCATGCAAATCTGAAGGTTGTAACCGGTAAAACTATGGTACCGTTTGTTGGGTTTTCATCTGAAGCAAACGCTTCCTGAATGATTGGGTGCATGGGTGAACTTAAATTATGGTATGTGCACTAGGGATAATACATACATGGCTACTTCCTTTACAACCTATGGATCCAAATGTGGTCGGTCACAACTGACCACAAAAACCACAATAATTTCACGACATGTTGGCTTGTATCTTGGCAATAGTGTATCCTAGGCCCATGATTACTATTAAATACTGATAAGTGAAATTTTTTAGTAATTTTGGTATTATTAGTAAGTATACAAATTTACCTCTTGACAATCATTACCTTGACCTCCATGTCTGGCCAATACCCTGACACAATTGAGTTGGGTTACTCACTTGATTGTTTCCAAGAACCTGATGGTCCAGGTGGTGCCATCTATCAGTTCCAATGGATCCAGTGGTGACTCCTGGTGCGGATGCTCCCTTGTACTTCCTTCCTCCTCAATGATTGGTCAGTTGGCATCATCTATGTGAAGGAAGCGGGGTGGTCAGGTGGGCTTCTCTGGGGTCAAGAGGTAAGTACACTTACTAATATCAAAATTACTAAAAATTTCACGTATTAGTTATGTAACGTGTAACGTTACATCTGGACCACCATTGCTGATATAGAAATGCACTGGATGAGAGTGTAGTGTTACAGGCATACTGACCAAATTAAGACCGCCAGGACCAACCACGGGGGGGGGGGGACCAATGGTCTGAGTGAGGACGCAACATCTGAAGGGAAAACCTCAGAGGTATGTGGACTTGAGGCCGCCAACAGCAGAATCCTAGAAACCATGCTTACCGACCAGCATAGGACCACACTGATTTCCCCCCCCCCCCCAGAAAATCGCGTGCAAAGCTGATAGCTGTCCACCTTGTGGGTAGATGCTGTCTATTTCCTTTCTTCAGGTCTTGGAGATCTAGCAAGACCAGTGTGTTGTGGAAAACATGGTGGGCACCAGGGGCCAGTTATATGGTTCCAAGAGGTATTGTCTGTGAAATGGGTCCACCAGCTCTTGGTCTGGGGACATAGGGACAACTGCCTGACAGAAGTCTGAAAGAAGGTCTCAGGCCAACTCAAGGTATGCCAACCTATAGACTGCATCCAAATCTAAACCTGGAGGGGGCCATAAACTGGAACATGGTGGCAGACCTGAGGGGACAATGGAAGTCTGATGGAAAAGTAGGAGGAACCTATGCAAGGGAGCCTGGTATGCCAGCTAAGGCATGCTTGCCCTCCTCAAGCACTATCAAGTGTCACAAGTAGTGCTCTGCGAAAGTCATGGATGGACAATCACCAGTGGCAGGCCCCAAGGATAACGACAACAGCAACATTCCTATGGAGTGCCAGGAGGCATTTAAGGCTTGCACCGCCTGAGCTTTAGGCGGTGCAAGCCTTAAATGCAAGCCTTTAGGTGGACTTGCTTTAAGGCTGCAGGTCTATCCAAAGCATTCTTGTAGGCCTTCAGGATTGTCTGCTTGATCCACAATGAGATAGTGTATCGGCAAACTTGCTCCTTTTGAGGGTTACCCAAGAGCACAATGAGGGCAGACCTCTGACCCCTGGAACGGTCCCTGTGTCAGAGATACCAGTGCAGCACTTTCACAGGGCACAAGGCTCTTTCCTCCGTGGAAAGAGCCATATCCATAGCATGAAGAGTGAAGCCCTTAAAGGCTATAGATAGATCTCGAGCCACTTGGTTGTTTGCAAGGAAGCTCAAGTGAGGCCTCAGGGTCACCTGGGAGTGGTCAGATGACCATTGGATTCGGTTGTGTGATAGAGCGTGGATTTCGCTTCTTCTAGTCCCCAAAGTAAGTGTTAACTGAAAACAAGTTTTCCACGTCCAGTACTTGAGGTTCACCTATCGGGGGTCCTCTGAACACTCAAAGGGCCACTTCTTCAACATGACTAAGACCAGTGGGAGGTCCCACCATGATAGAACTTGCCGGTCTGTCAGTGTAGAAGGACTCAATGAGTGCAGACAAATTAGGATTGCTCCCAATGCAAATGTCCAAGATGTTTGCCACGGTTGAGGAGATCGCTGATTGAAACCCCTCCATGGTTCTCAAGCTGTTACTGAGAACTCCCAACTGGTACAGCAGGAAGTTGGCAATGTCCAAGAGGCACCGAGACCATGGATGCATTTTCCAAGTGGTGCACCAATCTGAAAACATCTTTCAATGAGCGGAATAAACCTTTAGAGAACAGGATTGAAGCCCCAGCCCCACTCCCCCCCCCCCCCCCCCGGGAATTCTACCTGTGATTGATTCTGAGAAACCACTGTCATGGATGTGCTGCATGACAACCGCCGAACACCAGAACACCATCAGATGATGCTTCTGGCCAGTTACATCAGCTTCCGGGAACGTGAGTCACCTTGCCGGTTGAGGTAGGTGTTTCCAGTCCTGTTGTCACACATAACAAGGACGTGTTTTTGCTCCACTAGGTCCTGGATGGGTATTGCCTCCAGTTCCAACCAGCTAGTTTATGTGACAGGACGCTGACTGCACAGGCAAAGTGCCTGACGTCATTCTGCCGTCCACATGAACTCCTCACCTGTACCGAGAAGAGTCTGTGTGTATGGTGAATTGTGCTGGAAAGGGCTCCAACGTCTGTCCTGACAGTCCACCAAAGCAGGTGCTAGCAGCCCTCTCGGAGGACTGGAACCGGGGCATGGTAGCCTTGGTCCCTTGACCAACTGCCCCACAGGGCATGCTACAAGGGACAGTGGTGAAGGCAACCCAGCGGGACCTGGAAGTCCATTGGGGACAAGGAGCCTAACAGGGCTTGCCACTGCTGAGTAGAGTGAGCCTCGCAAGTCTGGAATGCCTTGAGCATTAGCTGGAGTCTCTCCCACCTGTCTTCCAGAGGGCAACAGATGTAGGCGACCAAGTGGAACTGGATGCCAAGAAAGACAAAAATCTGCTCTGGCATTACGCTGGACTTTGACAGGGTCACAATCAGACCTTAAAGTTTGCAAAGCTCCAGAACAGTCTGTGTGTGATGCTGCAAATCTAGACGCCGTAGTGCTTGGATCAGCCAATCATCTTGGTACACATGAATGCAAACAGCATTCTGGTGAAGGTGCATGGCGACTGCTTGTGCGGGCAGGGTGAACATCATAGGTGCCGTGGCAAGGCCGAATGGGCAGCCCTGAGTCTGGGGTAACCAGCAAGTAAGTCAGGAGCCCTGAGGCTTGCCCAACTTTTACTTTAGCAAACTGCTTGCCCTTTTTGGATCACTTCCCACTCTTCCTCAGACCTCGCACCGCCGGAGGGATGGCGCAGGTCAGAGGGCATGTGGCTCAGTCTGAGATCCATGCTTCAGGGCAGAGGCAGCCAAACAACAGCGAGCAAACCGAGATGGTGAAAGCCTTGGTCCGGGTGGGCTCGCTGGAACGGGCCCGAAGGTCCTGCATCCATCAAACAACTTCTGCCATCTCTCCTCCAAACAGGGTGCCGCAGAAACAGGCCTTGTTAGCACTCTGTAAAAGATTGGGTCAGGCAGTTTCTGACCCTTGAGGGGGGCATCCCTGCTTAGCAAACCCAAGTTCACTTCCAGCATGCAGGCTGCCCTAACCTTGTGATCAATCATTTTTGACAAGGTTGTTGTGTGGAAAGTCACCTGGTCGAGCCATTCCCAGATTGCCTCCATGATCTGAACAGAGTTCGGCTGCCGAACATCAAATTCCAATCCAAATCCACTGGAAGAGGATGTCTGGGTGGGGGAGGAGTCGCCCTTGTTGCAGGTGACCAGATGTTGGGGGCTCCACAGGGATTTGGGTGCCATGAATCTTGGCTGTCAAGTGATCATAGAACTCGGCTACAAAGGGTGAGAAGGGGATGGGGGTCCTATATCACTTATCCTCCAGGGACAAGCCCAGGCAGGATA
Source organism: Hermodice carunculata (assembly GCA_964020975.1). NCBI lineage: Eukaryota > Metazoa > Annelida > Polychaeta > Eunicida > Amphinomidae > Hermodice > Hermodice carunculata. The sequence continues at coordinate 24,374,281 of OZ026624.1, forward strand.
TGGCGACGGCCCAGTGCCTCTCCTCCATTGTGGGCGACCACCAGTTGGTTACCCACAAGGCTCTGAATAAGGGCTTTGAGAAAGGCGTTCAAAGCCCTGGGGCAGAGCTTGAATGGTATTCATGGGGGCGGAAGTGGGTTCTGCCCATGCAGCGGAAGCCAGGGAGCTCGGCCATGCAGAGCGACTATGACAGCGTGAAGGTCTGCTTGGACCCACTGACAGACAAATGGGAAAGCAGGAGCACGTCCTCCTCATCGGTGTCAATGTCGGCATATGCAAAAGGGGTATGAAGACCCAAGGCCTCATTGAACAGCAGTTCATCCGATGGCAATGGGGTAGCAAGGACATCCGCGAATGTCGTCCCAGCCTCCACCGTGGCCTGCATCTGCTCCTCCTGTGTGGGGTGAGTGAGTGGGACATCCGAAAAACTCAGCACAGGAGCCACAACTGCCGCTGACCAGGAAGTCTGCTGGTCGGAGGGAACCTGCTGGAGCTGCAGGAGCTCCTGAGCTTGTGTGTCTAGCCAGAGCTGACTCACAGCAGAAGCACCAAACGGCTCTTGTCAAATGGTATGGTCAGGCATGACAAGGATGCCAGTAGGAGTGAATGAAGACAAAGTGTCTGTCCACAACTGCTGCCGATCTGAGCGCTCAGACCCGAGTGTCCAGGAAATCGGCCAGGGTTCCAGAATGTGCAGATGAGAGCCCAGAGGATTCCATCCTGGCCTCGCCAACTTATGCGGTCTAGACTTTGAGCACTCAGATCTGGAGGTCCTAGATCTCAAGAGATCTAAATGGCGCTTAGCCTGCCTTGGAAGGGACTCCAAAGTGTTGGGCTGAGAGGGAGACATCAGGGCCTCAAACAGATCCACTTGCATCTGTGCATTCCAAGCCATAACTCCAAGGCTGCAAAGAGTCCCAGGTCAGTGGTTAAGGGAGCACCGGTTGTCACCTTTGGTTGAGCTGGGCACTCAAGCTCCCCACGAGGTGAGTGAGCTCTTGCTGCCCTGCCTTTGACTATTTCGCTCTCTCTCCTTACTCCCCCGGGGGGTTTCAGGTGTAGAGATGGCAGCCACCTGAGCCTATGAGTGTTCAACGTGGGATCGTCTCTCACTTCTTTAATGGAGTCCTGGTAGAAGACTCCATGGAGCCAGAGTCTAAGGCCCGGCATTTGGTTGTAACAGCCTGCCATCTACACCTAGCACTAACTTTTTCTCTGGGCCTACTGATAGAGCAGCCACTTGTCCTCTCTCAAGCCAGCACAAAATCAACATGTTTGCTCACGAGAGCACAGGCGGCCAAGTTGCAATCGACAACCATCACAATGATCATGGTAGTGCCAGGCTGCCATGAATCCATCCTCTGACCTTTTCCCAACAAGGCAGAAGTAGATGTGGTCACTGGATCAACACTTAAGGCTCGCTGCCAAGCAGCGATTGCCTGGTGGGCACTGTCCTGTCTCTGTCTACGGTCAGGTTGGCCAGACGCGATGTTGAAATCTCAGTTTCAAGCCAAAACAACCAGCTCTACTTCCACGTTTCATTGTGTATCCATAGATCAAATATAAGCTATCCTTGTCTCTGGAGAGTGCAAGACCACTTAGAGAGGATTTTTTGCAGAAGGGTAGGTGTGAGTAGCATCAGAACAGTGGTAATGAACAAAGTTCATGGAGCTCCCAACTCCAAAGACCAAAAATGGCGCCGAAGAGGAAGGAAGTACAAGGGAGCATGCGCACCAGGAATCACCACTGGATCCATTGGAACTGAGAAGTGGTGCCATCGGGACCATCAGGTTTTTGGAAACAATTGAGTGAGTAACCCAACTCAATTGTATCGTTATATTGGCCAGACACGGAGGTCTAGGCAATGGTGGTTGAGAGGTAACGTAACTAATTGGAAAGTACCTGTGTGGTTTCATTTTATGTTGTCAATTTTGACCTAAAGTGACTTTAAAAGATCCAACTGGCTCATTTCTTGGTAATGACAAATTCTAGGCCCATGGTTACAAAACACTGATAAGAAAGTACCTGTTGGGTTTTATTTTGGTGTTGTTAATTTCAACCTTGAGTGACCCTGAAAGGTGAAACTGACATGTTGGCTTATATCTTGGTAATGGTGGATGGATCCTGAACCCAAGGTTAATATTAAACACTAAGAGGAAAGTACCAATGGGAATCTTTTGGTGTTATTAATTTTGACCTTGAGTGACCTTTGAAAGGTCAAATTAATGTATTGGCTTATATCTTAGTAATAGTGGATCCTGTCAATTTTCACTTAAAAAACAATGACTCCAGAACTGTGTAAGTGAAGACTTTTACGTCACAAACCCCGATGATGGGCTCAAAGAAAGGAAACGATGATATTATTCTAAGCTCAAAGGACCACTTCAGTCTGTGCATCCAATGTCAGCTGAGCACAGGACAGTCTCAGTCCTTTCTTTGTGTGTGTGTGTGTGTGTGTTTGTTCAGAACAATAGCCAAGAAGCTATGGTTGCCAGCACAACACAGCAAGGGGCCATATGTCTAGGAACCTATGACTCTTGTTTAAATTTTATAATTTACATTAGAATCTTTTCTTGGAGGGTGACATTTTTTTTTTCAAAACAACACAAGGATGCCATTCTTAAAGATTTTACATGAGTTCAGATATTTTGCTCCATATTTAAGCAAAAACATCTTCATTTGTGACGGTGGGATTAAAGATCTAATCATAAATATGACAGGAACTAGTCACCCACACGTAAGTTTTTCACAGTCCTTTTTACCTATGTAAACTGCGTTGGTTGCATGGCCAGAATGAAGCATGTTTGTGTAGGAGATCAGCCTCAGTGCCTCTGTATGTTATTCCCTGTTTGTAGAATGGGAATCATTCAAGTTTGTGTTTCATCCATTTCCCAATTCCATTTGTGTCACCCTATGACAGTTGATCTCAAATTGTAATGTGGTACTGTTTTTTCCAACCCACTGATCCCAGATTAGAGTTATTATAAATAAATGTTTTTAGCACAAGAAGGTCAGAAATGTAAAAATAGAGAGCGTCACTGCAGATAGAGAATATAGATCTGTGTTGGCACACAAACATAACACATTAAATCAGGATCATTACTGTCCTAATTTTAAAGTAAAGCAATTTGCAGTATGATGTCAGTGTTTGTACAGTTCTCTCAAAGTGAACAGTCTCCCTTTTTGTTTCTTGCTCTGTTTCACTTTCACTGTATATGGTTTTTGTTATTGTAGATCATGGAGAAAGTGGAGGAGAAGTTGATTGCAGAAAAGTTATGGGAGGACCAGAAACGAGAGGTAAGACAAAGGAGCAGTTGCCTGACTTGGATTAACTGTCCCCAGGGCCAGGGGAGGGTGGGATACTCCCATTATTTTCCATTACCAGTAGGCTCTGTGGGAAAGAATCCCATTTTTTGACCACTTGTCGCTCTCAAAGGCCCCCCTTTTTTAAACCATCGATCCTAAAGGCCCCATGTTTTTAATTGTCACTGACAAAGACTCCCATAAATTGTATGCAAGCTCAATTACAGCTCTTTTTACCTTTTGGGATGTGCACTTCTACCCCGGGACTTTGTCAATACCAGCTCCCAAAGACCCCGCTATTTTCTTATTGATTCAGCTCCCTTTGGGTCTGAGTTTCATATGCTCAGTGGAGCCTACCCACCCTAAAATATGGGCATTGCCCCCCTCCCCCCCTTACTGCCACTGTGATTGCCTGATGACTGACCTGTACTCATAGAAGTACCTGTATGAACAGACAGATCCCTGTATCAAACAGTCAAATATAAATAGAGTAACATGTAATACGGTGCCAATCTGGCAACATGGAGAAAGTGAACAGTTTAAAAAGTCATGTTCTTCAAACACACACTGAGCATGACATTAAGAGTCATTATGTATTGTTGGAATGAATATCCTGCTTTCGCACAAATGTTAGTAACACCCATGGTTTCTCACTGGTATGTCCTGTCATGGCAGGTAATTGTCACCATTGCTTAGTAACAGGGTCAGCTATTTTGTTGGAATATTAATATTCTGCAAATTACATATATCAATGAAATGCGAGGTTTTTTTTTTTGGTTTTTTTCTTTTACATCGAAAGTTAACTACATCATACAGGGATTTCATCAAGTTTTTGAGCAAGTGGCTCATCTACTTACAAAGACAGCTGTTTATTTTAGGAGAAATGAGACTAATTACATGACAGTTATCATCCATGTAGATGGCTATTTCAACTGTCAGTCATTGTAAGTGCAGGCTGATTCCATCTGCTGCCACCATCCAGCAAAAACTGCTGGTCATATTTGTGGAAATTCTTGTCACATCCATTCATTTTCTGATACTTTCAAAATGAGACAATTTTATCAATACAAGATGTCTTGCAAGGTGCCTACTGCACTGTCATTTAGGCAACTCAAGCAGATTGTGCACTCCTAAGGTTGATGAACAGGAAATTAGTTTTCTGCGCCGTCGATGACAACCCCAGTGAAGTCTTGATTTGGAAAATGATGTAGTTTTCCAGAAATGTTAGAGTGACAGTGACGTGTAGGTGTAGGTGTGGACTGAATTATATATGTATCTTTGCAGCTGAAGGACATGATAGAAAGGTTGGAGAAAGAGAACAAATCACTGCAGGAAGAGCTGTCTAAACTGACAACACAGGATGTTGATGTACAGGTGAGAACAAACTGTATTCACAGAATACTGACGTATATGTGAGAACAAGCCTTTGTACACAGATTACTGATATACAGGTGAGAACAAACTTCATATGAAAAAAAAATGTGTACTGATGTACAGGTGAGAACAAACCGTATTCACAGAATACTGACATACAGGTGAGAACAAGCCTTTGATTTACAGAATACTGATGTACAGGTGAGAACAAGCCTTTGATGTACAGAATACTGATGTACAGGTTAGAACAAACTTGAACTTATTATACACAGAATACATGTACTGATGTACAGGTGAGAACAACTTGAACTTATTATACACAGAATACATGTACTGATGTACAGGTGAGAACAAACTTGAACTTATTATACACAGAATACATGTACTGATGTACAGGTGAGAACAAACTTGAACCTATTATACACAGAATAGTAACGCACAGGTGAGGACAAAGCATTCTACAGAGAATACAAATGCACAGGTGAAACAATCTTTGTACACAGAATGCTGATGTACAAGTGAGATCAACCTCTGTGCACATAATACCACATGTAATGTACAGGTGAGAACAAGCTTTCTATGCCGAGTATTTTGTGTCCAAGACACAAAGATTAACATACTGTCATCTGGTTCACTGTAGTAGCTCTGTTAGGACCATAATGGTCAGCATTCAGGGATGATTGTGTGCATACTTTTACTCATTTGCATAGAAACAAATCCCTTTCAAGCCTTTGTTAATCAAATACATATACCTTAGTTATGTAAGTGGACACCATCAAGTGCTGCCACCTGTGGTCCTAACTTCAACTATTAAGTCAACATTTAAAAGATTTGCTTTGTCAAGTGCCCTTTCAGGTAAAAGTTGCTGTCCTTGAACAGCTGCAGAGATCACTGCTCAAAATACTAATGAACATGGAAGAACACTTTGTATTTCCGTAGTCCCTGTCTTGAGAGCTGCTGCTAGGGCAGGTCAAAGTGTGGTCTCTCAAAACAGGAGGTCTTTCATAAGAGGTGTAATAACATGAAAAAGATAACACAGTATTCTGAGAGAGCGGTCTTAAAAAGATATGCAGTCTCTCATTAGAGGGATCTCATAAGACAGGTACCACTGTACAGTTAGATCGTTTATTTACAAATTAGAACAACCTTTATACATGGGATGAACAGTGAAAGCATACCAGAAATGAGAATAAACCTTTATGATGAGTTTTGAAATGTTTGGCTAAAATAAACCTCCATTTAGCAATGAGAACAAACTTTTGTCACAATTTATAGAGACTTCAGGCCACTTTTTGTGACCTAAAACTCAATATCAATCATATTAAGCTTCCTATCATGAGAAGCTGCCTTTCATTTTCTCATTTTTTATTTCAGGTTTCTCCTCAGTTTTTTTTTGCATTTTAGATTATAAAATTTATCCCTGCAGGTGGTAAGTTCGCTTGCCTGTTAAACAGTATCCCCATGTAAATCTGCAGCACGAGGAGAGTCTACTTTGCAGACAAAGCCTTAATGTCTGTGTTTTAATTTTGTTTCAGTCTCTTCAAGAAGAACTGAAAGCCGTTCAGAAAGAGCTGGAGGAAGTCAAAGAGGAGAGAGACCGATTAAAGCAGGAGAACACAAATCAGATGAAGGAACTTCAGAAGATGCAGGGCATACAAGACTATAATCAGGTCTTGGAACAACAGCTGAATGAGGCCCAGCAGAAGGTAAAAGAAATGACTTTCAGAGTGGAGAAGCTAGAGAAAGAACTAGAGGAACAGGCCAACAATAGCAATCAAGACGAACTGATGAATGCCCTGAGAAATAAACTGGCCAAACTGCACAAGGAAAAGAGCACTTTCACTGAAAAGGAAGAGGAATACAAGAAAATAATTAAAGAGTTGAGAGAAGAGATTGAAAAACTGCGACGTGCTCTTGGTGACAGTGAACGAATGCGGGGAGACCTTCAACACGACAGGGATATGCTGGTGCAAGAAATCACTGTACTGCAGCAACAAAATAACCCAAAGGACAAAAAGACTTTCCGAGACTTTGTACAGCTTAAGAGAGAATTTAATGCTCTGAAAGTTGAGAATGAGGAACTACGTCAAAAGATCAAATTCAAGCCTGGTGCTCTGCCAAGTCTAAAGGGAGACGGTCCTCCCAAAAGGACCTCATCTGCCAAGATGGAGAGAAAGGGCAGTGTAGATATAGACACGCATGCATTGACTTGGAAATAGTGAATTGCTTGCTAATGTGACCGCCTTTATGCAGAATAAATGTGATGGGAAAACAGCTGCAAAAAAAGTTTTTGCAATTTTTTAAGCCAGTTAAAAATTGGCTTGATGTGATAATGGATATTCCATCTCAGCATATCACAGATTTGACTTTGTAGATCACAAGAGTTGTCTATTTTGGCACTGGTTGACTCATCATTAGATAAACATAGCAGATAAGGATTACCTTGGTATTTTTTTTTTTTTTTTTTTTTTTATTTTATTTTTTTTTTTTTTGGTGCAGAATGCATAATTATATTGACCAGTATGTCGCTGTGGTGGCACTGCATCCCACAATGCATCTCACATACACAGACGTTTGCCTCCCAAGCACACTCAAGTTCAGGCAGAGTGACTCATGTCTCTGGAACAAAAGTAGCTTATGACCTTTCTTTGGTTGCATTTTGCAAGAAAATTGTCAGATAATGGTAAGGATTCAGGAGTTGACAAATTTCAAAATTTGGGAGGTGTCCTGGAAAATGTGTTCGAGTTGGCAACACTGCAAAGCTATGAACATTGTAGACCTGGTGTTCAAAACTTGCTGGACTTGGCCATTGCCAGGCACTGACTGAGTCTCCTTTACTTGGATGGACAACAAAGGCACCTACCCAGCTATCTGTCCACAGAGGAGCAGACTGTGGTCACTGACTGTGAGTGCAAATATTACAGAAAGGATTGGTTTTAGATTTGCTGGGATTCTAGAGACATTATTCATTAAAGAAACAGTATTCCCGGCAGAAGTGCTCTGTGTGAATGTTACTCTACATTTTATCAACAATTTAGATGGCCATGTATCTTATTAATATAAGTTGTATCCAGTTCCAAATATGCTACGAAGCAGTAAGAAAAACTTCAGGAAAGCTGATTCTTTGTACAAAATCACTGTGTTCAATATTTTTGCATTCAAAAACATTTTTTACTTGAAACTGGGGATTTTTATTGAACTGAAAATGGTGTGTTTTTGAAGTCACTTGGTGCTGGTCTTATGGGTGGGAACATTTTCTGCACAGCTCAGTATGGATCAACACACCACATCCAAGGTGTGGGTGGTTTTGTAGCATGTTTTATTTGTATATGTATACATATATAACTATGTCTGTCTATATCAGAATCTGATACGTGTAAAGTGAAAGGACCACTAGGTCTGTCATGTTTGTACCATGTTACTCCTGTTCAGCACTCAGAGTGGTGAAGAAATCTTCAGTTTCATACTTATGTTTGGAATATTATAGCACTATTTTTTCCATAATTGATTAAAAAAAATGTAGATATTTTCTTTATTTAGCATTATATTAGTCATCAAAGAAGAGGGATACTTAAAGTGTCAGTAACACTAAAAAAGAATAATTCAAGTACATGATGTACTCTGAAGTGAAGTAAGTGTGGGCCTTTTAGACTGCTACAATTGTTTTGCTTATATGTACATATATATATATATATATATATATATATATATATATATATATATATATATATATATTTATAGGTTCCTGCCATATTATCCCTTTTAGAAGCTCAGCATATTTAGGAAATTTAATTGAAATGAACTCCAATTGTAAACAGACCTTAATTTGGAACAATTTACCTAAAGTATGTATAATTTTCCAATATTTCAAAATGTTTGTGTCAGAAAAATGGGTGGGGAGAGTGCATAAAAGGGCAAGGGTTCATCTAAGGGAAAATACAGTAATTACAGTGATGTTAATCATGTTTTGTTGTAATCCAGTGCACTGAAAACAGATCAATTTAGGTCTAGCACCACATCTCTTTTTTAAGAAAATGTGTCAAAAATGTCATGAAGGGAGCTTTTTTTTGGGGGGGGGGACTTCTTAAGAAATTTCTGATGCTTAGTTTAAGCTGCTGCAAACTTGAAGGTTCTCTAGGGGGCTTGATGAGTTGCTGTTGTGGCTGACAAGAGAGCATGCTCCTTGTACAAAAACGATTGACTAGTAAATCCTGTGCAAGACTTTAAATTCAGCATGTCAAATCATGAAATCTTGTGCTATTTAAAGCTAAAATTTGGGTTGCTTGGAAAAAAAAATATTGTTGAACAAATGTATCTGACAGACTCTGACCAGGTCCAAATTTGACATGGTTGGCAACCAATTGATAAAAAGATCTGACAATGCAGGGACCTTCGAGTTATATTTTCTTAACAATACAAATGGATAAAATTTGGCCAAAAAAGAGATGAAAAATATTTTCATAACTTTTTCTAGTGAGCATGAGGTAATTGTGACTAATTTTTAGACTTTCATACACTCTACCAAAAAGAAATGTTACAGGAGGACCAGAAACATGCATTATTCTGCCAAAACTCAGAATTCTTTTGTTGCTATTGTCTTATTGCTGCAGGTTAGGAGCTATGTATTTAATAGATTATATTTAGTAAATCACAAGTACAAATAAAGGTGCATAAGAGTCAGTATTATTGAGTGCTATAAACAACTTGTAGTTTGTATGTCTTTTTTTTTTATGACGTCACTTCAGTTCTAAGCTTAAGTCGTGACAAGAGAGTCATTAATGTAGGCTGCACTTGTTGTCTGGTAACACTTCCTGTAAAAATACATTTACCGGTACCCAGTTTTTCCCATCATGTGCCTCAGCCACCCTGAACATTTTCCAAATGTGAGATTCTAATTCAAGTTCATACCCATGTTTTGAATATTAAGTCTGTTGTTGTTTGATTTTTGATATGAATTTAGAATATTTACTTTACATTGACATTTTTGGGTGTCAAATAAATGTGAGGAATCCTCAAGGGGGAAGGGGGTAGGAGTGCCAAAAAACAAGTAAAGCAAGAGAGGGTTAAAATCAGGATTTTTTCTTTTTCTTGTTCTTTCGTTTTTTTTATAAAGGGTACTACATGTACATACTGTATTACTCATGGTCAGCACACTGCTTTTTTATTTATATACATAATAATTACTTATTTTTGAAAATATAAAAACATGCGATTTAACAATTTATGGATAGGAGTATGATATTCTTACTTAGCACATTATTTGCTGATTGTTATTTATATGGATATTTATGTTACAAAGCTGTTTATCCACAGATAAAGCACAGCTAAATGAATTCATTAAGTGGTATCTGTTATGGTGTATTTCTCATGAATCATGAACACGAAGCTGGAAGTAATATTTCATTTTAATGCTGTGAATCAGATTTGTTCTTTTTCAAACACAACGTTCCTCCCAGTGAGTGCTCTGAACATTTGGAGAACTACAGCAAAAGGAGCTAAAACTAATTATCTGATTTTGATCATATAAAAACTTATTTACTCTAAAAATTCTTCAGAACACTAAAGTGTCAGGATTTTCTAAAAAATTAACAGTTCTTTTTTAAATATATGTCAAAAATGAAGAGTCCATCAATTTGATAAATTTTGACAAAATCAGCCATTTTGCAATTTGACATCATCATTGTAAAAAACAAACAAACAAAAACATAAAACATACAGTTATGAAAAATGCCAGATACAGTTTTGTAGATGCATTAATTGCAAGCAAAATACATAGATTTCATCATTTTATCTTGAATATTTTTCAAGAAATATTCAGAAGTGAAGTCACTTTGCCAGGTTGGACACTACCTTGAAAGGAGTGTTTGGTCAAGTCAGAGAGTGGTTGAAAAGGGGTAGTTAGGGATCATTTGTGATCAATGTATCTGAGATGGTGCATAATCTGAATGTGTTTTCCAATTGTTCTGATTGGTTAATATTGTACTTTGGCACCAGATAACAACATTGCATTCACGTTTCAAGGGAGAATGGCCATGGTTGCAGGATTGGAATAAAAGATTTAAGTCAGAATCTACAAGTATAGCCATTGAATCTTTCAATAATGGAACTATCTGTGACAGTTTGAATGCTAACTTTGGACCAGAATACACAGAATATTATGAGTCAGCAAACGTTGGCAAACACTTTCAGAACTGAGCAGCTAAAGTATTTATAGGGGAGAGTCATGGAGTAAGGGTCTGCTGCCCTGAAAAGTCTTCCCACAATTTTAATCACTATGATGTTCCACGTAACTTTAGGCATGTTGCTATTGAAGTGACAGGTCTTTTTACATGGAACATGAATCTGTCACCCTTATAATTCAGAGCAGTTCATTTAAGGTAGTTCAACTGTAGTTGCAGTTAGCACTGAAAGAGTTAAATGTACATGTATAAGGAATGAAAAAAAGCCTGTGCAGAATTTCCCGTACTATAACATGCTTACTTTGGTGTCAGTGGCTTTTGCTTTGCCTGGCCTGTCATGCATCAGCTGCTGTAATTGCAGCTGGAGCTTCACTTGTAAGATATGAAAAGTGCCAACCAAAGCTTGTGCCACATTTTTTTGGTGGAGTTATATGTACATATTTGAATTAAAACAGTCAAAAGTTAAATCTGTTTACAAAACCGATTTCCTAGCACACTTGTCCTGGTCTTTGGAGACACCTCCTGTGACAGATGACTCTCTCATGAGAGGACACCTTGTCAAGTCCTATCCTTTCATTGCCTCTGAAAATGCACCCATTATGAGACATCTCTTGTGAAAAAAAAAAAAGTTAAGGAAAAAAAATGCATTTCAAAAAACACAGTGAAACCTCATTACTGCAAACTCAAATATCTGATATATTCACTGAATGACACAAGTTTTCTGGACAAAAAGTTTAGTTTCTTTGTGATTTGATGCATTTATCTGATCTGATATTCAGTAACCTGACACTTATTTGGGAGAACAGGTGGTGCCATAATAATGAGTTTTCACTGTAGTCCACAATTTTTTTGAAAACAGAAAGTTTAATACTGGCTACTGAGGGCACTTTATTGGACAGTTGCAAAAAGGTTACCCAACATCCTGCCAATGGCTGGCCGACCTGAGATGTGAACTTGGCTTACTGTGGTTCAAATGTAGCAGACAGCATCAGCTGTAAAGATATCCACATTTTGTATATAGCAAATAAAGAAGCCAAATAATGAACTTGTCAGATGTGTTACTTTGTTATGATAAAGAACTAAGAAATGATGGGAACAGATAAAGAAATGTTATCACACCGGCTGAAATATAAAAAAAAATGAATATATATTAGATATATTATATATACATATATAATATATATAATATATATATATATATATATATATATATATATATATATATATATATATATATATATAATAAACATTTAGTGGATCAGTGTCTAAATTGCAGTATAAGGGGAACCACATGAGTACCTAGTATAATTGGTATAATCCTAACAAATAAACTTGAATAAAAACATTTTTTTGTGTCCCATTAACTGAGTATCAGATATATGTAAGCATATTTTTTTCAGTATTCGTGTGACCATATATACATACATTTAAGCATAAAGATGACCAGACTAAGGGGAGGGGGAGAGGGTTCGGGGGGGGGGGGGTCCTGCTACACCAGTACGGTTAATCATTTTGCCCCAGTATCACTGCAGTAAATAAAACATGCTGGTACCCTGTATGGAAAATAAGACAACTTCTCTGGTGTTAATTTTTTCTCTGTAAGATACTGTCCAAAAGGCATTAAAAATAGAAGGTGAAGCTTGCTCTTCAAGTATTTGGAAGGAGGCATAAATGGCATATCTAGTGATCCCTGTCTTGAGAGACCAGGCTTTGGGTGGACCCAAAAATGGTTGTTGAAAACAGGTGGTGTCTCTTTAGAGGTATAACATGGAAGAGATAGAACCAGAGACCTAACAAATGTGGTCTGTCAAGTCGGGTAAATATTGGAATGTTTTTTCCAAGACCCGAATTACGGTACATCTTTGACACTGTGAGAAATTCCAGTTATATATCATCTGTAAAACTTGAAGAGCTACTGCGATTAAGAAACTTGAAGAGCTACTGCAATTATAAAACTTGAACAGATACTGCAATTACAAAACTTGGAGAGCTACTGCAATTACCAAACTTGAAGAGCTACTTCAATTAGAAAACTTGGAGAGCTACTGCAATTATAAAATTTGGAGAGCTACTTAAATTATAAAACTTGGAGAGCTACTGCAATTATAAAACTTGGAGAGCTATTGGCCCCAGATAATAGGGGTCACATGCATTGTTGACATATGTAAAACATAGGACATAACAAATCATGAAAGACCCAGGCCTTTGGCAGAAATATTAAATGTGAAAGAAAAGAAAATCAACAAAGTTGGTGTCTGAAGGTATCCATTTATTTTATTTTATTTTTCAATTTCCACTCCAGATTGTACTGGATTTTTTCGATTGAAATTTACAAATTCTCATATCAATTTATTTATCATTCATAAAGCAGTCAATAGAGGATCCAGAGGAATATATATATATATATATATATTTTCATTTTGTGATAATCTTTATAAACACTTTGCAGATCTTTCAATATCAGGTTGAGCAACATTTATACATTTAATGTTTTTCTGATTAAGCAAGTACTTATGCTTTCCAGAACAAACATGCATCTGACAATGTTTGACTGAATTTGGACTTGATGTGTCAGATTCTAATCCAGATCATATTTAAAATGACAAAATATTTCAGTATCAAAGGTCTTATTCAAACAAATCAAATATTCACAAATAAAAAGGGTTACATGACAGCTATGACTTGCTATTTCAATGATATTTAAACTGCACTGTCTTTAATTCATTTAGGAATATTTAATCAGTCAGTGGTCTAACCTAATCACATTTATCATGACCAAATATACCACTATCACACATTCAAATATTTGCCTCTCAATTCATATGGAAATATTTGATATGTGTATGACTTGCTATTTCAACCATATAACTAAACTGAGTGGTTCTGAATTCATTTAATTCAAATGGTCAATCACAGCTTCAGTTACATTTTATATCTGCTCACTTCAAGCTCATTGGTTTCAAGTAACTATCCCACTAACAGGCCTTTGTGTGAGGGATTCAAAACAGTGTCATGAAGGTTGGTTAGTGATGATCAGTGAACTTTCATCCACTGAGAGGGCTCCCTGGGGGAGGCTCCCGCTCCTGATTTTTTTTTTTCACGGAACTTTATTATCAGGAAATTTTGGTGTGGATTCGACATATAACAGCTGTATGTATGTTGTACGATAATATTATTTTACCTCTGTATGATATAAAGTAGTGCATCTGAGTATGATGTATGGCAAATAAGAACTGCCTGTGTATGATGTAGGGAAAATAAAATGCCCTGGTACACTGTACAGAAATATCTTCCCCCCCCCCCTCTAAGGGGGCCAGTGTTTGGTCCCCTCAAGTCTGCAGTCTGCTTAAGTCATATATTATGTATATATGGACCCCCCATTGCTGAAGTATTGCATAAATTTATATATATAGTAGAATCTCCAAAGACCACCTCTATAAAGAGACCATTTCTACATTTCTATACTAAGACCACCAATTTACAGACTCATTTCCTTTCATCCTAAATTAAATTATATCCCCATTAAGACCACATTTTTTCTGTCCCTTAGGTGGTCTTAATAGAGATATTCTCGCTCTCTCTCTCTCTCTCTCTGTGTATATATATAAATATATATATATGTATGTATAGTTATGCCTCCCTGTGCAACACAGGGACATAATGTTTTTGCGTCTGTTTCTTCTTGTTAGCTCAGCTGACTTGCTAGTCAGGCTGAGCTTTTAGGAGGGTCAGTCATCATCCGTCTGTCGTCCATCTCCATCCATCGTCAATCTGTTCACAATTACATTTTCAACTTCTTCTCCAAAACCGTCAACCAGATTTACTTCAAACTTGGTGGCAATGTACCTTGGGTGGGTGTCTACCAAGTGTGTTCAAATGGTCATGCTCCAGTGATTATTTTTTTATGAACTTTTTTTTGGGGGGGAGGGGGGGGTTCAGCAAATTTTCAAAAATCTTCTTGTCCAAAACTGCTCACCCAATTGCTTTGATATGACACAAGAACACTCCTAGGGACTCTTAATTACTAATTGTTGATCAGGTAGCGCCGCGGTTTTTGGTTTTTTTTTTCATTTTTTTAAAAATGATTTTTTTGTGTTTTTTCACTATTTTCAACTTCTCTGGAACTGTCATTCAGATTAAGCTGAAACTTGCAGAAAAAGTTCCCTGTAAAAGGGTCAAACAAGGTTGTTCACAGGGTTGCACTGCTATGGAAACCTGATTTTTAATGATATTTTCAATTAGGGTACTTATCGGTAAATGCACCTTTCCTATTGATTACTGTGCAAGTCAATAGGTATTCTAATGCTTATTCACACTTTCTAATTCTCCAAAACCGTCGGCCAGATTCACTTCAAACTTTGTGGCAAGGTACCTTGGTTGGGTCTCTACCAAGTTTGTTCAAATGGTCAAGCTCCAGTGATTTTTAATTTTTTTAATGAAATTTTTAGGGGGTTTTGGCAAATCTTAAAAAATCTTCTTGTCCAAAATTGCTCACCTAATGGCCTTGATATCACACAGCAACACTCCTAGGGACTCCTAGTTCTTAATTTGTTCACCAGGTGGTGCTGCAACTTTTTCCTATTTTTTGACGATTTTTTTTTGTGTGTGTGTGTTTTTGCTATTCTCGACCACTTCTCCTGAACCGTCACTCAGATTAAGCAGAAACTTCATGGATTTGTTTCTTTAGAAAGGGTCAAACAAAGTTAATCACTAGGTGGCACTGCTGTGGATCTCTGATTTTTGGCAATTTCTTTAAACTCAGGTACTTATCAGTAAATCCACCTTTCCCACTGATCACTATGTAAGTCAATGGGCATTCTAATACTAGTTCACATTTTAATGAATTCTTCTTTAGGCAAATCTTACAAATGCTTCTAAATGTCATATGCACTCAGCTAAACCTCAACACAGGTGTATTCAGTTGGAACTTTGATTTTGTGAACAAGTTTAGATCAGATGAGCAGGGGCTGTTCACGTAGCCCTCTCGTTCTTCTGGTTCTTGTTTTTCTTCTTCAACACATTGCGAATTCAGTAACTCAAGAAAGGTTTGACTTCGGAAGTTAAGATTTTTTGTGAATATGTTCCTATATAAGACCTTGCTTTGGATTGCAAATTGGTGACCTTGGCCTATTTTTTCAAGGTCACATGGGCATTTCATCTAAAATCAACGGGAACACAATAACTCAATAAAAGATTTGACTTGGAAAGCTGAAAATTTTTGTATGTTCCTATATAAAAGTTTGCTCGAGATTGCAAATTGGTGACCTGGACCTATTTTCCAAGGTCACATGAGCATTTTATCTAAAGTTGATGGGAATGTGATAACTCAGGAAGGATTTGACTTGGGAAGTTGAAATTTTTTGGGAATATGTTCCTATATAACACCTTGCTGTGCATTGCAAATTGGTGAACTTGACGTATTTTCCAAGGTGGCATGGACATATCATATAAAATTGACGCAAACGTGATAACTCCGCAAGGATTTGACTTAGGAGGTTGAAATTTTGAATGATTATGTACCCATAATACAAACTAGGTTAAGATTTTGAACCAATATAAGACCTAATTTAAGATTATGGATGGGATGACCTTGATCTATTTCTCAAGGTCACATGGGAAGGGCGCAGGGGGAGACATTTGATTTTCTGTTGGAAAATCAGCCTGTTCAAACATAATTTGTGCTTTCAGTTTCACTGATCACAAAACAGTCAATTATGTTAATGTCATTTTGGCACACAACCTTGCATTAGTCCAATACTGACAAATAAAGAGATTCACTGTTTAAAAATGTTACCTTTGCACTCTCGACAGCTTACACATGTGGGACACTCATTCCATATTAATAGAACATACAGGATACAATATGTTTGGCACATGTGACTTTTATTCTATGAAACCCCAATGGGGAGCGTGGAGGTTACCCTTGTGAGTATCACCATCCAAGCTGCACCCCAGCACTATCCAAGCTGCACCCCTGCCCCCACCCTCTGGGTCTTATTGGGGGCCTCAAGCTGTGGGTGACATTCTGTGGCCTGCCCTGTTAGTAGTGTTACAAGATTGCCCAAAATGTATCATTAATGTGGCCTTATGAGAAGAGGTGTCTCTCTTCAAGGAGGGGACATATGATCACATAATGACAATGCTGTACTGAGACCTGTGAAGTTGTGGTATGATCTAGGAGTGGCCTTTTATAAAGTGTGCAGTGTCAAATCCAGAATAGCTGAATTTGATTGCTATGTGTGTTTAGGATTAATAAGTAAAATATTTGGTGATATTAGTTCATGATTTGTTCCTTTGGTTTGTTACAAATTATATTTATGGTTGATTTATATGAAAAATAGATAAAATATTTAGTGGTGTAACTTTTATATAGTAACTGCGGCGATAATTATATACATGCTTGGTTGTGTAAAGAGCGTTTATAACTTGCAAGGAAATTATTTTCTGATACACATTTCTCAGTGCGATAGGGTTAAGAGATCTTAAGACATTGAGTATTTTGTCACATAGCGATCCGGTCACGTGTGGGGGTTCGGTTCAGGTACCCTTGCGTAACAATACGCATATAAGGGTGAAGACTTATGCATGCTGGATCTGGTGCGCTAAAACGGGTCAAACATAAAAGGTCTGCCGGTCGAGAGATATCTTCGCGTCCTGGATGCGCCCAACATGGGATTTTTTTAATTATACTGTTAACCATGCATCACTGTAGTAAGTATTATAGGTATGAAATTGCCGCTTTTGTCTATTTCTGAATTTCTGGTATTCCTGGCGTATATTTAAAAACTTTCATCAAGTTTATATAGGTGCAAGATTTATGCATATTTATGGTCTCTTGTAGCATAAGAGCGCACGTTTTTCCGGACTAACACGGGGGATTGTGTGAGTATCATGTCAGGTGTCCGGTAAAGTACCCTAGAGACCCGATTTCCCAGTGAGTAAATGAAATCGATATAATAATATATATATATATATATATATATATATATATATATATATATATATATATATATATATATATATATATATATATATATATATATGTATATATATATACATATAAAATATATATATATATTGGGGAATATGTTCCTATATAACATAATATATTAATAGTTTGATGCCAATATTGTTGTGTAAGCTTTATATATGTAGACAGAGGTAAAGTCGCATATTTCAGTTTAATTCCATAAATCATATATATATATATATATATATATATATATATATATATATATATATATATATATTTATATATATATATATATATATATATTGGATAACCTTACAAGGTGCTTCCTTCTTCCGTATATGTGCTATCCTACTCATGCAGGTATGCATGAAGAATGAGCATTATATTTCCAGATAAGATATTTGTATATGCTTTCGATTCATGATTTAAGCAATAGGTTTAGTAATATAATTTTGGTATGTATTGCAAGTACCTATGTAAAAAACTTGGATATATGCGTTATATATTTTGTATAATTTCACCTGGTCGTTGGTCAAAGTATTACATGGTACATTATATTTGGTTACAGTTTGGTATCCGTTTCGACCGATTTTCGGCCATATCAACTGTTTCTCAACACATGATGTAAACGTTATTCAAGGGAGACGCGTACGGGATGCGTCCGTAACTGGATCAGATGTTCGAAATGGTATAACCAATGGAATAAATCGTATTTGATATCGCCCTTCGTTGTTCCGGTTGTCATTTTTTGGGAGAGGTTATTTCCTGACATCCATACACCACATGCTGCTTCTTGAGGGTCAGTTTATGGAGGGGATCAGTGAACTGCACATCACTCAAGCTAGTATCATGCTGGCAACCTCTGTCCAAATTAAAATTAACTGTGTTCAATATATATTTATATCTGAAGAAAATATCAAGATATCCTTTTTTGTGTGTGTGTTTGTCAGTCACCCTTTGCAACAATAAAAATTTACTTCTTTTTTTTAAAATGTTTATGAGAAGTGCAAATTACCAAGGCTGAGACTAGAAAGAAACTGGGAAAATTCGAAACAATGCAAGAAAACCAAAAATCCCATAGAAACCTCTGACCATCAATGTAATAGTGACCAGCACTGTCCAGGCCTGGAGGAATAAACTACATTGTTTCTCCATGGTCCAGGCAGGTATTTTAGTTCCATGTTTGAAGGGAGTCTGATGTCAGTCTGGTTTTTATAGGTACCCGGCCACACTTTAGAGTTTAGTTGCCTGCTCAGCAGACTGTTTTTGTTTCGTTTATCGAATCTCAATGCAAGATAGAGAAATTTGAAACAAAATCACCACCACCGCGACCGCACCATCAACTATTCAAAGTCCTGCGATGACGGTTACCCGTTGAAATGCTTGGTGAAGCCATGTGAACACGTCACTTCGGCAAACAGAAGGTATACTGTATCGTGGCGCCATCTATGTAGAAAGACCACTTGCATAATTACTATGTATCGTCATCATTTTCGCTTTCTGAAGAAATTCAAATGTTACGTATTATATGTGCGTAAACTTAAACCAATAGATGGAAGCCAATCCAGTAAAATGACAAAGTTTTTCATTACTCTTTTCTCCAGAAAAAAAAAGCATGTCGGCCCTGACCGGTCGAATTAATCCGAAAGAGAGACTGTCTGTAAATGCTTAAATATCATTCACCGCAGGCCCAACTGGTTTACCTTTAAACTGGAAACGTTTGTTTTGTATTATATCTGAAGTGTTGCAAAGGCCATCGATGGTATAACTCCTCTTCATCAACTGCAAATGTCGCTTTAAGTATACTAACTGTGCAGGATTACAGTTATTTTCATGGGATTGGGCTTAACTATCAGTTAACCATGCACTCTAGAGAAATGCTCTGCAATGTGAGAGCGACCAGACAGGGCGTTAAACAGCCTGTAGATTAACCCTTGAACTTTCAAGGTCTCCGTAAGGTGGGTTAAACTAACTTGTCTGCTTTAGGCCCTACCTGTTGCGCCTCATACGGCACAGAGGCGGCCATAGGCCGACGCAAAACTTAAAAAAAAAAAAAAAAAAAAGAAAGAAAGAAAACAAAACAAAAACAAAACAAAAAATCATCACAGCATACTCTATAACTACAATTTTCGTTGGCGCGGTCTGGATCAAGGAAGTCAAGTCAAGTTTATTGAGATGCATATAAGAACCCTGCACACAAGAACAATTAGAGAGTTAAACGCTAATGGGCTTATAAACTCTATGTAAACTGCGGATAGTGACATGCATCAAGTGCATTATCACATAAAAACAACAATGTATTCTCGTCAATTATACATGTTAAAAAGTGTATACAAATTTATACTAAATTAATCTTAATTGAGATAATGAGGGTCTCGTTTAAACAAATGAAATAACTGATTCTGACGGAAATACGATGGCAAATTATTCTAGACTAAAAGTCTATGGTATCTCACTGAAAATAATGACGGAGTAGTTCGGCGAGGACATGAATGAAAATCATATCTTTGTCGTGTAACATGAATATGTATATCAATATTTTTACGGAAATATTTTGAGCAATAGCAAGGACTAATCCATATATAACTTTGAACATAAATATAACTGTTAAAATTATTCAATTTTTGAAATTTTTATAATTCTAAGACTATCAAAAAGAAGTTCAGTATGAGCATTGACATGTGAAAAAAAGTTATTATCCTCGGTATTTTCTTTTGTAATTTTACCAAGCAGTCAAGCTTACTTTGACAGTTACTCACCCGAGTTATATTGCAATAAGTATAAAATGGGTATACTGAAGCATTATAGAGTTTTACAAGCATTTGTTTACCCATACTATATCGCATTTTCTTCAGAATACAACCGTTCCAATTTTACCTGGGATATATATAATATGGGATTTCCAGTTAAGTTGCTCATCCATCCACACTCCCAGAAACTTAATCTCAGGCAATGAGAAATTTGTATGTCATAAATTTCAATTTTAAAGCTATCTTGCATATATCTCTTCGTTTTATTGTAATAGATCATAGAGCTAGTTTTGACAACATTCAAATAACTTGTTGGCATAAAACCATTCTGTTATCAACTCTAAAGTGATATATGTTCTCCGTATTAATATCAAATAAAACAGAATTCAGTTTGATTTCAATCGGAAAATGTTAATTGCAAGGTTGATTTTCACATTGACCACTGGTGAATAAGAAGGAAGTAAACTTTGATGCTGTGTCACTGTCAATGGATGTCCACGGTGTGAGATGATGGTGGAAATCTGCGTTCATGCACCAGCTAAACATTTATGCTTTTAATCCGCCATTATATAAACAGGGATATGGAGTCATTCCGTATCCCTAATGTAAAACATTACGGACAGAAAGAATCAGATGATGCACATAATTATGGCTGAATGTAATATCATCCCAGGAAAAAGCTATACGAGTATCACGTGACGCCCAAATGAGCAAAATTTGGGAATTGAGATAGGCCTATGCTTTTATAGTACCCTTATAAAGTCTTCTTTTCTTTAATTTTTAGCATTATTTTTAAAATTTAGATAACGTTGTTGAAAACTAAATTATCTCACAAAATTTGCTCTCAACGCGACATCGATGTTAGTATTGTTTTGTAAACAGTGCACCAAGGGTACACGCAGTTGTGCAGGCATTTAACATCTGTCTTTTCAGCTTTCAGAGAAAGACAGGTCTACATTGTAGCTAAAACATATTTCTGGGATTTATTGGGTATTTATGCAATCGCTTGTTAACCTGTCGCATACAGTTTGGTCAATATGATATGTACAAGATATAACATGCCTGTGAACCTGCCTCAAGACTTTTATCCCCTTTCTAAAAAAAAAAACAAAAAAAAAAACCCCCACAAATAAATATTATATATATATGTGTGTGTGTGTGTGTGTGTGTGTACACCGTGGAAGCTCCCTATATTAAGACCACCTAAGGGACTGAAAAATTTAGTCTTCATTGGGGAGTGATCGTGATGAGGGATATAATTTGATTAAGGTTGAACAAAAATGGGTCTGTAAATTGGTAGTCTTAATTATGCCGGGGTGCGAACCCAGACATTTTTTTTCCCAAGAATTTTTCAATTTAATCAAAACTTGCCATGATGACTGCCCTAGCAGTGAAATTGTGCATATCGTTTGGAATAGTCATGGTGTGTAAAAATATGAAAAAAGCCACATCCAATGAACCATGAACCAAAGTTGTAGAATTTTAATTTATGCAACTTAGGTGAATATGCACAATTTAAATCTTCAGTAGCTTCGAAACTTTTATAGATAGAGGTGTCATTTCAACTTCAATTTGTAGGCTTGTGACATAGCCACATCCAATGAACCAAAATTTTAAACTTTTAATTCATGCAAGTTTGGTGAATATACAAAATTTAAATCTTGAATAACTTCAAAACTATTATACATGGAGGTGCCATTTCAACTTCACTTTATATGTTTGTGACATATGTGCATCTAATGAACCACGAATCAAAGCTATAGGATTTTAATTTACGCAAATAATTCGAATACACAAAACTAAATCTTGAACAACTTCAAAACTATTATACATAGAGGTCCCATCCCAACTCCAATTTGTAGGTTTGTGACATAACTGCATCCAATAACCCACGTACCAAAGTTGTAGGCCTTTAATTTATGCAAATTAGACATATACACAAAATTAAGATCTTAAACAGCTTTAAAACCGTTAAGGACAGTGGTGTCTTTCAAACCTCAGTTTATAAGTTTGTGACATGGCCACATCCAATGAACCAAGAATCAAAGTTGTAGCATTTTTATTTATGCAAATCAGGCTTATACACAAAATTTCATGTTGAATAATGGTGAAGTGTAGCATTTAAAACTGTTCTCATTTTGAAGGTACCCAGACAGATTTGTTAATCATCTTTTCTTTCTTTCTTTCTTTCTTTCTTTCTTTCTTTCTTTCTTTCTTTCTTTCTTTCTTTCTTTCTTTCTTTCTTTCTTTCTTTCTTCACGACCAAATTTGTCTGGACTTTTCTCAGACACTATTATTTCGAAAACTACCAAACTTGCAATGGTGAATGACATACCTACCAGTGAAATTGTACATATCATTTGGAACAGTCATGGTGTTTAAAATTATGCAAATTAGGGTTACTTAAAATGTTAAAAGCTACAAATCTTCTAAACTATTACAGATAGACACAACATTTCAATGAGCATGTGCGGGTTTGTGACACCTGCTAATATAATGGACGGTAAATGAAAGTTGTAGAATTCCAAATTATACCACTCAGGGCATTGAAAAAAAAAATAAAAGTTGAGTATCTCCAAAACTCTTATACATAGAGATGCCATTCTAAATTCAAATTATAGGTTTGTGTCAAAGCACCATCCAGTGAACCATGAATTAAAACTTGTAGAATTCTAATTTATGCAAATTGGGTGAATACACAAAATTTAAGTATTGAAAAGCTTCTAAGCTATTATAGATAGAGATGCCATTCCAACTTCACTTAATAGGTTTGTGACATAGCCGCATCAGATGGATCATGATCTAAAATTGTACAATTTAAATTTATGCAAATAAGATGAATACGCAAAATTCAAATCTTAAATAACTTCAAAATCATTATACAGGTACCATTCCAACTTCAACTTCAAGTTGTAGGTATGTGATATAGCTTTTAATTTATGCAAATTAGGCAAAAACACAAAATTAAAATCTTTGAAATGCTCCAAAACTATTATAGATGGTGGTGTCATTCAAATTTCAGTTTATAAGTGTATGACATGGCCACACCCAACGAAACAAAAACCAAAGTTGTAGCATTCTAATTTATGAAAATTAGGCTAATTCACAAAATTTAGATTATGTTGAAGAATAGCAAAACGTACTATTTCAAACTGTTCTCATTTTGAAGGCATCTAGACAGATTTGCTGTGAAGCAAATCTTCTTTTCTAGTTGGAGATTCTACTACTACTACTACTACTACTACTACTACTACTACTACTACTACTACTACTACTACACCATTTGTGTGTGTGTGTGTGTGTGTGTGTGTGTGTGTGTGTGTGTGTGTGTGTGTGAGTGAGTGTGAGTGTGAGGTAGAGACAATATCTGTCCACAATTAGAATCTTTTATCAACCTTTTGTCATAAATGTACATTTTGGGAGAGGGGGGGGGTCTGAGTTCGCATTATACACGTGCCCCCAATGTTTCCAAGCAGTCCATACAACCCAGGAAATTCAGACCTTGAACATATGACCTAAATTTCTAGCCTGCTCCACAGCCCGCTCGCCAATATCCTACTTAGAAGTCGGAGAAAACCCAGGTAGCAGACAATTCAATTTGTATCCATATTGCCAATTAAAACAGCTGCACAGGACGTTATAGTCCAGCCTAATACGATGATCATGCTTATTGTATTATGAATCAAACCCAAAGGGTCTGTTGCTATCATGATATTAGTGGAAACCAAAGCGCATGTAATAAATGTTTCCTGTAATGATCAGTTTGGTTCCAGGGACCAGATTTTGATTAACTCTTTTTGTCCCAAGACGTTGATGACGACAAGAAGGAGGTCTCATGATCTGCCTTGAATTCTTCATTATCAGACTGCCATAAACTTTCAAGGCTAAATATTCCAGGTGAAGCTCATCAGATATTGAAAGCAGCTTCCATTGTGCAGAGTGAGCTGAAGAATGTGGTTGCCCCAAAGTAACGGTGGTCAATTGCACAGCATATGTCAAAACAGAACATTTGAGTAAAGGTACCATTTTTTTTAACAGGAATGTGTTTATATATACATCCCTCAATATACAGCTGAAATACTGAATGTGATAACCGCTAAAACTTTACTTTTCATCAGAACGACAAAGAATTTTAACATCACATTTCGTGTTATCTCTCTCTCCTGGTATTAAAAAAAATGAGTCTAGAGCTTTTCTGGAGCACAAGGGGGAAAAGCTGTTGACATGGGTCTCAATATCCCAGCAGGCCTCACGATTTATACGTCAAATGAATTGCGAGAAACGACACAAATTCCATACGGCGTGCCATATGGACAAGTGCGTCCATGGTCTTGCACCGGATTATTTGTCTGATCAGCTAACTCTTGTGTCCGATGCTTCCATGTACTATTATCCCTACTTTTCCCGGCTTTCCCACTCATTATGTCTGGGTGCCAACCCAGACATTTGGTTTTTCCAAGAATTCTTTCTTTCTTTCTTTCTTTCTTTCTTTCATACCAAACTTGTTCGGAGTTTTTCTCAGAGCTCACTATTATTCCGAAAAATATGAAATTTGCCATGGGTGGCTGACCTGCCCGTGAAATTGAACATGTCGTTTGGAATGGGTATGATGTTTAAAATTATGCAAATTAGGGACAATTAAAATGTTAAAAGCTCAATATCTTCTAAACTATTGCAGGTAGACACAACATTTCAATGAGCATGTATAGGTTTATGACACCTGCCAATATAATGGACAGTAAATGAAAGTTGTAGAATTTCAAATTATGCTTATTAGGGGCATTGAAAAAATTAAAAGTATGTATCCAAAACTATTATACATAGAGATGCAATTCCAACTTCAATTTATAGGTTTGTGGCAAGGGGTTTGCCACATCCAACGAACCATGAACCAAAGTTGTAGAATTTCAATTTATGCAAATTAGATGAACATGCCAATATATATCATTGTGTGTGGCACGATGGGGGCTACCATGATGTTTAATCTGACAAAGCGAAAAAAAAATTGCTCTTTCAGAAATTGAAAAAGTAGGATTTGTCCAGCCTGTCCGCTCATACATTTGTTTGAGATCCTTTCACTAGCAACACAGAGATACATTTTGTCATCCAAGGAAAACCAAGTTTAGTCACATAATATGTAAAAATTCTATAGTCTCAGCATTTATGGTCAGTATTTTTGGCACGTGCAACTAACCGTGGCAAATTTAAAGTTTTTTGTCATGTGAATAGTCTGAATATATTTTTGTGCAAGGGGGCGGGGGGGGGGGCATTTGGTTAAATATAAAATGATTTGTTACATTGGCACAAAATAAATTAGACTGTAATCATGAATTATATATTATGATATCAAGTCAGCTTCACATGTTGAAATATTTTATGGAACAATCATCACTCAATATTTTTTTAATGGGAAAAAGTTCATAATCACCGTGCAAACCCTGTTAACGGAAATGCATATTTGGGTTCAGTGTGGCTACAAAAAAGTTCTCTGCACTGCTGATTACCTGGAGATCGGGTTTTAGACAGGGTCCATTGAATATACAAGCCTGCTTAATTGAGGCTGGGGGAATGGAGTGGTGCAGAGGTAGACAACCCTCATAGGATCACTGCCTCAGCACTGGACATGCATATTTGCACAGCTCAGTGGAGGGGGGAGCGTCGAGGGGAGGCTTACAGAACAGTTCAAGTGACAATGGTCACAGAAGCATTTTCCTGCGCATTCAATGAACCAAAAGTGTAAAATTTCAATTCATGCAAATTAGGTGAATACACAAAATTTAAATCTTGAATAACCTCAGAACCATTATACATAGAAGTGCCATTCCAACTTCAATTATAGGTTTGTGGCATCACCGTATCTAGTGACTCATGAACCAAAGTAGTAAAATTTTAATTTATGCAAATTAGGCAAACACACAAAATTTGAATCTTGAATAGCTTCAAAACCATTATAGATAGAGGTGCCATTTCAACTTCACTTGATAGGTTTGTGACATATGTGCATCTAATGAACCATGAACCAAAGTTGTAAGATTTTAATTTATGCAAATAAGGTGAATACACAAAATCTAAATCTTGAGTAATTTCGAAACTATTACACATAGCCTACAAATTGAAGTTGGGTACCCGCCCAACTTCAATTTGTAGGTTTGTGATATAACCGCATCAAATGAACCATGAACCAAAGTTGTAGGCTTTTGATTCGTTCAAATATGGCAATGTTGGTTCTATCTGTTGTACTTTGGTGTATTAATCAAGTATATCGTGAGTATTGTCTTGTATTTATCTATACAACTTTTATGTACCACTAATTTCATTATGTGTAACCAATGCATATTTTACTGGGCCCGATTGAAAACAAGATTTGCTGAATCGGATTCCCAGAGTGAATTTATTATCATCCATCATCATCATCATCATCATCATCATCATCATCATCATCATCATCATCATCATCATCATCATCATCATCATCATCATCATCATCATCATCATCATCATCATCATCATCATCATCAACTACTTTATGAAACCGCAAAACGTTCATAAACAACAGCAATTGGTCACAACGATACAAAAGCAAGAGATACAACGCATACGAATTCGCCATCAAATTATGGGCTGTAGCTTTCTGTTGCATGGACAAACAATTTGAAATAAATGAATATATATATATATATATATATATATATATATATATATATATATATATATATATATATATATATATATATGTATATATATATATGTGTGTGTATGTATGTATGTATAAAATTGTATATACATATACATATAATATATATATATATATATATATATATATATATATATATATATATATATATATATATATATATATATATATATATATACAGTAAAACCTCTCTAACCGAACATTTCCGTATACCGAACACATCTCTATACTGAACACCATTTCTCCCAAATATATTCTTTTAATGCTTTCAAACCTCCCTATACCGAACACCGTACTATACAGAACACTTTTTCCGGTCCCAAGGGTGTTCGCTATAGAGAGGCTTCACTGTATATAAATATATTATAAGTAAATAATCAAACAAACAATCAATCTAACGTCGCAATTACATCATGTAATTTCAGGATCGAGGTAAAATATAACATAGCTTTGTATTGTCCTATGTGTTCTGAAAATATACCGTGCGTCTCTTCGTGTCTGGAGAACCTATGTATTAGTCTCATCCAGTTTGAATAAATACGTTTATGCTAAACTAAATATATCTTGGTTATGAAAGGATTTGCAAGACCTGACAAAGTTCAACCCATCCAAAATATTTTGTGGGATAGTACAAAATCGTTGGTTTCCAGGCGTTTTCTTATATCATTTTCGAATATCAAACTTATGAAAAACTCTCATATGTCACGTCAGTTTTAAATAGTTTAGTTGTTTTCAGTTTTGATGTCAAAGCACAAAATTGAACAAATGAGACAAAGCACGGACAACGTTTAGAAACCAAATTTCAGTGTGAAAGTGCAAACATTGTGATCAGTCCCATAATTGATTACAAATGATTTGTAAATGACGTTAGTGTAAAATGCAACACAATACTCTAAAATCTACTGTCACAAATTTATGAGTTACTGTAATAATGTACAGCCTATACTCTATTGTGATTTGAAACCATAAGAATACAGTAACTTAGAAAAAAGCTGCAAATTATTTAACCGAGGAATTACAATTTAATGGCAAATGATTGTTACGTAAAATATGCACAATACAATAGAATACGATCAAACTTATCGAACATAAATCAGCAATTTACTGACATGTCAGAGCTAACAGTGAATATTATGAATTCTGCATTTGTACATTTAACCTTTACTCGCTCAAAACACCCAAAAGCCCTCGGACATAAATTGTGGTCTTCTTTGTTTTTGCTTATATCACCCGTCGACAGAAACAAAATGCACCTACTTGGTGCCAAAGAACCTTGTTGACACCGTCTTATTTTCACTGGGAAAGGGTTAGAGTATTGGTATCAAATGTCTCCTTTCAGTGGTTCGTGCTGTATTGTTTTTTCGTCCGGACTAAGTCATTCAGTGCTTCGAATATCTTCAATTTGCACTTTTTAAACTCTGTTGCGGCAGTGACCGTGTCTGCACTGACGTCTGACTGACGTGATGTAGCAATAAGCTGTATTGTTTTTTCTTCAGCGCTAAATTAAATATTCAGAGTTTCGAACATCTTTAATTTACACTTGTTGAACTTGGTATTTTACTGTAACACAATGACATATAAAGGCCTATTGAAACTGAAGATTTTGTTCATGGGCCAACATGGAGATTTACCTTAGAAAAAAAAATACAACAAATGCTGTGTCATACATGTTTATTTATAAAGCACATTTAAAGCAAATCTGTGAACTTTATCTACGAATAGGTATATTGTTTACTTGATATATGAATAAAGTTGAAGGCGTTGTGATGCAAGTGCAAGCTTTTCTTGATAATCACTTCATTTCGTTGCTCTGAGCTGTACAAATGGCAGCACCCAATATGGCGCAGACAGTGTACAGTACCTGACGTAAGTGAGACCACTCACCGGTTGTGCTCCTCTGGTTTCGTGTCACGGCTTATGTATAATTGATTCTGATTGGTCATATTTCATGTATATTGTTTCACGTCACAAACTAATAACAACCTTGATTCATCTACGAAATTGATCATTGATATCTGGCATCCGCATGCATACAGTTTCTAATACATCAGTGTTACAACTGACAACTGGGCACATCATGAAACAGAGGACGAAGCTGCTGGAACCAAAAAGAAAAAAAAAAGAAAAAAAGAAAAAAAAAAAAAAAGAAAAGCAAATAAACAAAAAAAAAAAAAAAAAAAAACAGCCAAAAAAAAAACAAGTGAAGCGATAAATATATTATAATCACGTAAAATGGAAAGAGGGAAACTGATGAAGTGAAGGAGGGTAAGGAAAAGGACAAAAATGCAACGATGACAGGGACGAAGATGGGTTTATGGGAGTTAGGGAAAGAGGGAAAGGGATAATATGGGATTGGGAACAGAAGCAGAAAAAGGGACAGAAAAAAGTTCACACTGAGATATTCAGATATTATAGACCACATATGTGGTAATTCTGGTTATAAAGTTGCCATCAATTTATTATACCCATGAAGCATTCATTGCAAGAGAAATTAAGGAACTAAAGTAACCGTAACAAGTCACACAAGACCACTTCAAAAATTGCCTGTGTATCTTTCATTGTTATTGAATAAAATATGTTTAAATTAGTTTCCAGGGTACGCTCGAGACGCACAGCGCGGTAGACTGAGCCATATACCAGGGTTATGTTAACCTGGTGGATCTTTTCTGTTCAATTCAAAAGTTTTTATGGAAATGTATCATCATCATCATCATCATCATCATCATCATCATCATCATCATCATCATCATCATCATCATCATCATCATCATCATCATCATCATCATCATCATCACCAGTCTGCCGAGTTTGTCTTAAGTTTCTGCCCCTCGTGTTTATAATAATCTCTCCCGTTGGTGTAAACATAGTTTATTTCAAAAGCGATAGAGAGCAGTTACCTGCTTGGCTTACCTAGGGCTCTGGACTAACTGGGCCATCAGCCAGATACAAAAATGACCCGAGGGTCAGCTAGGCACCCAAGATGTATGGAGACTACACAACCCGTCAGTCACCTTGTTAGCAACATTTAAAATTACATCTGTGTCCTGATGCGCGGACGAATACTAAGGGACATGCTTCGCACGCAACTCAAATCCATTTCTAGTCTTTGTCATGCTTTGTGGACTCCTTAAACTTTCACAAAAGGGCTGTGAGGACATCACATCCCCAACCAACTTTGATACTCAACCCATAGGAAGTCCCACCGTGGACTTTTGGTCCCCGTAAGTGTTCCTTTATGCAGTTTTGAAATAATTGACCCAGCGGTTTTAAAAAAAGAAGAATTATAAAGATTAAAAAAACAAGAGGACTATGATGGTCCTGTGCTGAGCTGACGACGACGACGACGATGACGATGGCGATGACGATGACGATGACGATGATGATGATGATGATGATCTGTAACATTGGGAGTGATCCCAAGGTCACGCATTTACTGTCTAAAGGTCCCAGCTCAAATATATCTCAAGTTTTTAATGTTTCATATTAATACCCTGTCACTTTGGCAAAGAGGTCAAGGGCACAATGTCCTGTCTAAGTTTGTCCCTAACAGAGGCCCATGTATACATCAAGTTTTGGCTGAAGTAGTTCTCAGACTATCATTGCTATAGAGATCTAAATTCACTACATTGGCCCTTTGACCTTCAGAATGAGGTCAAGGTTACCCATAAGCTGTGTAGGTCTTGACCTCTTGCCCAAAAGTGTCTTTGTGTACCTTGTGTCCAGACACACGTTTGTGTGAAGTTTCATGAATCTTAAGTCCAAGGATAATAGAGAATAAAGAAAGCCCGTAGGTACTTTGCTATCAATGTGTGTTATAATACATCTAGAAGCTTATCATAATTAGGTACAAAGGTGAGTGCTGATTGGTTAATGGGTCGTTCTGGGCCATGCGTTAATATGCAAATAACGCAGGGGCGCCCATGTTACTGACGGTCATTAGTCTTAGGAGATCAATAACTGCTAAGTGTATTATTAATATTGTTCTCCGAGAACTGATGACCTTCAATAACACATAGGCACCCCTGCATCATTTGTTTTATAATATAAGCTTATTATAATGACATACAAATAGTGTGTTATTGATCTCTACAGAGTGGTTTTACATACTTGAAACAAAGGTTCCACAGAAAATACATTTTCGTATGTGTGTGTACGTCTGTATGTGTGTGTGTGTGGTGTGGGGGGGGGTGCCAGGTCCTCGTCGCGCCAAGTTTGAAGTGAATCTGACCAAGTGGTTTGGGAGAAGTCGAAAATGTGAATTGTGGAAGGACGACGGAGGAGGAGGAGGAGGAGGAGGAGGAGGAGGAGGAGGAGGAGGAGGAGGAGGAGGAGGAGGAACAGCAGCAGCAGCAGCAGCAGCAGCAACAGCAGCAGCAGCAGCAGCAGAAGCAGAAGCAGCAGCAGCAGCAGAAGAAGAAGAAGAAGAAGAAGAAGAAGAAGAAGAAGAAGAAGAAGAAGAAGAAGAAGAAGAAGAAGAAGAAGAAGAAGAAGAAGAAGAAGAAGAAGAGCATGACCATTTGCTAAAACTCAGTAGAGATCCATCCAAAGTGCATCCCCACCAAGTTTGAATTAAATTTGGCAGACGGTTTTGGAGAAGAGATAGAAAATGTAAATTACCTTTGCAGTCTCCATTGACTTACACTAAGGGGCTAGAACACTTTACAACAATAAAATTAGAAAATGCTAGTTTTTGTTGAATATTATACTGTGTGTTATACAATTTTCATTTCAACCCATTAAAACTATATATTTTATGAAAGAAAACATCTTGATAAAAGTAAAACCAACAACAGATCTTTTTTTACTTGTGTAGTCATTAAATCTTAATTAGTTTTTAAATTACAATTATTTTTTTTCATATTTTGAGTATAAATAAAAAAATAGCTCAAACACATTTCCAGATAAACATTTGTTTTTGATAAAAATAGATAGAGCATATTGTTGGCTACAAAACCGTATCTCAAAGTTTTCATAAAGGGTATAGTTCACATTTTAAAGCTTTTAAAATTGTATTCAAAATTTTTAAAATTTCAATAAAATTTCATTAATCTATAAAAGAATTCCCTCATTCCTTTAAAAAAATCTTAGATACGGTATGTTACACACAGGTGCTAGCTTTAATTTGATAGTACAAGCTAGCTTGTATGTTAATTTTTGAAGATGCTATATTTTATTTTATGTACATTAAAAAAATTAATTAGAATTAAATTGAAAAATTGTGATGTTTAAATCTGAAATTCAATTGTAAATTTCAATTAAGATAAATGTTATCTTTCAGAAAATATATGCTTTTGATAGTCTTGCACGAAAAACTAATTAAATAATTACATATGCATGAAAGTCACAAAGTGTTCTAGCCCTTTAAAATCAACAGGAATGTATGGGTTAAGATAACTGTAGAACATGAATTAAAAACTTCTTTCAAATCAGGTATCAAGAGCATCACCATTTAGTGAGCAACTTGATTTGACCCTTCTACAAGGTACACTTCCACGAGTGTGGTGGGTTTGCACAAGAAGTCGAAAACAGTGAACACATTAAAAAATTACTGGACAAAAATCGCAGCGCCACCTGTTGAACAAGTTAAGATACAGGGATACCCTAAAGTGTTCCTATGAAATTTCGAAGCAACTGGTCATGCGTTTTCGGAGATTTTCTACAGTATGTGAAAAAATGAATAAAATTTCCATTGGAAAAATCCAAAAATCGCTGAAGCGCGACCAGTTGAACACACGTAATAGAGATTCACCCTGGGTGGAGTCCTCCCTGGTTCGAAGAAGATCCTGCCAACGGTTTTGGAAAAGTCGAAAATGTCAATTGTGGACGATGGACAAAGACTCACTAGTCAGCTGACATAAAACAAAACAAAAACAAATCAAAAACAAAAAACAAAAAACAAACACACAAACAAACAAACAAACAAAAGTTTAAAAAACAACAACACACAAGCAAACAAAACCACAAGAGCCGCGGGGGATCATGTGCAATATAAACTGTTATACCTATTATATCACATACTCTTTATCACGGGAACATTTCTGGCTATATTATATGTATACATGTTTCAGTTACATGGTGTAAGGTGTGTGGAATTCATTTTAATTGTCATATGGTTCTGATTTGCCTTCCAAGCCAGCTCCTATCTCAAATGATGCCTATTACAACCTATCGTACTATGCACGAAACAATGTCATTTCTGCCGGGTTTTGGGTTGCTTATGTGTTTATTTGTCTTTTATTTAATTATGTTTCGTAAACTTCTCCGTCGCACATTTTAAATAACTTTGGATAGAAAAGCGGGCGACAGAGTGAGGTTGTGGGTATACTACCCTGCAAAGACGCCGCTAAATTTAGCCAAAGAATAATCTGAAAATGAGACAGGAATGAACAACAAATACATGCATGTGCGCTGGCAGATAGGCAAGTAGGTAGGACAATTAGTAGGACCGAATAAACTGCCTCCCCCCCCAAAAAAAAGGAAAGAAAAATAAATAAATAAAAAGTAAGCAAAGCAAACAAACCTAACCAAATGTGTCAATGTGCCAGTCAAGACTTTAAATTGTCCGTTACACCATTTGTTGCCTGCATAGCAACAAACTTTGGTGCTGTGCAAACCACACTGTATGCTAGCTTTTCCGCATGCCATCCTGAGCAGTCACTTCTCGCGAATCATGTTCAAACCGAGCTTTTGCGCTTCTAAATCAACAGTTCCCGGGCGACACAGTTAATATTTGCGATTTGTAATCAGAATATTGTCGATTACTGTTATGGTAAAATCCTGTGCTTTCACAAAATGTTACTTTTGGTTTCTATTTTTCTGTCTTTCTTTTATTATTATTATTATTATTATAATCATCATCATCATCATCATCATCATCATCATCATCATCATCATCATCATCATCATCTTCATCATCATCATCATCATCATCATCATCATCATTATTATTATTATTATTATTATTATTATTATTATTATTATTATTTTAAAATAGAAGTGGGAAACCTGATGAAATACCAATCCTCTCGAAACGTTCTGGGCGCTAAGAGTCATAAACATAAAATGCGGATGGTGTGAGGGTTAAATTCAAAACATTACGTGTACACATTTCCTTTTATAATGATAAAATTGTTTAATGCAGAAGTTTGATTTTGGGAACTAAAAATCAAAATAGGATAATCATTATCTGACAGTCCCTACCATTTATCATTTAATCATTTATGGTTAATCATCACTGCTTAGAATTAGATTGCAATCAGCATTACTTCACGTTTCCGGATTTCCCTCCTCTATAGTTGTTAAATATTGTACCTTAAGTGCAATTCTATAAATCAAAATTATGTTAACTTTTTCGTTTCAGTCTGAACGAAGTAACTTCAGGCCTAGTTTGTATGTTTTCCCCTTTCTGTAAGTTCGACACATACAAAATTGCCAGTGATGTCCACGCTGTTCTCTGGTCGCGTCATTTGTGTTTCGCCCAGAACTAATGGAGGGTTGGAATGTTGAACGAGTGAAGGAAGGAACGACTGAATGAATAAAAATATCAAATGAAATCAATGTCACACTGTTTTGCATTGTATGGCTGGCCAAAACAAACGGGAAAGACTTTTGCCTGTTGTGACATGATTGCTGTCATTTATCTTCATGTATCTATATTTTTGACTTCATTTATCCTTCTTCTTCTTCTTCTTCTTCTTCTTCTTCTTCTTCTTCTGAGGAGGAGGAGGAGGAGGAGGAGGAGGAGGAGGAGGAGGAGGAGGAGGAGGAGGAGGAGGAGGAGGAGGGTTGCAATGTGAGGGACGGGGAAGCAAGATGCGGGTCGTAACGCTGGAAGTTCAGTCAGTGTGCAGCATTACATCGTACACACCCGCCGCCAGGAGTCTCTCTTATCGGAACACCGTGCCAGGAATGGTTGAACTGAATACACGTCTCTGGTCTTGTCTGAAGCCAACATTTAGACCCTTAAAAATTGATCAGACGGATACAATTGATTGTTTAAAATATAGAATAGTGGCACAGGATGGCAATGGGGTCACAGCCCACGCAAAACTCTCTCGAAACTGGACCAATTCTCGATTTCTGGTGACATACACATGGAAGGAAGGCGATATGCTTTGATTTCTCAATCATCTGGAGGTACGCACGCTTGACATTACAAGAAGGGGGTGGACACATTTTGTGTGGGTATTTCTCTGTTACCTTTCCCATCCTCACCCCCCCCCCCCCACCTTGCAGTCTACTTTTTATGTTTCTTTTAGGTTTATGTACTCGCTTATTTCTTGGAAACGTGTAAAAATAAAGATACAAAACAGCAACCAAACTTTTCTTTTTTCTTTTTCTGGTGATGTCGCATATGTCAATTAATTTGTATTTCATTCATTCAGGGACTGTCACAAATCATTGAACGTTGTTCATTCTGGCGGCAAGCACAACTGTCACTGTGGTTTTGATTCTAGGCCACAATATATACAATGAAAACGACGGACAGTCTCTCTCTCTCTCTCTCTCTCTCTCTCTCTCTCTCTCTCTCTCTCTCTCTCTCTCTCTCTCTCTCTCTCTCTCTCTCTCTCTCTCTCCCCCCCTATCTCCAAATCTTATTTTGCTGACTAAAAAAACTGAGCTGCATGCATCAAAACAAGACAAAGACAAAAAAGCAAAAAGCAAAAAGCAAAACACAAAAAAC
This sequence comes from Hermodice carunculata, assembly GCA_964020975.1. NCBI lineage: Eukaryota > Metazoa > Annelida > Polychaeta > Eunicida > Amphinomidae > Hermodice > Hermodice carunculata. Next base: position 24,410,237 of record OZ026624.1, read on the forward strand.
AAACATGCAGACAAAAAAAATCACAAAGCTTGGCCTGTTGAGGAGGCACATCATTAGCTGTATGCTGATACTGCCCCTGCATGTTATTACCCCGTTACAATCGTACAAACTTGCAGGCGGGTATAAAACGTTATGCGGTTCTTACACGTATGAAATTTTGAACATCACATCATAAAAGGCGATATACATGAAAAAAATAAAGCAGACTTACAGTCTCATAGTTTCTGCAACTCACAGTCACCAAAAAAGAAAAAAAGAATAACGTAGACTTACAGTCTCATAATTTCTGCAACTCACAGTCACCTCTGAAGACGGACGTTACCATAAAAAGCTGAAGAAAATAAACATTTTTGTAACCATATTTCCTGGTAAAATGAAAGGGCCCTGTTTTTTAAATGATTGCAATGTAACCCGAGTGATTGGTCCAAGTGGTGCTATATTTTGAAATGCTGATCTGAAATAGACAAAAGTTCCCCATTGAGTTTCAGTGGTTTTCTGACAGCGACTTAGACGAAATAGGGGAAAATATTTGGAACGCAGGACATGCACTGGGCACGAGCACTGCAGCTTACGCGAACAATAACAATATTTTTCATGCACTCAGGTGCTGTTTTGCTGTTTCAGTGTCAAATGCGACTTATGTCGAACAACTAAAAGAGAATTGCTCTGAATTATATGATAAGGGCGCCAGATTCATGTTCCTTGTAAAAAAAAAAAAATGAGAGAGAGAGAGAGACCTTTCATTCAAGCAAGGATGGTACACGAACCTCCTTGATTGAAGTACCAGCGTGCCTGAAGTTACATAGAAGATAATAACTCAGTCTCAAATGTGGTACTGAAAGAGTTACGCAAAATTTACAGTTCTCGATTTCAAAAACACCACGAATATTTATTCTAACATACTTATCTGCAGGAGTGCACTTGGACAAAACATTATTAGAAAAAGATGGGATATATTTTGTAAGTATAGAGTGTAGCATATAAAGACTTGCACGATTATACAGCATATCAAAAGTGGTGTTTATTTACCTTTTTCTGCAGGGTGTCACCCTGAAATTGTCACAGAGGTTAAATTAATTCCTTGCCACTCTTCTGCCAACAAAGTTTCCTCAATCTGTGCCGTTGCCGTGATCTCTAATTATGCCAATACAACTTGCCAATAAAGTACTATAATTTACGGGAAATTAAGTTACATAGACTCCTCAAAGAACAGGTATTAATATTGAAAGTTTCATTCCTGAATTCTTGAACACTTTAGATAATTATCAACTAACAGACACATATGTTCGTATTATGGAGCGAATGTAAACACAGGGTGTTAAAATGTTATCGTGTTCAATTTGAATACTGCATTTCAACTAAAACGCATATGCTAATCTCACCAATAAATCAGTTAATACTTAGTATTAACCTATCTCAATCGTGAAACTATGACCAAGTAGTAGTAGTAGTAGTAGAAGTAGTAGTAGTAGTAGTAGTAGTAGTAGTAGTAGTAGTAGTAGTAGTAGTAGTAGTAGTAGTAGTAGTAGTAGTAGTAGTAGTAGTAGTGACATTAAGAACGATAATAGTAGGCAATATTCCAATTAGTTTCTTATTGATCGGTAATCCATTTGTCATCCAACCAATTTCCCATTGGTCGCAGTGCAATTAGCTATCTTGACCAACAATTTAACAAATTCAGAAAGTGGAATACTAATTATAGCAATCTTATTCCGCTGTTGACCGGGTGATTATATTTGCATTTTGTTTTATGAAAACGGTCAGAGAAACCAGAAAAGAAGATTTGTTTCAAAGCAAATCTGTCTGTGTTGCCTACAAAAATTGTAAATATGGCTAGATGAAAATTTTAAAGTCCATATGACCTTAGCCTTTAGAGAGTACATGTAAATTACCAAAAAAATGTGCAGTGTTGCAATACTTACAATTTGAGCCTGACATGACTGAAATTGGATGAAAATTGACCAAGTTATGGCTAGATGAAAATGTCAAAGGGCCAAATGACCTTGAACTTTGCCCTTCATACGTCACATGTTAATAACAAAAATGTGCAGTGTTCCTATACCCACAATTTGTGTCCAACATGATTAAAATTGGATAAAAATTGACCAAATGATGGCCAGATGAAAATTTCAAAGGTCCAAATGGCCTTGACCTTTGACCTTTAGAGGTTACATATAAATTACAAAAGTATGCAGTGTTAGAATACCTAAAATCTGAGTCGAACTTGGTCAAAATTGGATGAAAATTGACCGAGTTATGGCTTGATAAAATTTCAAAGGCCCAAGTGACATTGACCTATGACCTTTAGAGGTTACATGTATATTACAAAAAGTGCACTGTTACAAGCCTATAAATTGAAGTTGGATTGGTTACCTGCTCCTATAATAGTTTTGGAGAAATTCAAGATTTATATTTCAAATGCCCCTCATTTGCATAATATTCAAAATCATCACTCCTCTTCATAAAAAGACATGACTTCATGCCCGAAGCTATAATCAGGGCAATTTTGGAGTTTCCAAATGTAACAGTGTCCAAGAAAGTTGTCGGACAAAATTGCAGGTAAAGAAGAGAGGAGGGAAAGAAAGAGAAAGAAAGAAAGAAAGAAAGAAAGAAAGAAAGAAAGAAAGAAAGAAAGAAAGAAGGAAAGAAATAAAAAACAACAACCCCCCCAACCCAGAATGTCTGTGTTGGTACACAGACATAAAAACACATAAACGAAAGTGTTACTAATTTCAAAATCGTGTTGAGAAACGTACGCACGTCATTATGTCTGTATGCCAACACAGGCATATTGTTTTTGTAGGAAATCTTCCTTTTTTCCCCTTTCTTTCTTTACAGTCAAATATGTCCGACACTACATTGAAAAACTATTATACGTGGAAACTCCAAACTTCGCATGATTATACTTCCATACATGAAGTCTTGAGATTTTGTAAAGATGTTCAATGGTTTTGAAAAATATGCAAATTAAAGCCATTTGCAAATCTAAATCTTGAATATCTCCGAAAGTTTTATGCGTACAGGTAACCAATCCAACTTCTATAAATATATTTGTAACACTGCACATTTTTGTAATTTAAATGTGACCTCTAAATGTCAAAGGTCAAGGTCATTTGGACCTTTGAAATTTTCATGCAGCTATCACTGGTCAATTTTCATCCAATTTTAATTATGTTGGACTCAAATTGTAGGTATTGCAACACTGCACATTTTTGCAATGTACACGTAACCTCTAGAGCTCAAGGGTCAAGGTCATTTGGACCTTTAACATTTTCACCTAGCCACATTTACAACTTTTGAAGGCAAACACCAACTTTTGCTTTGAAGCAAATCTTCTTTTCTAGTTCTTTATTTTTTGCATATGAATGTATCCTGACAAGAAATCAACGATTCTGCCCAGTTTGCACTGGTTGCCAGTGAACCTATTTGTGTGCTCTGAAGTGATCGACTGAATGAAAACTGAATTGATGTGTGGTTGTAGTGTCTAGTGACCAATATATACCTAAAACCAATTACATCGGTTTACTTCTATTTATTTATTTATTTATTTATTTATTTATTTATTTATTTATTTATTTATTTATTTATTCATTCATTCATTCATTCATTCATTCATTCATTCATTTATTTATTTACTTACTTACTTACTTACTTATTTATCTATTTATTTATTTGTTTGTTCATCTATTTATTTATTACTACTATTAATTCTACTATGATGATGATGATTATTATTATCATCATCATCATCATCATTATTATTATTATTGTTATTATTGTTATTATTATTATTATTATTATCATCATCATCATTATTATTATTATTATTATTATTATTATTATTATTATTATTATTATTATTATTATTATTATTATCATTATTGCTAATCACTACAGAAGCCGTGCTTATCCGAATTATGATGATTACAGGGTCAAATTCCACGTAAACAGATCTGTTATATTTAAGAACCAGCATACCTATATTTTCAGAGAGAAGGATTGTCTGTTCAGATCGAGAGGTTTACTTACAGGCACTTTTATGCCGTAAGCCCACCAAGGAAAGCTGTTGACCTACCCTGGAACGAAGAACAGAAGGGGTTATCCAAATGTTTTTAGAGTGCGAGGGATTTAAACTTAGAACGGATATACCCAAGTATTTATAGAATGTGACGGATTTAAACTTCCGCACCAGTTTGTCGAAATTGCTTTGCTTAAGCATAATTACACCAAAGTGATCAGTTGATGCTTGAAAATAGATTTTGTAGATAGAGTACATATGTGTTCTGCGATATATATATATATATATATATATATATATATATATATTATATATATATATATATATATTATATATATATATATATATATATATATATATATATATATATATATATAAACTAGGGAGCCCGACGGAAGAATATTTCGTATTGACTTTTGATCATATTTTTTCCTAGATAAACTATCCTTTGAACCTTTCGATTATTGGCTTTCAGTGACAATCACGTCTAAAGTCGATTTTCTAAAGTCAAACTAATCTGAATTATCATAAGGATCTCAGATTCGTATTCCTCGTAAAAAGACCTTTCATTCAAGTACCAGCAAGCCTATAGTTCCAGAGAAACTACCCCAGGTCAACAGCTTTTCTGGGTGCGCATTTGGCGCAATGCGCCGATAAAAGCTGTTGACCCAGTCCAAAATTTGGCACTTAGTTAATATTACCCCTGGACGACGTAGCTGTGCCTGTTGCAAAATCAGTGCACGAAACAGTCAGATCAGAAATTTCCACTGGTCAAACAAAAGACTTATAAATTGGCACCCTACGGACATATACCTGTATTTTTACTCGATATCTTAATTCATAGATCCGTGTGGGAAAAAGGGAGCAATACAGATAGAATCACAGCTTCAAATCAGCGATCTAGGAATTCGAAAAACAGGGGCAAATATTCAAAATGTTGAATTATTAATTTCGTCCAGAGCTAGTATCTGAGAGTCCTCTCCAGTAAAATTATGACAATAGCTGGATTGGGAGTCATTTCAGGTTAAAACACATGAAATAGATCCATACTTCTAGACATGTAAAAACAAATTTGATTTGCTTGTCAGCAAGCTATTCGAAATTTAAATATTGTGTATTTGCCTAATATGCATAAATCAAACTGCTACAACTTTGTTTCATGGTTCATTAGATACAGCTATCCCACAAATCTATCAATTGAAGTTTGAATGACACCTCAGTATATAATAGTTTTGAAGTTACTTAAGATTTAAATTTTGTGCATTCACCTAATTTGCATAAATGAAAATGCTGTAACTTTGCACGTTCATTGAATGGGGCTATGTCACAAGCCTATCAATTGAAGTTTGGACTGGCACCTCTATTTGTAATAGTTTGAAGGTTATTCCCAGCTTAGAATTGTGCGTATTTTCCTAGTTTGCGTAAATTAAAGGTCTGCAACTTTGGTTCATGTTTCATTGGATGCGGCTATGTCACAAAACCTCCTCCGATTGAAGTGGAAATGGCACCTATATCTGTAATAGTTTTTTAAGTTATTCCAGGTATAAATTTCGTGTATTCGCCTAATTTGGAGGTGGTAATGGTACCTCTATCTGTAATAAGTTTGAATTTTTTCTAGATTAAAATTTTGTGCTACTTAGCATATAATTAAATTGCTACAACTTTAGTTTTTAATTCATTATATGCGCAATGGTCAACACCCTCTGGTAGAAGTTGGAATGACATCTTTATCTATTATAGTGTTGAAGGATATTCAAGATTGAAAATTGCGAATACTGCTAATAAGCATAATTTAAATTGCTACAACCTTTGTTTTAGATTCATTACATGCGCAATATTCAATAACACCCCAGTACAAGTTAAAATGGACATCTCTTCTAGAATATTCTTGAGTATATTTCAAGTTTTAAAATTTCAAATGCTGTTAATTTGCATAATTTAAATTGCTACAACTTTTGTTTAAGATTTATTACATGCGCAATGGTCAATAACCCCCTAGTACAAGTTGAAATGACATCTCTATCTATTAGAGTTTTGAAACTATTCAAGATTTAAAGTTTCATATGGTGCTAATTAGCATACTTTGAAGTGCTACTTTTCTTTTAAATTCATTAAATGCGCAATGGCCATATAACCCCAGAGTAGAAGTTGGAATGACATTTCTATCTATTATATTTTTGAAGATATTCAAGATTTAAAATTTCAAATGGCCCCTAATTTGCATAAATTTTAAACATTTTCATTCCTCTGCATAAAAGGGCCTAACTCCTTGTACGGAGGTACAATCATGCCAAGTTTGGAGTTTCTATGTATAATAGTGTCAGAGAAAAGTGTCGGACAAATTCACTGATAAAGAAGAAAGAAAGAAATAGAAAAGAACATTTGCCTCAGAGCAAATCTATCTGGGTGCTTTTCAAATGGGAACAGTTTGAAGTGCTACACTTTGCCATTGTTCAACATAATCTAAATTTCGTGTATTATCCTAATTTTTATAAGGTAAAATGTTAATCCAAATGAGATGCACAATTTCACTGTCTAGGTCAGTCACCATAGCAAGTTTGGTGTTTTTCGAAAAAAAAATAGTGCCTGAGAAAATCTCCAGACCAACTTGGTCGTGAAGAAGAAAGATAAGAGAGAAAAATAAACTACAAAAGAAGATTTGCTTTACGGCAAATCTGTTTGGGTGCCTTCAAAATGAGAACAGTTTGAAAAGCTACACTTTGCCATTGTTCAACATAATCTAAATTTTGTGTTTTAACCTAATTTTTATTAAGTAATATGCTACAACTTTGGTTCTTGGTTCATTGGATATGGCCATGTCACAAACTTATAAAATGAAGTTTAAATGAAACTATTATCTATAATAGTTCTGAAGCTATTCAGTATTTTAATTTTGTGTATTTGCCTAATTTGCATAAATTGAAAGCCTTCAACTTTGGTTTATGGTTCATTGGATTGGGTTTTGTCACAAACCCATAAATTGAAGTAGAAATGGCACCTTTATCTATTATAACTTTGAAGTTATTCAAAGATTTACATTTTGCATGTTTACCTAATTTGCCTAAATTAAAACCCTACAACTTTGGTTCATGGTTCATTGGATGTGGCTTTGCTACAAACCCATAAACTGAAGTTGAAATGGCTTGTCTATGTATAACTGTTTTGGAGATTTTCAATTTTGAAATTTTTCAAAGCCCGTTTTTAGCATAATTTGAAATTCTACTGATACTGTCCATTATATTGGCAGGTGTCACAAAGCTATAAATGCACATTAAAATTTTGAGTATCTGCAATATTTTGGAAGATATGGAGCTTTTAAAATATTAATTGCCCCTAAATTTGCATACTTTTAAACATCACGACTATTCCAAATAAAATGCAAAATTTAACAGGTTAGGTCAGTCAGCATAGCAAGTTTGGTGGTTTTCAGAAAATAGTGCTTGAGAAAATCTCCAGACCCACTTGGTTGTGAAGAAGAAAGAAAAGAAAAGAAAGAAAGAAGTATGGAAAGAGAGAAAAAGAAAGAAAATTCCAGTGTTTACTAATACAGTGAAACCTCTCTACAGTGGGCACCTTGGGACCAGAGAAAAGTGCCTACTCCTGAGAGGGTCAGCCTTTCTGGGCAGTATGGATGAGTATGTGTGCATGTATATGTACATTATTCATACATGTACATATATATGTACAATGTATACATATTATAATACAAGGAGATGTGTATACATGCAATACAAAACTGCATTTCTTCCCTTATTACATAAACAACAGCTGTCTAGAAAGTAGATGTACATGATCCTGTGAACTAAGACAAGCACTATACTGTCTCAGTATTGGCTATGAAGAACAGGCTTCATTTCACTGGTTCCAAGAAAACAAAGGCATGAAAGTGTCCACTGAGATGACACAAATTCTACCCTCCTTGGTCTGGCCAACTCAACTCTGTATGTAGTCTATTTTAACAAAGGGTACACTCAGGCTTGTTCTGCCCAGAAGTCTGGAACCTGTGTTCCTTTGGGACTGATAAGCTCAGCAGACTGACTATGCCTCAGGCAAAAACAGGCCAGCTAGGACACCAGTTTTCAGTCATGGTGCACTGACAGGTCTGTGCAGCGCTAGTGGAGACCTGCCTGGTACATAATATGGCAGCACGGAGTTGATCTGTTCTTGCATGAACAAAAAGAGATTCACTGTGTTTTATTCACAGCCTCATTACACAGTTGTTGGGAGTCTCCTCCTCCCCCCCCCCCTTTTTTTTTTTCCCTGCGAGACCCAAACCTTCCAAAGCATGCACCTAACATGCATGGACTCCTGTGAGACAGATTCAAGCCACTTATTTAAGCAAAATGCTAAATGGTTGCCTGGCACCATAGAGGTCACGCAATAGGTCATACAGCAGGCAGTTGAAGGCCTGCATGTGGATTGAGGAGAAATTCGGTAAATTTTGCATACATCAAAATTCCTCAAGTTTTGTTTGCATGCTTTTGGATTTGCCAGTTGTGTCAAACCTAAATGTGTCAGTTAAAACTTTGTGTCTAGCTGCAATAGTTTGGAAGGTATGGAGCTTTTACAATTTGAATTGCCCCTAATTTGCATAATTTTAAACATATTAACTATTCCAAGTCATGTGCTTAGTTTCACTGGTAGGTCAGTCACCATGGTAAGTTTGGTGGTTTTCGGAATAGTGGGGTTCAAGAAAAACTCCGGACAAATCTGGTTGTAAAGAAGAAAGAAGAGAAAGAAAGAAAGAAAAGAAAGAAAGAAAGAAAGAAAGAAAGAAAGAAAGAAAGAAGGAAAGAAAAAAGAATGCTTGGAAAAACAAAATGTCTGGGTTGACACCCAGACATAATATATAAATAAACAAATGAAGAAAGAAAGTAAGAAAGAATTCCAGTGCTTATTTATGCAGTTAAACGTCTCTGCAGTAGGCACCCTTGGGACCAGAGAAACGTCACCCATGGGACCAGAGAAAAGTGCCCACTCCTGAGGGGGTCGGCCCTTCTGGGCAGTATGGATGAGTGTGTGTGCATGTACGTGTACGTGTACATTATTTATACATGCACATATACATGTACAGTGTATACATATTATTATTCAAGGGGAGATGTGTACATACAATACAAAATTGTCTTTCTTCCTTTATTACATAAACAAATTAGCAGAAGGTGTCAAGAAATTACATGTACATGTAACTGTGAACCAAGACGAGCACTAAACTGTTTCAGTTTTAGCCATGAAGAACAGGCTGGGTTTGGCCAAGTAGTCTATTTTTAACAAAGGGACATTCAGGCTTGTTCTGCCTAGATGTCTAGAGGCTGGTTGGTTCCCTTGGGACTGGTAAGCCACCATCGAAAGTGGCCTTTGGCCTTGGAATGACCTTTGACCTTAAGATGACCTCTATCTTAGGTGAATCTTGACCTTTAAAATGACATTTTGACCTAACATTGAGCTTTGACCTTGACATTTGAGATGCCCTTTGCTTTGCTATGATTGAACTCTTATACACTCGGAACCACATCTACTATAGTATATAAGATATTGAAGATTTGAAATTTTAATTTGCTTTCATTTGCATAATTTTGAAAAGCATGACCTCTCATTATAAAAAGGCAAGATTTCATATATAGAAGTATAATTGTGCCAAGTTTGGAGTCTCTACGTGGAATACTTTTCAAACGAAATGTCTGACAAATTTGCCTGTAAAGAAAGAAAGAAGAAAGAAAGAAAGAATTCATAGAAAAACAATATGTCTGTGTTAGCACACAGACATAACAATATTACATGAAGTCGTAAGAAATAGAACTCTTTTACACCTTGGCGTACTAATATCAAACTGGTTCTTGGTACAGGTCTGCTTTTCTTATAGCATATACTTGTTGGTAGGTATGTACAAAGCTACGCATAAACTGTAAAAATTAATGATAATAAGAGTAGAAGGAAAAAAATTAATATGATGTTAAATATGTTTATTATACAATTGGAATTCAATGATCATAAGTTTGAATGTAGATTTTTTGTAGCTCCCTTTTAAACTTTGCAATTTGTGGTGTAAGTCCAAATGGGTTTGGAAGATATTCGAAAGTAGAGGTCCTATAAATTTAGTTTAATTTTTACCTTAATTCTTTTTTTTTTTAAACGTGGCACAAATAATCTACACTTCGTCGAGCAGAGTAGGTTATATAATGAGCTGATCTTTGGTGAAATAACCATTATATATAGAAGGTAAGTTTTTATTTATTTATTTCTGAACAAAACTGAGTGTGGAATGTTCATATATATCATTAACCTTTAATACAATGGCATGCTTATTCATGAAATTTGTAATTGTCCTTGGATGGCTATCGTAGAGGATTTTTAGTGATTTGTTTTGAAGATTTGTAACCTCTTTAGGTTAGTATCAGATGTTGTGCCAAAGATTCCAATCCTGTAGGCTGTTCTTGGATAAATGAAGGAACAATAGAGAGTGCTTGCAAAATTTCCTGGGATATGATGTCGGGTACATTTGAAGCAATTTAGGTATTTTACTATATTATTTTCCATGTTTTATACATGTTCATTCCAGGCAAGGTTATTGTCAAGTATAAAACCAAGGTACTTTGTCGATTGTACACGTTTTAAAATATGGTCCCCAAAGTTAAGATTTGGAATTAGATTCTGCGCATGGTGTTTGGATGTGAATATGACAAAATAGGACTTTTCAGTATCCATGGTCAGTTTGTTTATGGATAGCCATTTGTGTACGTTCTGAAAAATTTGTTCACCCTCAGTTTTTAATTCATTTAGGTTTTTTTCAGCTATAAATATTTTTGTGTCATCTGCAAATAATCCAATGTAACTTTGTCTCGTAATAGAGCAGTGGATATCATTTATGTAGATGAGAAACAGAAGAGGCGTAAGACCGGGCCTTGGGGCACACCACAAGATATTGGGGAGGTATACTTGACTTAGTATCATTTGAAACGATATATTGTCTTCCATAATTTAGATAACAATCAAACCATTCCAATGTTTTGACCTCATTACAAACGACATATTGTCTCTCGTAATTTAGATAACTGTCAAACCATTCCAATGTTTTGACCTCTTATACCACATTGCTGTTATTTTCTTAGTAGAATATTATGGTTTACAGTATCAAAAGCTCTGGCTAGGTCAATGTATATTCCCAGTACACCGTTATCATTGTCCAGGTCGCATTTAATGTTATCTACAATTTCCATCAGAGCCATGGATGTTAATTAATCATGCTGGAATCCAAATTGATATTGGTATAAAATACTGTTTCTTTTGAGAAATGAATATAATCTTTGGTGTATTAATTTTTCCAGTAGTTTTCCGAAACAGCTGAGCAGACATATACGTCTATAGTTTGACAAAATAGTTTTTTTTTCAGATTTTTTATGGAACGGAACTACTCTTGCAATTTTGACGTGATTCGTGTATACTGAATTATTAAATGAATCGTTGAAGATGATTTCTAGACGTTGAACAATTTCATTCATTGTATTTTTTATCATTTTTGGCAAGATATCATCTGGTCATGTGGCTCTTCAAGATTTCAATTTCAGGATTTCTGCCTCAAGCTCTTCGACATTTGCAGGTGTAATGTACATGGTATGGGCAGGAGATAGTGTTTTTAAAAATGCCTCAATTGGTTCTGGGTAGTGTTGAACTTTTGATGCCAGGGTTTCACTAATGTTACAAAAGTATTTTTTGAATACTTCAGAAAATTTGTACAGGATATGAAATATTTTGCCCATTTACAATAAATTTCTCCACAAGTTTGGGTTTTTTTTCTTGTTTGGGTTGATAATTTTGCCAAAGGTCTCCCAAAGATTCTTGATCGGATTGTTATGGGTGTTCAGTTATTCATTATAGTGCAACTTTTTGGCTTTATGGAGGGTGGATGTATGTGTATTTCGATATTCATTATATTGCTTTGTATTTTCTGGCGTTGGTGTGCTGTAGTTTGAGTTCATACAGATTGCTTTTTATGTTGAATGCGAGAAAGGAGTAAAATAAATGTTGCAGGAGTTAGATAATTGGTCAATAGGCAATCTTTAAAAGTTTTCTAGGCACTCAGACTGATTTGCCGAGAAGCAAATCGAATGTTTCTAGTTTTATATATATATATATATGTATATATATATATATATATATATATATATATATATATATATATATATATATATATATATATATATATATATATATATATATATATATATATATATCAGTTTTATACTGTGTGTGAGTCATAATTCACGGTAAGACGGAAAGATATGCCGTACTTGAAAAAAGGAAGATATGTCAATGGCTTTCACACACACACACACACACACACACACACACACACACACACACACACACATATATATATATATATATATATATATATATATATATATATATATATATATATATATATATATATATATATATATATATATATATATATACCTATATCTATGAAGGCTATTGATGAATCACTGATGATACGAGATATTGAAGACAACAAGTGATGGTCACAAGACGCGAAACGGATTATTGGTTGATAATAAGGAGCAATACTTGGTCTGACTAACAATACATGTACACAAATATAGCATACCTGGCAGTAAGGCGATCGAGTTTACTTCAGATGGACTGCGCGAATATTGATGTAAATGTATGAATACAGTGGATTCTGCAGCTTATAAGTAGGTTACTTGCACGAGGACATTGGAACTGCAACTGCAAGTTAAAGAAAAGACAGACGGAACCTGAAAGGCGTGGATGTGGTGGACATGGCACACTGGATCGGGAGGGACGATGGGGACATGAGTGATAAACGAGAATCTGGCATGGGGGATAAGATGTAAACGAGCGGGCATTGCATCTGGCATGGAAACAGATGTGAAGGGCGCGGTAGTGATGAATGGGTATCTGGCATGGGGACAAAATGTAAACGAGGGGGGGGGGGGGGCACTGATAACTAGGAGAACATGGTCACGATGGTGAAAAGAAATATGAAGGGGATAACACTGGAGGGTTAGGATCTCAGGGTGAGGACAGAGAGGCCTGTGTATGTGTAACACTGATATGGATGAGGACCAATGCGATTCATCTGGGGTGAAGCCAAAAGCGAACTAGACAATAATCCCTCTTTTCATGAAAATAATTCCATTTTCTGTCTTTTTTTTTTTTCGTTTGGGTTCGTTGCAGCATTTTGGCATGATTCTCACACAGGTACATTTCTTTCTTTCTTTCTCTCTTTCTTTCTTTCTTTCTTTCTTTCTTTCTTTCTTTCTTTCTTTCTTTCTTTCTTTCTTTCTTCTTTCTTTCTTTCTTCCTGACAACATATCAACTCTACTTTACGCACATATGTGCCAGAGCACTGCATGCCACAGTTGAATGTTACCTTGCTTCTTCCTCTAGGTTCATTAGCAGGCTATATAATTTTAATTACTCTTCAGAACTGGCGGTAACTCAGTAAACACAAAGGGTTCTTTATCTTTAATAATGCTGATGATAATAATAATGATGATGATGATAATAATAAATATATATATATATATATATATATATATATATATATATATATATATATATATATATATATATATATATATATATATATACAGTGGAACCTCATTAATACGGACCTTATTTAATCCGTATGTCTCATTAATCTGAACACTCCTCCTGGAACAGAATTGTTCATTTCAAGTAATAGTGATTCAGTAATCCAGATGCTTCATTAATCTGAACAGTTCACTGGGGTACAAACGTGTTCGGATTAACGAGGTTCCACTGTATATATATATATATATACAGTGGAACCTCATTAATACGGACCTTATTAATCCGTATGTCTCATTAATCTGAACACTTCTCCTGGAACAGAATTGTTCATTTCAAGTAATAGTGATTCAGTAATCCCGATGCTTCATTAATCTGAACAGTTCACTGGGGTACAAACGTGTTCGGATTAACGAGGTTCCACTGTATGTATGTATATATATATATATATACATGTATATATATATATATATATATATATATATATATATATATATATATATATATATATATATATATATATATATATATATATATATATATATATATATGTTTGTTTTCGGTAATTTTCTGACCATGTATATGTCATGCTGCGTGTTTTGTTGACCATGCCTGGCAATAGGATTAGAATAGCAAAGTTTACAACAGACAGGACTGTTTGCTCTTCTAACAACCAAGAGGCTAAGACTGGGTGCAAAACAGCTGTAACGTTCCATTCATCCAGCACATCTTCACTTAGTTAACAACAAAGAAAGGGATAATTCACACAGAGATGTTAATACTCCCAAAGCCGCTGGTACATGTTTTCAAATATAAATACATGTACCAGACAAGAAAAAATTTTTATTTCAATTATTTTGAGGATGCGAGAAAGCACACCGTTCCGGCCTTGAGACTGATTTGGTAAGATGGAGTAATCTGTGGGCAAGACAGATGCACCTGCTGCCTTGCTGTTTGAAGTTACCCGCAAAAGGTTTCTCGCAGAGGCGTGGCGTTTGCGAAGGAAACTCACAGATCTAGCGCTAGCGCTGGGGGCGACATGATATATATCTGTGTGTGTGTCATGATCGTCTGTTTTCATCTGTTTAAAATTGCAATGTATTTTAGGCAGAGATATGACAATTCTTGTGTTTTGCATACAATTTAAAGACACAGCACACTGTTCCGGTCTTGAGATTGTTTTGGTAAGATGGAGGTGTCTCTGGGTAAGACAGATGCACCTCATGTTTATATGGATGCGAGGAGTTTATAACTTTGTTTTTTTGTTTTGATTTGTTTTGTTTTGTTTTGTTTCGTTTTTTTTAATTTTTTCATTTTTAAAATTTTTTGTTGTTTTTTGGTGTATGTGTGTTTTTATTTTTGTTCTTTGTAATTGTCTTTTGTAATTGTTTTTTGTTTTGTTTTGTTTTGTTAGTTTCGTCTTTTGTTTTTCGGTTTTCGTTTTTTTTTTTTTGTTTGTTTGTTTGTTTTTTTGTGGTGTATGTGTTTTTGTTTTTTGGTTTTTGTTTTTTTGTAATTGTCTTTTGTAATTGTTTTTTTTTTTTGTTTGTTTGGTTTTTTTTTTGTCTTTTTTTTGTTTGTATGTCCAAAAATTACAAAGTATAAGACAAAATGACTTTACGTTACTAGCATCCAGACTTGTTGGAACGGGTAACGTCCACTTCCGGGTACGTGTTGCTGGGTTAGAAACATCTTTCCTTTCACCAAACGTGCTGCTTTAGTGTTCGATGGCACATACTTTTAAAAGGTTGCTCACAGAGGCATGGCGTGTACGCAGTGAAATTAGATACTTCGAGATCGAGCGCTGGCGCGGGGCACATTATATATATATATATATTGTCAGAGATGCCAACTGAAATTTTGACAAATTTACGGTGTTTGTCCCTCATTGAAACGGAGTATTTTCTTGCTCATTCTTTGTTAAATATGCTATGTCCCTGAAATGGCATTTTCAAGATTGGCATCTGTCTGTGTGTGTGTGTGTGTGTGTGTGTGTGTGTGTGTGTGTGTGTGTGTCCTGATCTACTGTTTTTATCAGTTTAAAATTATGAATGTATTTTAGTCACTGATATGACAATTCATTTATTGCATATAATTTATCTCTGTGGCACCCCCGTATAAAAGGGATAGATTCCAAATCATCATCATCATCATCATCATCATCATCATCATCATCATCATCATCATCATCATCATCATCATCATCATTTATTAAAACTTATATGCAAATGACGAATGTTATGCTTGAAAATACTGTAAGACAACTGATGAATGCTATTCTGTTACATTATATAGGAAACGTGTGTTGTACATGTCCTAACGCTATAGACTTTTGTCATAAAGAGTGTTTTATCTCTCTAGCTTAAGTGCCGGGGAACATGAAACTTAAAATAATAAAAAACATATATTAGAGTTTGTAACATGATACTTATGGAAAGATAAGCTGTAAATACCACTTGAGAGTTGATCTATGTACCGCTCTCAGCTCAACCCAGTTCCACCCAGGCAGTCCAGATCTTGACTTCTTGTTCCACCCAATGACTTTCAACCAACATGGACTGTTTTCTACTTTCTGTTGGTAAATATCATTGTAAATATCCTGGACTTATCATGAAGCTCTATCTTATTCTCGTTGTAAAGGAGTAGACTCCCTGCTAAAGTTGATATAAGTATTATTATGTCCAAGGTCACTGCAGGGCCCCTGCAGGGTGCCCTAACTGGTCTCCGTTCTGCCCAAAAAACGCAGTCTGGCTCCCGCTCTGCCAGCACTGGAGCCCCTGCAGTAGAACCAGTCATTGCTCTCTCTCTCTCTCTCTCTCTCTCTCTCTCTCTCTCTCTCTCTCTCTCTCTCTCTCTCTCTCTCTCTCTCTCTCTCTCTCTCTCTCTCTCTCTCTCTCTCTCAGATTTGTTTCTTTTTTGTTTTTGTTTTTTTCAAAATTATGCAAGCTAGTTGAAAATTGAAATCTTCCACATCTGGATCTGCGAAACATATGTAAAAGTGATTTGAGATTTGCTGAAGAGGAATATTACGAACGTCAATTTGATATGGTTAACAGTCGAAAGTGGAAAGAGAAAAACAGTCGGAAAATTGTTGCCTATTTAATTACAGGGGACCGAAATTGCGTGGCAAATTACTTGTGGGACGGCGACACTGTCGTCTGTTACACAAAGTCAAAGGCTGAAGTGTTTAACAAAAAGTCTTGATGATGTAATTTTTCATCTGCCAACTGCTCCACAAGTGCACAACAGCACATTCAATACCATAGCTGTTTCGGAAGATAAAGTTTACTCTATTTTAGCATCACTTGATGTCAGCAAGACCACTGGGCCAGACGGAATAAGCCCCAGCCAACTGAAGGAGGGCATTTCAATCGCTCCTTCTTTAACGAGATTATTTAATATTTCATTAGAAATGGCCGTTTTACCTGATGAATAGAAAAGAGCTCATCTTGGTCCTATTTTAAAATGTGACGACACCAGTCTTTGTAGTAATTATCAACCAATTTCACTTGTACGCTGTGTTTGTAAGCTGTAAGTATTTTGACGCGTCGTATTAAGCACGTCGTTTACTGAGGGACAACTGCGTTTTGTGCGACAAATAGTAGGGTTAAATGCCGGGCGATGGCACAATAAATTGAAAACGCAATCACAGATTGGTGGATCAATGCCCCCCTCACCTCATTTATGACCCTTGGTAATCAGCCAGCATCAGAAACCAAGTACACAGATGCATAAATGTGTGTGCTATTTGGGAGTCCTAACTCAGAAAGTTTTCTAGTTATCACTCAAAAACGAAATTGAATGGTAAAGAAATTATATCCCGCACACAATTTCATTTTGATTGGTGGGACGATATGGACCCAAATAATAACATTGAAACCGTAAATGGTGCAAGGGACACAATTTTGTTCTTAAGAAGTGTACTTCTCTGAGTTATATAAAAAGGACACTCGCAACAATAATGAAAAACATCTTCATTTCCGTTTCCACAGGCACACTGGGGGGAATCTGAATTTTCAGCAGATCCGAGTTTAGCTTGCTGCATCCCATTCGCAACCGTGCGTGGGAAACAGCAAGCCTTCTGTCACCTCTGTAATATAGTTTGTTTGCATTTTTTCCTCCTGGTCTATTGTTTTTTTCTTAAAAGATGTAAGGTCTTCGGAGTTACGCCCATCAGCAGGCAAGTTATTCCACAATCGATAGGAGGACACCCATTTTAACTTTGTCTATTTCTATTTAGTAAAATCCAGTCTGAAGTTCTAAAAATGATGCTCTTTTGTTCCAAAACAAAACATGATGAACCTAAAAAACGTCCTTGAAATTGTCCCTATTAGGCCCCTACCGCGATATAAGTCTCGTTTTCCCTATCAGGGAAAACAAGATCCGTTGGCTGTTTTCCCATAGGTTGCTATTCTTAAATACACAAATAAAAGAAAAAGCTTTTAACAATTAGAACTTTCATAAACTGAAACTCAAAAAGTTTATAAGAGAAAGACAGCTCTGAAGTTGTACCAAACGAAACAACACGGATATGTATCAGGATAAGTTAAGAGGCGAAATGACGGGCCTACTATATTACAATTATGCGTGGCTGAATTAGTGATCTGACGCAGGTTTCAAAATAAAATGGACAAAAGTCATAACCATGATGGCAACTTCAATAGCATGAGTTACAATATTGCGTAGACCAAGCCTTTGATGTAATTATTACATATAGCCTTTTCATACCAAAAAAGCACAGAGAATGTATGTTGAAACGTAGCGATTATATATGAAAGTATGAATAGTTTAAAGATGATAGATATTTAGATATACCTCCGGACAGTAAATTTAATTTGAAAGCGGTGGTAATAGGCCAAGCTGTTTGATTTAATCTTCCAATGTTTTATTCTATTTTGTATTTTATATTATTCATTTTATTTTTTACATCGCATAGAGAGAGGTTCGATCGAACCCCCCGCCCTACCCACTCACTGGATCCGTCAGTGGGCCCAGTAAGATCCCACATCAAATTATAATGCTTACGATGTTACATCATTTATTACAGTCGACGATCCCACTAACTCTGATAACTCTGCTGCAATTTTATCAACTATTTAAGTGAAATACAAAAATAGGCAAAGCAGCAGTTGGTCATCTTTAATAGCACAGAAGCTAAAACTGTGCTCGTGAGTAGAAAAACAGACTGTGTGTTTCCAGGATAATGTTGTTAAGAATGCAACTCCTCATAAATTTCCTTTGTTTGGTGATAAGTTAAGATATATCGTGGTCTAGACATATTAGTTATATAGCTGCTAAAGCAAAAAGGCTTATTGGTGTAATGAAAATATTACAATATAAACTCAGCAAGTGTTCTTTGAGAATTGTAGATTTCATGTAGCCTATATCAGAGAACATTTACGCACATTTTCTAAGGCGCAGGTACATAATCGTGAGCAAACTGTTTACCGGAAAAATGAGCAGACATACAAAAAAGGAAGGAAGGAAGAAAGAAAGAAAGAAAGAAAGAAAGAAAGAAAGAAAGAAAGAAAGAAAGAAAGAAAGAACAAGACCCCCCAAAAAATGCAAAGAGGCTTCTTTAATTGCATGATCACTCCATGGAAAATATAAGTAAATGAGACGTAGGCCAAAAAAATCCCTTGATTTAATTTGATGAAATCGAGTTAACCAGGAAGACTTCATACACATTATCAAATTAGCCTTTGTGGGCTGATATATCCACCATAAACTATGTACCTGATTTCAAATGACGGATTTAAGCCACTTGTTCTTACTTGTACCCAGCTTTTTTAATATTTTGAAGGCATCAACACTGTCGAAATTAAAGTAGGCCCAGTAAAACTGAATTTTATGAAACATACTTTAAATATGTGCCATTAATGTAGCATGAGAAGCAGTAATATAAATTGCCGTGATTCAATCCAATGAAGTCGCTAACTGAGGAAAGTTTCTTGAAACCACTGGTATACTTTGGAAGCTTTAACACTGTCACATGTCCTCCCTTATTCTCACTGGGTAGTAGACCTGTTCATAGGACTTGGGTTTATTCGGTTCACTGCGGCCCGAGTACGCGAAGTACATCCTGCTTTGTTAAAGTGTGTGTGTCAACGCACACTTTTCTGTTTTTCTAGGAATTCTTTATTTCTTTCTTTCTTCTTTCTTTCTTTCTTTCTTTCTTTCTTTCTTTCTTTCTTTCTTTCTTTCTTTCTTTCTTTACCGGCAAATTTGTCCGACATTTCATTTGAAAAGTATTACATGTAGAAACTCCAAACTTTGCACAATTATACTTCTATGGATAAAGTCTGGCCTTTTTATAATGAGAGGTCATGCTTTTGAAAATTATGCAAATGACGGCTAATTAAAGTTTTAAATCTTCAATATCTTGTATACTATAGTAGATGTGGTCCCGAGTGTATAGCAGTTCAATCAAAGTAAGGTAAAGGTCATCTCAAATGTCAAGGTCATGTCAAGGTCAAAGGTCAATTTTAAGCCAAAATGTCATTTTTGAGGTCAAGGTTCACTTCAGGTAGAGGTCATCTCAAGGTCAAAGGTCAATCAAGGTCAAAGGCCACTTTCCTTGGTGGCCTTCTTCTAGCCATAACTTGGTCAATTTTTATCTAATTTTGATCATGCTGGGCTCATGTTGTAGCTATTGTAACCCTGCATATTTTAAAATTTATGAGTGACCTCTAACGGTCAAAGGTCAAGGTCATTTGAACCTTTGAAAGTTTCATCCAGTCACAACTTGGCTATTTTGCATCCAATTCTAATCATGTTAGACTCAAATTGTAGGTTTTGCAACACTGCACATTTTTATAAGAACACGTGACCTCGAAAGGGCAAAGGTCAAGGTCATTTGGCCCTTTGAAAGTTTCATCTTGCCATAGCTTGGTAAATTTTCATCCGATTTGGTTCATGTTCATGTCAGTTTAACTTCTAATAGGGGGTTCCTGACCATTGCGCATGTAATGAATCTAAAACAATAGTTGTAGCAATTTGAATTATGCTAAATAGCACCATTAGAAATTTTAAATCTTAAATAACTTCGAAGCTGTAATAGATAGAGATGCCATTCCAACTTCTACTCCTGTGTTATGGAATAGTTGTACTTTGCCATACCAATATGCTTTGAAGACACACACACTGATTTGCTATGCAGCAAATCATCTTTTCTAGTTTACATTTTGTGCTCGACCACGCTGGCCGGATTCAACGTGGAAGGATTAGAAAGTAAAACACATGATGTGCTTGGGTTTAATGAAAAATCAGACCGTCATCAAACTAAACATGCACATTTCACCACTGATGTGACATTTAAGGCAAAAGATTTGCACGGTGCAGCACAATCCATGCTGTAATCACTAACGTTAGGAGTGGCATCCGTTCTGAACATATGAGAGGGTGGGCCCGATTCAGCCACTTGCTGATTGGACAATAAGGCCAACGATGGAATGCATAATTAACTAGAAAAGAAGATTTGCTCCACAGCAAATCTGTCTGGGTGCCTTCAAAATGAGAACAGTTTGAAATGCCACACTTTGCCATTGTTCAACATAATCTAAATTTCGTGTATTAGCCTAATTTTTAAAAATTAGAATGTTCAGCTTTGGTTCTTGGTTCGAGGGATGTGGCCATGTCTCAAACTTATACAGTGTAGTTTGAGTGAAACTACTATCTATAATAGTTTTAAAGTTATTCGGCGTTTTAATTTTGTGTATTTGCCTAATTTGCATGAATTATAAGCCTAGAAGAACTTTGGTTTATTGTTCATTGGATGGGGTTATGCCACAAACCCATAAATTTAAGTTGGAATGGCACCTCTTTAATAGTTTTGAAGCTATTAAAGATTTACATTTTGCATATTCACCAAATTTGCATAAATTAAAATCCTACAACTTTGGTTCATGGTTCATTGGATGCGGCTTTGCCACAAACCTATAAATTGAAGTTGGAATGGCATTTTAACTTTTTCAATGCCCTTTATTAGCATAATTTTAAATTCTACAACTATATTGTCTATTATAGTGGCAAGTGTCACAAAGGTATATATGCACATTGAAATTTTGAGTCCATCTGCAATAGTTTGGAAGATATTGCGCTTTAAAAATTTTGTTGCCTCTAAAATGTGCATAATTTTAAACATCATGACTATTCCAAATGAAATGCACAATTTCACTGATTATATTAGTCACCATGGCAAGTTTGGTGGTTTTTGGAAAAACAGTGTCTAAGAAAAACTCTGGACCAACTTGGAAAAACAGTGTCTGAAAAAAGCTCTGGACCAACTTGGTCATAAAGAAAGAAAGAAAGAAAGACTTTCTTTGTTAATTTATCTGAGATGAAAGACCACCTGTCCTATGTGACCACTTTTGTCTGGTATTAGGAGTGGTCTTAAATTGCAGGTACCACTGTACAGTGAAACCTCTCTACAGTAAGCACGCTCGTGCGACCAGAGAAAAGTGCCAGAGAAAACTCCGTACAAATTTGGTCGTAAAGAAGAAAGAAAGATAGAAAGAAAGAAAGAAAGAAAGAAAGAAAGAATTCTTGGAAAAACAAAATGTCTGGGTTGGCACCCAGACATAATTAGGGTCCGGAAAAGTTCGGTACAAGTCGGTATGAACAGGTCTTACAACCAAACTGGCCCAGAACCCCGTTTTGTTTATATCCGGCCTGCTGCAGTTCCTGTATATGTTCATATCTGGTAAGGGTATATTGTCTTTTGATCATATCTGGTAAGGGTATATGGTCTTTTGATCAACCCGGTGTATGTCAACTTACCACGCCTGATTGGGTTCTGTGGCCAACACACCACACCACATGCGACTGAAGCAAGTGAAATTGGGTCATAAATATTTGATGAGCTTGTTGGCCTTTTTAAGAAAGATATTTCTCTCGTGCTTTTGGTTAACCGGGACAGGACCTCATGATTGTGTGGAAATTGGAAAAAAAAATGGATATATCTTAATTCCATAGTTAAGAAAATCTTCGTAGTTTTCAAACCAACAACCGAAAATTATACTGTACGACTTAATATTGGTAGGTATAATGTTATTTAATAGGTGTTCTTACGTCACTTTGAATCATATCACTTGACTGCACTTTGATAAAATTGTAATAAAAGCAGACTGTAATATATTGTAAAGGCATAAAGGGCATTGCTAGTCTGATGACTTAAGAACATGTTAACTGGGGTTGTAATGTAAACATTACAGGCCTCTTACTAAAAGGATAGTTGAAAAATAAATAAATAAACAAACAAACAAACAAACAAACAATAACATGGTTAGTTGTATGTGGTTGTGTATTGAAGACCAATTCAGTTCTTTTTAAGGTTGTCCTTGTTCGATTCTGTGAATATAAATCTTGACAATGTGACTCTATTGTGTTTAAAAGGCATTGCTAGTCTGATGTCTTACCAACATTTCATATGTTAAATGGGACTGTAATGTAAACATTATATTCAGTCAAAATTAAATGGATCCTACATTTGTATCCAAAATGATATTTTGGTATTAATAAGTCTATGAGTTATAAGTATAATTTATTAGGGTTAATGATACACTTCTTGTTGCTGGTGTCACTGCAAGGCTGGTGGTACTTTCACAGTTTTTTTTTTTTTTTATCGCATATTGCACCTTACTAAATGATTTATAGCAGACAGACTTATGGAACTGCATTGTGCATGTGTAAATTTATACATTTTAGTTTTTCATTGAAAATTGAGTTGTTTTTCAGACCGCTCTTGTATGAATACTCACATAAGTGCCATCAACTGGTATAATTACATCTGTGTGCCATGGTACATCGCATATTGTTTCTTCGAAGTTCTTCCTTTTTTTTTTCTTTTTATATGTGCATTATGTCTGTGTGCAGTGGCACATAACATTTCTTTCTTTCTCTTCATTCATTCATTCATTCATTCATTTTTTTCCTGAATTAAGTGATACCATTAGTTATATTTTGGTCATACATATTTATTGTATTTCAATTGGATTTGAGGATATACTTTTATGTATATATAAGTGTTTATAGATTTAATTTAATACACACGAAAGAAGAGTGCCAAAATTTCGGTTTCGAGATGAATTTACATAACAACCCAAGTATACATGAGTTGATAATAAGTGACAATATCACATGTGACATTAAGTTGAATTGACACAACAGCATCAGCAACCTACGTAACTTCTCTCATTGAACATGTAAGTTTGGCATAACTTGGGTAAACTGATGATACATTAAATCATGTTCCAGTATTAGGCCTACATATTTAATCTTACATGCGTTGGAGTAGGGCCCTGTCCCGAATCGATGGCTATTATCCGTGGAATCGACGGATATTATATATTCTATATGTATGTATGTATGTATGTATGTATGTATGTATGTATGTATGTATGTATGTATATATATGTATAGATTATAGTATACTTTGTTGGCGATATGAAGTATATGGTATCCTGTGCGAGTCCATATACTTCATATCGCCAACAAATTATACCATAATTTATTTACCTCATGTTTGTGTCGATTAAGTTCAAATAACACCATGGCAAGCCTGATCTAGCGACTTGAAGACAACGTAGGCCTAGCAGACGCTGCGTTTTGATCTAGGCCTACATCATTTCCGGTCTAGTTATAGAACTCTTCCGGTTATAGGTACTCCCGGAAGAGTTCTATAACATTATGCATATAGCACCCTTCCTGTGTTTGCCAAGGCCTAGCCAATATGGCATATATCAAAGTCTGTTATGGTACTGAAATCGACCCAAACATGAGATAAATATATATATAAGATATATATATATATATATATATATATATATATATATATATATATATATATATATATATATATATATATATATATATATGTATATATATCAGATATATTTTAGATATATAAAACGAATAAATGACTGAATAAATACTTATATAAATATCTATTAAGTAAGTAAGCTAGCAGGTAATAGCCCTTCATGTCTAATGCGTCACGACAGGGGGGGTGAATTTTTTAAATTCCAAAGTCTTGAACTCGGGGAAAAACACCTCCCTGATACATTTAATAAAACACTTTTCTGTTTGATAAAGTGTCCGCTGTTGTCTAGTCCTTTTGAATGTGGTGTGACGTGGTTGCTTTTGATTGATGTAACAGTGGATTTGGTTTGCTGGTAAATATACTGTATCTTATGTGTGGAGCTCATAGATTATGGAATCCAATGTGGTGGGTAATACCCGCCGGTACCCGGTGTTTTAATACCTGTCTGGTGGGTATGAAGTATTTAAAATCACTTCACGACAGAGCCTTACTTTGGAGACTCTTGTGTTATGTGTATTCAGTTTAATATTTTATGCTTATTTTGTGTATATCCTATGTGTATTTAATTGAAACATAACAGTAGCATGCTAGAAATATTGTACAGACTCTTGTTATGTGTATTCAGTTTAATATTTTAAGCTAATTTTTATGTATAGCCTATGTGTACCTAATTGAAACCTAACATTAGCATGCTAGAAATATTGTATATTATTGAATTGATTACACGTATTAAAGAGTGGCATCCCTAAAGGGGGAAGACACGGGCGACAATTTTTTGTGGCTCGTTGCATGTCGCAGGTTGAAGTTGCAAGTTGCAAGGCAGCGATAAAGTTGCACATGTATTTCAATAAGATGTATTCATATCTAAATGCGGTCCTACTCTAACACCCATTGAGCAAAAGAGGGAGCCACCTGCATCAGGGTAGATCCATAAATTTAGCATGGTCAAAAGTACTTTCTCAACAAAATAAACAACACAAACACACAATAATCTTAAGAAAATGTATTTACATATATTTGAAACATACAGGATGCCTAAAATAATTAGAAATGGGCTCTCGTTTGGTTGAAAAGGTGTTATTTAAGGATGTTTATGTAGTATATAATACAAATCTGCCCTGATCATGGTGGAAGCATCAGTCTGTTGCCCCGGCAACACAGGAAGTGAGCAGGATCGCAGTTATATATGAATGTCTCCTATTGTCGCTTGCGTCACTGCAAGCGACAATGTCGCTTCTTGTCGCACCTGATTAAAAATGTCAGAAATTTTGTGCGACATCGTTCTGGGCGCATGGTCAAAATTTGCAGTCGCCCCGTGTATTTCGGCCTCGGATGCGGACCACATGGCTGCAAGTCGCATGTGTGGACATGTTCTCTTGACGCAGCCCTACTCAGGGTAAATACAATATATATATATATATATATATATATGCCTATTTTGAATCAATTGACATACGTTTGTTTTGCATGAGAAAGTACGACTGCGCTTTTTTATCCTTTACGTGTTCACATGTAGGCTAAGGGTTTGATATGAAAATTCTTATAAGCCTATATTCTTATATATAGTCTAGACTAGTCTAACTTTATTAGCATTTATAAACACAACATGTGTGAGATTACATTTAAAACAAAAATGATGATGCCTGTTATTTCTAACCCAATTTGAGAGCTATACATTTATATTCCTCCATGGAAAACAACCGTAAAGGGAAAACAGCTTTGAATGATGATGATGATGATGATGATGATGATGATGATGATGATAATTATCATCATTATTGCTACTACTACTACTACTACTACTGTTGCTGCTGCTACTATTGGGTGGTTTGGTATCTTGATAAATATATATATATATATATATATATATATATATATATATATATATATATATATATATATATATATATGTGTGTGTGTATATATATGTATATATATATGTATATATATATATTGAATATTTATGTACATTTATGATGAACTTACACGTTTCTATCTGACACTATTATCTGTGAGAGCCATATGCTGCATTTCAACTCAAAATGATGGTCAACACTCTGAAAAATCCATGTTGCACAAATACAATTCACATTTCATGAACAGAATACAAAGTCAACGTTTTCCCTGAGTGATAGTTATACAGTGCCATCCATGTTATGTACCGTGTGTAGCTTGCACAGTTTTGATGGCATGTGCATGTAACTCTGGGGCAATATACAGTGGAACACAAACTGCTGAATATTACAGTAGTTTCTGTGTAGTTTACTGAACTTGATTGACGCTTGAAACGTTTTGTTTTATATTTATTGACATAATTTTTTGTTTAAATAGTTGTTTATATGACCATGACCATATGATCGTCAAAATTAACTTCACAGTATTGTTAAACTGTGGAGAGCCAATGCTTCATTGAATATTTAATTTATATTGATAATTCTAATTATGCTTATACATTGTTAGTAGTAGGTATTAAATTTGTTGACATATTGACAAGCATGACCTAACTTAATTCAAGGGAAGTAAGGGACAAGTATCACTAAATGGGTTTTCAAGACAAATATTTAATTCATATTCTTTATATCTGAACTTTAATCATTTCAATTTGTTGGTGATCATCTTGTAAAATGAACCATGTGTTACAAATTTCAGGCTGTCAAAATATGCTTGATTTTTCATGTTTTTAAGTCTGCGTGCCAACACAAGACTTTTTGTTTTCTCTCAATTCTTTCTTTCTTTAATTTTTTAGGGTCAGCCACATGGGGGCGGGGGGGGGGGAGCTTTCTGTTTTTGGGTTGTCCGTTCGTCCATCCAGATCGATGTTCACATTCTCGTTACCGCGATATCTACAGAGTGCATCCATGTATTTTGGTCAAATTTGGCAATATGCTTACCTTACCTGGCAAAATGAACTGATTAGATTTTGGTGTCATCATGACCTAATTTGAGCAAATGGCAGCTTAATTACATGCTCGTTAGGGCTCATTGCCGCAATATCTCCAGAATGCTCCAATGTATTTTGCTCAAATTTGGCAGTATGCTTATCTTGCATGCCAAGATGAGCTGATTGGGTTTTGGTGTCACCATGACCTAAGTTGAACAAATGGTAGCCCAATTATATGTTCGTTAGGGCTCGTTAATGCGATATCTCCAGAATGCTCCAATGTGTCTCGCTCAAATTTCATAGTATGATTATCTTGTATGCCAGGATGATCTGATTAGATTTTGGTGTCGTCATGACCTAATGTGAGCAAATGGCAGCCTAATTACATGTTCATTAATGCTCGTTACCACCATATTTCCAGAATGCGCTCATGAATTTTGTTCACATTTTGCAGTATAATTATTTAACATGACAATATGAACTGATTAGATTTTGGTGTCACCATGACCTAATCTGAGCAAATGGCAGCTTAATTAGATGTTCGTTAGGGCTCGTTACCATGATATCTCCAGAATGCCTCCATGTATTATGCTCTGATTAAAGTTCCATAGGAACGATTAAGGGTCCGTCCCATGGGGGGGAGGGGACCCGATATGTTTTCGAAATGTCCGTCCGTCCGGATATGCACTATCTCGTCAACGCGATAACTACAGAATGCCTCCATGTATTTCGCTCAAATTTGGCAATATGGTTATCTTACTTGGCAAGATTAACTGATTAGATTTTAGTGTCATCATGACCTAATTTGAGCAAATGGCGGACCCTTCAGTCAACGCTTTGCGTTGGGGGTCTGTCTAGTTATTTATTAATTAATTAATAATTTATTTATTTGTTTATTTATATATTTACTTATTTAGTCTGTGTGCCAAACGCAGACTTTTTGTTTTCCGTCAAATACTGCATTTTTTTATCTATTTATTTTTTTAGTAAGTCTGTATGGCAACAAACTTTTTGTTTTCCCTTTATTCTTTCTTTCTTCAATTATTTATTTACGTGTAGATTTTGACCTCAGTTTTTTGCCCAACACATTTTTTTTTTACGAAAAGTACCAAACTCGGCGCGGTGCTTAACCTAAAAGTGAAATGAATCCTGTGGTTTCGAATAGTCAGCATGTTGAAAAATTAGGGTCATTATAAATTTTATGGGTTAATATCTCGGAAACTATTGATGGTAGAGCTACCATTCCAAACTTTAATTCATAGGTTTGTGCCATAGGCGTATCAAATAAGCCACAATGAAAAGTTGTAGAATTTTAACTGATGAAAATTAGGGGCACTTGTAAAGTTTAAATGTTGAATATCTTCAAAAGTATTAAAGATAGATGTACCGTTCCAACTTTAATTCATAGGATTTTACTGTAGGCGCATCCAATGGACCGCAAACAGAAGTTGTAGAATTTTAATTATGCAAATTAGGGGCACTTGAAAAGTTTAAATGTTGAATGTCTTTGAAACTTTAAAAGGTATGGGTACTGTTCCAACATATATGCTTGTGCTACAAGCGTATCCAATGGACCGTTAACAAAAGTTGCAGAATTTTAATCTCTACAAATCAGGGCAATTGAAAAGTTTAAAATCTTCAAAATCGTTGAAGGTACAGGTACTATGCCAACTTCAATTCTCACGGTTGTGCTATAGACGTATGCAGTGGCCCACACCCAAAGTTGTAGATATATATTTAATGCAAATTAGAGGCACTTGAAAAATTTGAATGTTGAATAACTTCACAGCTATTAAAGTTAAGGGTGCAATTCAAACGTGAATTCATGTTTGTGCTATAAATGCATCCAATGGACCACAAACAAAAGTTGTATAATTCTAATTTATGCTAACTAGGGACACTTGAACAGACTAAGTGAGGCAAAGGTGTCCGTCATTCCTTCGATTCTTGGGTTTGTACTACAGTTTAAATAATAATTGTATTTTAAATCTCTTCGGAGGGCTTACTTTGCGTTAATTTATTAAGCAATGTACAAACCAATTCTTTATTTTAAGGTGAGTTATGTGCATGAATTCAACATTTGAAAGAGACCAATGGTGTCTTACTCACATTCTCATACATTTCGCTGCAGGTGTCGCGTGTGGACAAGAAAATTCAAGATTCTAGGATTTTAGTTTCTTTGAAGGCACACTGATTGGTTTGCTTTTGAGGGAAATTTTCTTTTCTGGTTGTCCTTTGCATCTCATTGTGGCACGACAATTCTTTGTATATGTATTTAAGGGGGAAAAACGGAAACGCGTGTCAGTCGACTTAATACACTGATGGGAAGTAAAAGTAGATCAAGTGTAATGAAATAAACCGTTGAATTATCTGCTTCTGCATTTCAAAAAGAATGACAATACAAAAGAGTTTGATTGGTAATAGGATGTATTCATATTTAAATGCGGTCCTACTCTAACACCTATTGAGCAAAAGAGGGAGCCACATGCATCAGGGCAGATCCATGTATTTAGCATGGCCAAAAGTAGTTTCCCAATAAAATATACAACATAAACACAGAATAATCTTAAGAAAATGTATTAATATATATTTGAAACATAACGGATGCCTAAATTGATTAGAAATGGGCTCTCTTTTGGTTGAAAAGGTGTTATCTATGGACGTTTCTGTAGTATATAACACAAATGTGCCCTGATCATGGTGGAAGCATCCGTCTGTTGCCCCGGCAACAGAGGAAGTGAGTAGGATCGCAGTTACATATGAATATCTCCTATTCGCCTGTCGGGGTGGAGAATCTGCGCTTTTAAACCCTACACATGTTATTTCATCTGATTTTGAAGTCCTCCTGCATGTCTAGACTCCACATGTACAACGTAACTAATGTAAAGCTCCACATTAATTGAAAATGTTAAATTTAAATATTTTGATGAAAGGTGCATATTACCAATGTCCCGGCGGAATATGATTCTATCCTAGATTTAAGAGAGTTGTAAAAATATTTGAGAGCAAATGGCTGTCCACACTTCGTCAGTGTTTGCGTTTTATAGACTAACTGTAAAGACGTTTCACAAGCAAGGGCTTGTTCCAGTGTATTGCTGAACTCACGCAGTACCAAAGTTATCAAGAGGAAAGGTCAGAATTAGCTCTTAATTGTGCATTAGCCCCAATACACAACCGAATACACAAAAATTTGGAGGGCTAGAGCTGAGTATTCCCATTTGTTTGCATGTTAAAGTAAACTTAAATAATCTGTTCACTTAAATAGCAGTGATTATATGATTTTTGTGAGGTATTTAGTTATGCATCTAGAATTGCAGTTGTTTTTAAGTTATTGAGTTGCAAATTACAATATAAAGTAATGGGAATACACAAGCCTAGCCCTCCAGTGACTGCAGTGCCCTCTTTCAGGTAGGGCTAAAACTTTCTGTTCTTGTCTTTGCCTATTTTACATATATTCTTAGCCTATCTTATTAAGGAATATGGGGGGGGGGGTACACAAATATGAGGAGTGCCTAATGTATCTGATAAAATGATATGCAGCCAGGGCATATAAGATTATATCTAATTAAGCAGCTCATCAAATATATGTAAGTACAAAGAAAACTAGAATACACAAGCCTAGCCCTCCAGTGACTGCAGTGCCCTCTTTCAGGTAGGGCTAGAACCTTCTGTTCTTGTCTTTGCCTATTTAACATATATTCTTTGCCTATCTTATTAAGGAATATGGGGGGGGGAGGGAGTATACAAATATGAGGAGTACCTAATGTATCTGATAAAATGATATGCTTCACAGCAAATCTGGTGCTTTCAAAATTTGAATAATTGGAATTCGGTATTCAACTCATTTACATAAATTAAAATGTTACACCTTTGGTATATGGTTCATTGGATTGAGTAACATTACAAACCCGTATATCAAAGTTGGATCAGCACCTCTATAGTTTGAAGATATTTAAGACTGATATGTATAATTGTGTGTATTAATCTAATTTGCATAAATTAAAAGCAACTTTGTTTAACTGTTCATTTGATTCACCACTGCACAGACCTGTAAACTGAAATTGGAACGGTGCCTCTATTATGATTTATTTTAAGATATTCAAAACTAAATTTTTCAGATGCCCCTAATTTATACTTGTTGTTGATTGGACACAAACATACAAATTGATATTGGAACGCCAGTTCTATCTATAATCGGTTTTAAAGATTTTACAACTTTGGTTTACTGTTCATCGGGTTTGCGTTTGGCACAAACCTGGATATTGAAATTGGAATCTATAATAATTTTGCAGATTTTCAAGATTTTAATTTCTCAAGTTCCCCTAATTAGCGTAACTTAAAGTTACAACTTCTCCATATTACATATGATTAGCAAGCGTCACAAACGTACATGTGCCAGATAGAATTTTGTGTGTATGTACAATAGTCTTGAAGACATGAAGCGTTTAAAGCTATAATTTCACCTTACTTGTATAATTTTTAGCATCATAACAATTCCAAACAATGTGCACAATTTCATTCGAACCTTGCCAAGTTTGGTGGCTTTCGGAACAAGTTTCCGAGAAAAGCTCCTGACATGTCTTGGTTCGCACCCAGACATAAGTTATTTATGTCTCTACATTGAATACTTGACTTCTTGTCAACAACCGGAAGGACCATGTTACCCCAGAGACCATGTTCCCCAGTTTTACCCTTCGTAATATGTGGACAACTCTGACGACTTGAGAAGTAACGGGCGTGCAGTGGGCCGAAGTTATTATCAACTGTGGCGCCTGATCGAGATAAAAACAGATTCTTTTTGTCGTTTCACATTTGAAAGATTACAATATTAACAGTGAAAAGAACGCATATCTTTTATTTAGAATTGTCTATGTCTTACGTTTTGTAACACTTCATCATGGGCCTACTTTTAATATGCTGTTTTTCACAGCAATATGTTTTGCAAAGCATAGGTCCCTTCATTGTTGTGTCTTAAAATATCATATTTAATAAAACGCCACTGGAAATCCGAAAAGATTTACTTCACAGTAGATGTTTCTGGGTGTTTTCAAAATTTGAATGATTGGAATGGGGTATTCACATAATTTGGATAGATAAATAGGCTATAAATTTGGTTTATGGTTCATTGGGTACAGCAGTATTGCAAACAAATTGAAACTGGAATGACACCTTTATCTATAATAGTTTCGAAGATTAAAATTTGTCAAGAGCCCCTAAAGCATTAATCAAAATGCAACAACTTTGGTTTATATTCATTGTATTCATCACAGGCATAAACCCGTGATATTAAATGGAATGGGACCTTTGTCTATGATAGATTTGAAGGTAGTCAAGATTTAAAATTTTCAAGTGTCCCTAATTGGCATAAATTAAAATATCTACGACTTTGTTTTATTGTTCATTGGAGTTGTCTTTGGCACAAAAATAGATATTGAAAGTGGAATTACAGCTCTATCTGTAATAATTTTGAAGGTCTTCAAGATTTAAATTTCTCAACTGCCCCTAATCAGCATGATTTAAAATGCTAAATTTTTCATATTCTATTTGATCGGTAAGTGTCACAACCTTCGTGTGCAAGGTAGAATTTTGCATGCATCTACAATGGATATTTTTAAGTTTTAGTTGCCCTTTATTTGTATAACTTTGAACATCATAACAATTCCGAACAGTGTGCTCAGTTTCATTGACAGATCAGTCACTTTGTTAAGTTTGGGGGTGTTCAGAACAATAGTTTTCGACAAAAGCTCCCGACAAGAAAGAAAGAAAGAAAGAAAGAAAGAAAGAAAGAAAGAAAGAAAGAAAGAAAGAAAGAAAGAAAGAAAGAAAGAAAGAAAGAAAGAAAGAAAGAAAGAAAGAAAGAAAGAAAGAATTTTTTTGGAAACGTCTTGGTTCGCACCCATACATAACAAGTCCTTGGACTTGGATGGTCATCCTGGCACCTTTCTGTCATATGTGTTTGGTGCTGACTTAAATCAAATCAAGTATACATGCGACACTGTTTTGCTCTCGGTATTCTTACAAGGTCAGTGGTTTAACTTTGGCCAGGTGAGAATGACCAGAAAGTAAGTTCATGACTGATGGACTCTATATAGCCCATATAAATCCCTACGTCGGCTTACCAAATTTCTCACCCAGCGATACAGAGATGAAGTGAAAATATGTAGGCGAGTCGACAGACCCCGTTCATGGTCATTTATGTGTACGTTTTCATTCTTAGTCAGAAATAATATTGTTTCCTTTACGGGGATGGGGATGGAGGTGACGGGGGGGGGGGGACTTTCTATGCAGTTACGGTTTGAAGGCACCACTGATATGGATACAAGTTTTCATCCATACACCCAGTGTAGGTATTTTTACCAACAATTTTATGTACGACTATTAATGCCCTGTTTTTAAAACAAGGAATAGATGGTTGACTTAAGGAAAAAACATGGCGTGTTGACTTGATCTCGCTTTGTAAAAAAGGGAAAATGTGTAATTCTTTTAACGAAAATGAAAAATTTTGACCTCTAATATAAGGAAAAAATTTGCATGCGGCATATAGGGATCAAGGCCTTCCTGAGGAAGTCAACCCATCCATCTCGAGACCAAGTTACCCCACCCGAAGTTCCCCAGCCCTTCTGCCCTGCCCCTCGGCCCTATTCATGTGAAAGGCTACTGGAATAGGCCTATATCTAGGCTCCGACGTGTCAACACAAGCATTTCGAGTTTGCTGCGGGCTCACTATCAGGGACCTGCCATTGAGACTTCCCTGAAACGGCCTGGAATTTCATGGATAGGCCCATATATGACTATTTTCATTACAAAAGTTACACACTAAGTTAGAAAACAAATATTGTCTCCCAGTATTTTCGGTGACATATAGTAGCATATCAATCGCTCCGAGGTGAAAGTGGTTTGCGCCTATTGAAAAATGTACATACCCATGAAAATCCGGGGCAATGAGGGGGGAAGTTTTTTTCTGTTCCCAACCCGATGATTGTTACGGTTACACGTTCGACAAAAAGCAAATCGATCAATCTTTTTGTTCCCGTTCGTGATGCCGATGTGAATGGCTATGATGCATGCTCCTTTCACGAATGTCACAGATGTCAACATCATGAAATCCATTTCAGGGTCAACTACTTTTGCTCCAAGAACAATACAGACAGACAGACAGACAGACAGACAGACAGACAGACAGACAGACAGATAGATAGATAGATAGATAGATAGATAGATAGATAGATAGATAGATAGATAGATAGATGAAAAGCTTGAATTCTGAGGTGCGATAAATGCCGACAATCGTCAACAGTGAAGACGAATCGTCCAAACTCCAGTTTGTTTGTTTCTAACAGACAATAGGCTATCAACTTGAATTTTGTGTCACATTGCCTTTTTTCTGGATGAAAATGCGACAGTTGACACATTGTAAATTATGCATTCTTATGGCAGTATGCTTTCGCCGATAAAGTTTTGCCTAAAAAATAGAGACAAAATATGAGACCTCGCAGAAATGTGGGCCTACAAGTCTCAATCATACTTTATCGAGGCAGAATATTTCTTGTAATTCAGATGTCAGAAAGGTTGACGATACGGCCACAAATCCTTTCCGTTTTTATTGAAAAGAAAGAAGTAGCAATATGCCATTATTTCGGAAAGTCTGAAACAGTTTAAAACGAAAATGAGCGACATATTCACCGCAAAGGGTATTACTCTGGTCGTCTGGACATGCCTGGTCCTTCCGTTTAAAAACACACGACCAAACGTTTGCCTCATGTTCTGGCGTTTGTAGGCCTACAACACTTACTTAGGCCAACAAGTCTTCACCTCACACAATGATTTCTATTGATTGTGCCCTGCCTTGTACTTTGTCAAGATCCTGGATCCGTCACTGAAACTAAAATTGACAGTTACGCCGCATGTGGGCCTGTATCATGTATGTTTTGCTGATGTGATGGGAGGAAGGGGGAAGAGGTGAGTGCATGGGGAAACACCGCACTACAAAAAGCCTAAATAGCCTAGGTGACCAAACAGGCCTACTTTGTACATTTTGATGTTTCTCTGCTTTTGCAGCCCCACTGAGTTCTCTCACTGATGTCGATTTTTTAAAGCAAACGATTGTTGACTGTTGTTGGTCTACGCTTGTTAGTTTGCCTGCTGTGAGGAAAGTCTCACGCAATTCTTGAGTGGATTCACACAAAGCAAAATGGTAGTCGATTTCCCCAGCACATTCAATAATTAACACGTTCATCGAGAAACTAATTATGTCTGATTGTAAACCATCCAGAAAGAAGCTCTGTTCCAACAATACCATGTCAATATTCGTGCCAGTGATTTGCTACTTTTTACATAACAAGAAATCTGTTCATATATAACGGTGCAAGAGTAACTATTAAATAGTGGTATTTATGGAAAATAGGGAATACAATCATGCAAATTATAAATAAATCATGGTCATTTAAGACATATGGAATGCGACATCAGTCAATGGATTTCACTTCCCGAGTAGACACGAAAGCCAGATCACGTCAGATCATTTGCCATGACAAATATGCTTTCGGTGGTGAAGCCACCTGACCTTTACCCCAGAACCTTTAGCTACGTCCAACTCGTAGAGGTATAGAAATCATACAAGTAGGGATCCCGAGCTGACTGCTTTAAGAAGGCGGTCTCATTCAAATTGGATCTGGATTTATAGTTACAGGCACGTGAAACATGGAAAATAGAATTTGGATTACTTTGTAAAAAAAAAATACCAATGTTTTGCATGACACATGACATAAGAAAGCAGCCAAAGCTAAAGAATTGAATGTAAAATAAGGTCATAGGGCCTACATCTAATGTGATAGTAAAAAAATGAAATGGTATGCCACTACTTCTGTGTTGAAGTGAGATTGGTCCCCATCGATTGAACATTCTCAAGTGATTAAATTTCAGTTATGGAATAGTCCCGATTTTACATATCGTATACAGACTGGGAAACAAATCCGGTGTTAATGACTTCCGTCATAGAAATTGGCCTGTCTGTCCTTCAGACGTCAATATACTTACCGTGAAAGCGGGGCAAAACAAGACAATTACATAACTTAAGACGGGTCACTATTACTGAAGACAGAATGGCTAACATTTTCATAGCACCATGACATGAAGGAGTTGGGCACCTCAGAAACGCTGATGAATACGAGCATGCAGTTTGCCTCAAGCATATTCATTAAAGACCATGTCAAGGAATTTGTTCTTATTTGTCTCATGTAGCCCCGGTTACCCCAATCACAAATGTACTTTATAATTATATGGACAAGCTCAACTGATACTGAATTGAAATGACAATTACATATTACACATTACTATTGAGATGTTACATTAAGGTAATCATTCAAATCGTCAGAGGAATACATGTAGCCTATGTGGCCATATTTCAGGGCATATTTTGAGATATACATTCTTGTTGACGGCACGTGCATGTATTTTATAAATTCTTAGCGTGATCCTCTTTGAAGCTTCTCCTGCGTCTGGGAAACAATTATCTGTACACGTAAACCTATATTGTTTTAACCGACAAATATGTCTTTGGTCTATCACATTGCGTGATTCAAACCTATGGTGATTAAAATTCATCACCAAGGAAAATGTTTTAATTAACAAGATAAAACAGAGAACCGTATGCAGCCAGACTGACGGACATCTTGCTGTCCCGTGACCGAAAATAGTGTCGTCTGCTTGACTGACCTGCGTAATCATTAGGCCGTCATTAGCATGTCACAGGCTACAGTGTGTGTGTGTGTGTGTGTGTGTGTGTGTGTGCAGCACCACACAAAGAAAGTTGAAGGGTTGCTAGTTTTTGCCTGAACCATTTGTGGTTTCCATTTGACTTCAGTGCTGCCAGGCCAAGATATTCTTGTCCAATCCTGATTGGCTCACAGCTAGGTCTGATATGAAACAAAGTAAATAATAAATAAATGTGACATGTATATCCTACTATCCTTTACTGTGTGAAAATAGACAAAACTGAAATTCGAATTTAAATACGGGGCAAATTTATGTATGTTTATCCCTTTTCTTGCGTTTTAGTCTGCGACCATATCATGCGCGTCTTGTAAAACAGGTTTTGTGCCCCCGCGTTGGTTTCCAATTATCGTATGTATAAAAACGATTAGTAAAAGACAAAAATGAAGGGAAATACAGACAAACTAGGCAGGAGAGTATCAAAACAATGATCATACATAGCTTTTGACTGGAACTTGCGGAGACCAACTGGCGTCACTGATTCGTAGCGGCTGGTGATCAATTAGGCCTTTATCCTTATCCTCCGCGCAAACAAATTTACTTCCGAATTATTCATCAGAAACATTATATGTATACGCATACACAAACAAAGCTAATGACAAAATTAATGTTACATTTAAAGACTCTCACTCAAAATGCGATAGAACCAAACAGACATCCTAAAAATCGTTAAAGCTTCGGGGATAATAAGTTATATCAATGAAGAATAATAATGAATTAAACGCAATTTCCCCCTGACAAAGTCAATATATGTGTATTATTAAAAATGGAGTGAACCACAATTTTAATCATCAAGGTGACACTTGAATAACACATTTTGTCTCTGCAGCAATACGATTGTATTTCACATTAAAAGCATATCCTAATATCCCGTTAACTCTTTCCGAACCAATCCCGGTATACTGTGATTGCCGCTGCAGTCTTATGAAAAAGAGCTTTTGTACCAGAATAAACGTGCCAGTGGCTCAACTGCCTGTTAAGTCATGCTGCAATAGACCCCTTTTAGAACCCCAGAGGGTGCAACTCGGGGGTGATCATTTGCATAAATTTCATAACAGCAAGTCCCGTTGAAGCTTTTGTTTGGAAAATAGCCAAATTTATGCAAATTAACTAGTGCTGCCATCTGGCCACAGAGGCAGGACTTGCAGAGCAATGCTCAAACTAGAAAAAAGATTTGCTTCAAAGCAAATCTGTCTGTGCCTCTCAAAGTTGTCAATATTAAATGCTACCTCTTTTTTCCTTCGGTACTTCACATTTCATTAACTTTATGGCTGGATGAAAATTTCAAAGTCCAAGTGACCTTGACCTTTGACCTTTACAGGTCACATGTAAATTGCAAAAATGTACATTGTTACAATACCCACAATTTAAGTCCAACATGAACCAAATCAGATGAAAACTGGCCAAGTTATGGCAAGATGAAGCTTTCAAAGGGCCAAAGGACCTTGACCTTTGCCCTTTAGAGGTTACATGTTTTTACAAAAAACGCGCAATATTACAATACCTACAATTTGAGTCCAACTTGATTCGAATTGGATATAAATTGGCCGAGTTATGGCTGTATGAAACTTTGAAAGGTCAAATGACGTTGATCTTTGACCTTTAGAGGTCACATGTAAGTTTAAAAAATGTACAGTGTTACAATAGCTACAATTTGAGCCCAACATGATAAAAATTGAATAAGAATTGACCAAGTTATGGGTAGAAGAAAGCCACCATCGAAAGTGGCCTTTGTCCTTGAAATGACCTTTGACCTTGAGATGACCTTACCTGAAGTGAACCCTGACCTTCAAAATGACATTTTGACCTAAAATTGACCTTTGACCTTGACATGACCTCTGACCTTGACATGACCTTGACATTTGAGATGACCTTTGCCTTGCTATGATCGAACTCCTATAACCTCGGAACCACATCTATTTTAGTATATAAGATATTGAAGATTTAAAACTTTAATATGACTTCATTTGCATAATTTTGAAATGACCTCTCATTATAAAAATGCAAAACTTCATCTATAGAAATACAATTGTGCCAAGTTTGGAGTTTCTACGAATAATACTTTTCAAATGAAATGTCGGACAAATTTGCCTGTAAAGTAAGAAAGAAAGAAAGAAGGAAAGAATTCCTAGAAAAACAATATGTCTGTGTTGGCACAAAGACATTACAAACTAGAAAAGATTATTTGGTGCATAGCAAATCAGCGTGTGTGTCTTCAAAGCATATTAGTATGGCAATGTACAACTATTCCATATCACAGGAGTAGAAGTTGGAACGGCATCTCTATCCATTATAGCTTTGTAGTTATTCAAGATTTAAAATTTCTTATGGTGCCACTTAGCATAATTCAAATTGCTAAAACTTTTGTTTTTAATCCATTATGGGCGTAATGATCAACAACCTCCTCGTAAAAGTTGAAATGACATCTCTTTCTATTATAGTTTTGAAGATATTCAAGTTTTAAAATTTCAAATGACGCTAATAAGCATAATTTAAATTTCTACAACTTTTGTTTTAGATTCATTATATGCGAATTGGTCACTAACCCCCTTGCAGAAGTTGAAATCACATCTCTATCAGAATTTTTTTAAAGATATTCAAGTTTTAAATTTTCAAATGCTGCTAATTGGCATAATTTAAACTGCTACAACTTTTGTTTTAAATTCATTAGATGCGCATTGGTCAATAGCCTTGTAGTAGAATTGAAATGACATCTTTATCTCTATTATACTTTGGAAGATATTCAAGATTTAAAATTTCAAATTCCCCTAATTTGCATAGTTTTAAACATCTTCATTCTTCTGTATAAAAAGGCCCAACTCCTCGTATGGAGGTATAATCATGCCAAGTTTGGAGTTTCTATGTATAAAAGTGTCAGAGAAAAGTCTCGGACAAGTGTCGGACAAATTTGCTGGTAAAGAATAAAGAAAGAAAGAAAGAAAGAATTAATTTCAGGAAAAACAGAAAAGCGTGTGTTGACACACGCTTTAATGACCAAAGCCTCTACCACTGTAACGTGAACTGAGTAAAGCATTTTCTGTCAGTATATGACAGTTATGTAACAAATCTGTATGCATTTATCTTGAGCGTGAAAACAGTGTTTAGAATCAAACCTTTACATGTCGACGCACGGTATTTTGTTTTCAAAATCAGTATTGTTAAATCATAAAACATGAAAGTAAAATCTTGCATTTTTAAGGCAGTAAACGAACTATCAAAATAATATAGAAATCTAAATCAAGATGCTTTAGTGATATAGTCATCATAGGCACAATGTCAAAATAAATCCATGAAAAGACGTATTAATCTGAGTTATAAGAAATTTGGTGACTCGATGGCTTGAACAATTTAATACAGGCCGTACACATATTGCAGGAACAAAATGAAGTAGATCACATCTGAAGTTACCAGTTTCCACTTGCCGAGTCTCGTCCATCCTCAAACATACTCATGTACTTGGGACACGGGAGCTAATAATTAATATAATACAAACCTTCCATTTTCTCAGAAAAATTACTTGCTTCATGTTTGACACCTTTCTAGTTACAAGATGACAATTAGGCTGAAGTTTAACGGTTTCTAGGAACCTTTGTAGTTTGTTAAGGTGTCTGCAAGATCGTCATTTTACTTTTTCCCGTAAGTCGCACACATTGATCCAAGTGTTAAGTCCTTGCAGTATATGAGTAAAACCTACGCAGTCTCACACATTCTATACTTATAACGCAGTTGACAAGGAGACCAATTTCACTCCTTTTTTTTTTTTTTTTTTAGTTCTAATGTGCAAAAAACATGAAGTTCATTTCTAAGGCCAAAACTCGGTGGGACTCAGAGAGAGAGAGAGAGAGAGAGAGAGAGAGAGAGAGAGAGAGAGAGAGAGAGAAAGAAAGAAAGTAAGAAAGAAAGAAAGAAAGAAAGAAGAAAGAAAGAAAGAAAGAAACTGGTCGACACAAGACCTTCAAGGCATTGTGTCCCTTTTTCACTAACCTTCCTTAAAGATCGAGTTAACTCTTTTATACTCAATCTGATTGACAATGGCTTGCACTTCCAAAGATCGTGTGCTACATT
Source organism: Hermodice carunculata (assembly GCA_964020975.1). Taxonomy (NCBI): domain Eukaryota; kingdom Metazoa; phylum Annelida; class Polychaeta; order Eunicida; family Amphinomidae; genus Hermodice; species Hermodice carunculata. The sequence goes on from OZ026624.1 coordinate 24,451,349, forward strand.
TGGGCTGAAGTTTTAATGTTTTCAGGAACCTTTGTAGCTGCAAGATCGTCTTTTTTCTTTTTTTCTGTAGGTAGCACAAATTTATCAAAGTATTAAGTCCTTACAGGACATAAGTAAAAAAAAACCTACGCAGTCTCACACATTCTATACTTGTAACGCAGTTAACAGGGAGACCAATTTCATTTTTTTTTTTTTTTTAGTCCTAGTGTGGGCAAAAAAACATGAAGTTCTTTTCCAAGGCCCCAACTCGGTGGGGGGGGGGGAGAGAGAGAGAGAGAGAGAGAGAGAGAGAGAGAGAGAGAGAGAGAGAGAGAGAGAGAGAAGAATGGCAAGGCTATGTGTCCCTTTTTCACTAACCTTCCTTGATGATGGACCTCTTTTATGATCAGTCTGATTGACAATGGCTTGCACTTCCAAAGGTCGTTTGCTACATTTTCTTAAAATATTACACACTGACCTGCACACATTGGTTTGAATGGAAATTTAAAAGGACTTTTGGCGGTATGCCTGCCCACCCGCCCCCTTTACTAGGTGCATTTTTTTGGTACCAACTACCAGCAGTGCGTCGACCACAAGCGAAGCAACATTCAACTGTCCCGGTGGCATGGACAGATTTTCATACAAAAATAGTCTGAGTTCTCTTGTGACTTTCACTCAAAATGCTACTATTGCTAGCTTTAATTACCAGACGATGTTGCTCGTTGGTTTGAGGGGTGACATCAACTCCCGCCAGAACGCAGTCGTAAACCACGTGACAATTATGCCCGATATTGAAGCGGAAGCGGGCCCGGGACGGGGTATGAAGCAGACGACACTTGAAACAAAGGTATTTGTATCCTCAGAAAACAGCGAAGACAGAACACTTGGCTCTCTTTTCTTGGTATCTCGAAAGCGTTCGACACCGTTAATAGAGGCAAGCTTATTCTTGAGTAGTTTAACAAGAGGATCCATGGCAAATCTTGGCACCTTATACAGGGCCTCCGTGGAAAGGTGGATAACAAAGTTATTTTTGGACCTTACGAAGCTTCGTGACATGAAGTTATAAATGGGGTTACACAGTGCTGGATTCTGTCTCCCTCGTTGTTTTCCATGATCATGACTGATTTGGCAGACATGCTTTACGCGAAAATTTTGGTGTACCTCATAAAAATGAAAAAAAGTTCCATGTTTCTCATATGCAGACTATTAAGTCTATTTACTCATAGCTGAAAACGACGAGCAGGTAAAAAGTATATGAAAAATGTTGTTGATGTTTTTGTTAAAAAGTGGGGTATGATTTATAACCAGGAAAAGTCAGAGGTTATGGTTATTGGCAAGAGAACAGATCCTGCCGAATAAAAAGTAGCTGTTTTCAGTCATAGTCTAATAGATTGTAGTGAATATAAATAGTTGAGAATAGCGTTCTCTTAGTCCTTGACTGACACTTCCCACATCAAAAGTTACCTTACCTGAAAAGTATCTCCAACATGCGTAAATCTATGTAACATCCTCTCAGCACACAAGAATGTCAACAGCGTCAGTTTGGGGGACAGCATTTGTAAAAGTGTTATTCTGCCTCCTATAGGCCTATCCAATAGCAGTGCTGTATGGTAAAATGCGACAAAGGAAACTGTTGGAGCCAACAAGTCCATGCAATACGCAATAGACAAGCAATTGTACCAGTTAGTTCTAGTCCAGCTATGGTAGCCATGCACTTTTGGGGAACTTGGCTGGTTAGGCCTACCATTACGGATTATTCTTGATCGTTCGAGAATCAAATATTTTCACAGAATGAGATTTCACGTACCTGATACGAAGCTGTGTAAATCAATTAGTAATGAAATGATGGACGTACATGAACGCCCAAATAAATGTATCTGGCCCTATGTAAATGAGCTGAGACAGGTTTGGAACACGCTTTTTTCTAAGTACCCCGGTACATTGTGCTTGGCCAGACAGCTTTATGAAACGCTCTCCTGAGAGCTATGCACTTTATTTTCCCACAGGAAATTGACGCCAAAATTTTGAAGGAGCACGGCTGAAACTTCTGGCCCGCACAGGTTGCCTCGGACTTGGCAAGGATAAAGAAAGGTGGTGTATATCAGACACGCGATGTTGTGTTTGCGGTTGTGAGAATGACACCGCACCTCACTTTCACCTGCATGACAGACTTCCGTCCCAAGCTTTTAACCAGTTAGAGAATGGATTAAATGAAATACAGAAATCTTATATTTTGCATTCTGTTGTAGCGTCATCCTTTGAGCAAAAGCTTAGTTGTTTTTTTTTAACTTGGTGACTATGATTTTAAATTTGATTAAAAAAGATTTCCTTGACAGCAAATCTTTCTGGGTGCCTTCAAAATGAGACAGTTTGATATGCTATACTTTGCCATTGTTCAACATAAACTAAATTTTGTGTATTGCGCTAATTTCCATAAATTAGAATACTTAAACTTTGGTCCTTGGTTGATTGGATGTGGCCATGTCACAAACTTATAAAGTGAAGTTTGAGTGACACTACTATCTGTAGTAGTTTTGAAGCGATTAAAGACTTTAATTTTGTGCATTTGACTAATGCGCATAAATTGAAAGCCTACAACTTTGGTTTATGGCTCATTGGATGCGGCTATGTCACATACCTACAAATATAAGTTGGAATGGCACCTCTATGTATAATAGTTTTGAAGTTATTCAAAGATTTAAGTTTCTTGCATTCATCTTATTTGCATAAATTAAAATTGTACAATTTCGGATCATGGTTCATTGGATGCAGCTATGTCACAAACCCATAAATTGAAGTTGGAATGGCACCTCTATCTATAACATTTTTTAAGCTATTCAAGATTTAAATTTTGCATATTCACCTAGTTTTTGCACAAATTAAAATCCTATAACTTTAGTTCATAGTTCATTGGATGCGTCTTTGCCACAAACCTACAAATTGAAGTTGGAATGGCATCTCTATCGATAATAGTTTTGGAGATATTCAACTTTTAAATTTTTGAGTGCCCCTTATTAGTATAGTTTGAAATTCTACAACTTTCATATACTGTCCATTATACTGGCAGGTTTCACAAACCTATATGTGACCATTAAAATTTTGTGTATAAAATCAGGTAGTCAACTTCCCTACTAGCTCTGTTAGCATGCCAAGTTTAAACATTGTAGCTTGTACGGTGTCTGGGAAAAGCTCCAGACAAATTATGTGGTGGAAAGAAAGAATGAGAGAGAGAGAGAGAGAGAGAGAGAGAGAGAGAGAGAGACAGAGAGACAGAGAGAGAGAAAGAAAGAATGAATTTTGAGAAAGCAATATGTCTGAGATGAAACCCAAACATAAAGATGGGGAGGGAAAGGAAAAAGGGAAGGGAGAGAGAGGGCGCAGTCATCGCCTCTTTCAAATTTTATAGCAGAATTCATCACATGTTGGTCCCTCTTCAAGGTGATGCCTGTTTAGCAGACCCAGGGTCCTTGACAATTGGACACGGACCCTATGCCACCAGCCACACAGAAAAATGGCCTGACAGTTATCCAAGCAGGAAAATGTGACCAACCTGCATCCCATCTTCCTACACACACACACACACACACACACACAGAGAGAGAGAGAGAGAGAGAGAGAGAGAGAGAGAGAGAGAGAGAGAGAGAGAGAGAGAGAGCTGTGCAAACATGCATGTCCAGTAATAAGGCAGACCCCATGGGGCTCAGTTAAGAGTAGGCAGGCTTGCATATTCAGTGGACCCTGTCTAAAACCTGATCTTCAGCAAATCAGCTGTGAGCAGAACTGTTTTGTAGCCACACTGGACCCAAACATGGTTTTGCATGGTGATTATGAGCTTTTTTACACAAAAAGTATTGAGTGATGGTTGTTCCATTAACTACTTCAACATGTGAATCTGACTTGACATCATATATAATTCATGATTACAGTCTGAATTATTTTGTGTCAATGTAACAAATCATTTTATATTCAACACAATGTGCCCTCTTTTCTCCCTTCCACAAGACTATATGCAGACAATTAACATGGCAAAAAAGCTTCAAACTTGCCACATTTAGAAGCACTTCTAGAGCTTTTGTTCACTGTTCGTTGACAGATGTCGCAAACCTACATGTGTAAGTTAGAACTTTGTGTCTATCTGCAATAGTTTGGAAAATATGGAGCTTTTAAAATTTGAATTGTCCCTAATTTGCATGATTTTAAACATCATGACTATTCCAAGTCAGGTGTCTAATTTCACTGGTAGGTCAGTCACTATGGCAAGTTTGGTGGTTTTCGGAATAGTAGGGTCCGAGAAAAACTCCAGACAAATCTGGTCGTAAAGAAAGAAAGAAAGAAAGAACAAGAAAATTTGATTTGCTTGTTAGCAAATCAGTCTAGGTGCCTGGAGAAACTATTATGCAATGTATGCAGCTGTGACATAAGCTCCAAATGTGTAATGGCATGTTAACAGTATGGCCAAGTTGGTGAAAAGTGTTGCAGAATGATATAGGTAGACATGTCTAGCTTCAGAATCATGTCTGTATCTATATTAGTTCACCAAACATTATAAGGGTAAAAATGTCGGTCTGTCACCATGGAGCTTCATACATCCATGCTCTCACTCATAGGCAGAAAATATGAAAGATTTCAATTGTCCAGTCTCTCAAATTTGCATAATGTTTATAGTAACAGGCTCAACAATATGTCCATGTGATAGGCCATCCTAAGAAACATATATTTGCCATTTTAAAACCTGTCACTGTCTATAATAGTTTTGAAGATATTCAAGATGTAAGTTTAGGGTATTCTCCTAATTTGCATAAATTTAAATGTTACAACTTCGGCTCATGGTTCATTGGATGCGCCTATAGCACAAACCCATACAAAGCTTAAATGATGCGCTATGGGTTGTACCCTGCCCACGATGCCCAGCTGGAAAGGGTCAGATTCAGATCGAAATATACGATTATTAACAACCGACCGCTGCGATCGGCTCCGGGATCGGCTTGGACGCCAAAGTGTAGGATGGTTTAGAGGGTATGGATACATCTTTGTGCTTTTCATGTAAACACTTTCCCAGTTTGTCAGAAAAATGAAAGTTATAACACCTTGAGATGCAGTCTGTCTCATGCTATAAATATCTAGGAATCATATTCACCGCAAAGCTAAATTGGTGACACCGAAATCATTAGCAGCTCAAGCTAACAAAGCTGTGGCTTCACTTATACAAGTATCTAAAGTATGTGGAGTTTTATCAGTGAAAGTAACGTTAAATTTTTTCGACAAAATGATATCACCAATTTTAACATATGGCGCAGAAATTTTGGGATCCCAAAAACAAGACAGATATAAATAGTTCAAAATGTTTAACAGTTACTTGGAATGCAAGTAACCAAACAACAAATATGGTTGTTCCAGAGGAATGTGGAAGATTCCCATTGCATACAACCTATGTTAAAAATGCATTACATATTGGACTATGTTAATAGGAGATATTCATATTTAACTGCGATCCTGCTCACTTCCTGTGTAGCCGGGGCAACAGACTGATGTTTCCACCGTGATCAGGGCACATTTGTATTATACACTACATAAACATCCATAAATAACACCTTTTCAACCAAAAGAAAGCCCATTTCTATTCAATTTAGGCATCCTTTATGTTTCAAATATATTTTAATTCATTTCTTACGATTATTGTGTGTTTGTGTTTTTCATTTTGTTGAGAAAGTACTTTTGACCATGCTAAATTCATGGATCTACCCTGATGCAGGTGGCTCCCTCTTTTGCTCAATAGGTGTTAGAGTAGGACCACATTTAGATACGAACACATCCTATTACAATGCCTACTGACAGAATACATATATCATGTTACCTTATGCAAAAACAATTGGATGAGAATGGAAGAGTAATGTGGGCAACCTTATGAGACATATCCTCTTTCTTTCGGTTTTGGTTATGTCTGGTAGGACTTATCATCAGTTTAAAAATACTTAAGAAATTTAAAATAATATGTTGTGTACTGATTTAAGACAATTATGGTCATGTAATGCTAAACTTAGAATTTGAAACCATCAGCTTGCTATTGAAGTTAAAAGAGAGGTGTACCTGAAGAAGACAGAATATGCCTGTTGTGTTATATCAAAGGTAAATATATATAGAAGATGTTGTCATTTCTTGTTAATTTGCGATCTATGTCAAAAATTAAGAAAATATTATTTAAAGGACTTGTATAATTCCCGATTTAGACAAACATTATACTATTTGCTAGGAACAGACAAATATATTATTTTGCAAGTGATGTACTATGTTTATTATGCAATGAACTCTCGCCAAAATTATGTGCAAGACATAACTGGTGCTCCGGGTGCATAAATTTGTATGTTTGCCACACTTTTGTGCCACGAGTCGGTCGTCCATAAAGTACGTGAATAATGGCTCTCTCTCACTCCCGAGTTTGTACCGATTAGACTTTATTTCTATTCGGTAAGTCGCATATATATATATGCTCAAACCAAAGCAATTTCCGCTATCTACAGGAAAGAAAGAGGCGATTTTCACAGGAGAAATGTTGCGCGATTTGGGCGTAATGGTCATTGGACTTCGTGTATATTGTTTGACAACTGTATCATTCGTTTCAGAATGTATAATGAAAGTGAAAATGCGTAGATAGGCCATATTACCCTGACGTTGGGGCAAAGCAAGCTAAATGAGCAATGTTTTGGAAAGGGTGGGTGGGGGGGGGGGCCAAGGCCCTGTCACATGGTTAACTTGTACCAAGCTATATCAGAATTTTACATGTTGCTTGGGGAATCCCGTTGATGATATCCACCTTCTATATCCCTTTATATGTTGAAGCTAAGAAACGCAAATCAGACTTCTACAGGTAAAACCTGACCCACACAAAATCCGGGCTGGTCCAGTGCCACGTGGACGCCTGTGTTGTCTGTACTCAGCTGCATCTCACTGGCTGGTGACCCAGTCCAACAAAGGCTCTGTGTCTACTGACAGGGAAACACGTTTAGTGATGCAAATAAATACTGAACAATGGAATCAATAGTACTTTCATTTTAGATTAAGTGCACATTATAGGCATCAATTTTTATCTCAAGTACATGTGTGAAACGAAACATTTAGATCTCATACAGTTGTTTCACGGTAAGTAGTCAAAATCTGTGACAAACTGTGAGAACATGACAATGTTGTGATCGATTATGTGTCTCAAAGGGATGGTATTGGCGACAGCCTAAAATACCCGACTCTGTATGAAAATTTTATCAAGCCCTGGACAATGGAGCATGTCCCAGTATTTTCCTGACACGCTGTTTAATATTGTTCACATTCCTAAGCCAACTTGTAGTTGAATATCGTGTATTAAATTTTACAGAATGCTTTTATAATCTGTACGATCTCAATGTACTTTTGTTTCACTGATTCTGGGGATCCAAATAGAATTTCATCACCATTGTCATTGCTATCGTCATTGCTATCATCATCACAGAAGTTTTGTTTCACCGGAATCATACAAACTTTCTTGTACCTTCAAAGGTATGTTGAAGAATAAGTGTCGTGTAATTTGTGCTAATATATCCCGGACAAAACAAGTCTAGGCACTGAGACATGCCCATGGTTGGCAAAACTGTCATTTAGTTGGATCCCGTTTTAAATATCATGTACCCCTGCGAAGAGTCATGTGAAGATAAGTCCATGCCCCGATCTCTAGGTTTATTACCCAAAATGCACCGACAGAATTAATTATGCACACAAATTTAATTCATTGAAAAAGAAGCCTTGACATATACAACTTAACTCATGATTTTTTTGGGGGGGGGGGGGTTGGGGGTTGGTGAAAACATTAAAGCAGAACGCTCAAGGGCGATTTGGGAGGGACAAGTTTGAATAAGGTTCCTTGCAAACTTTCATAGACTGTTGAGCGGGTGATCATAGTTTTTACACAGTTTTTGGCGTATATATTATGGATACAAGCGACAAAGATTTCAGAACAGGGAACTCATAAAACATTACACAGGTAAAGCTTAACCAATATTCATAAAACGCTATGCAGATACAGTGTACCCAATGTTAATAAGACATTACACAGGTAGAGTGTAACCAATATTCATAAAACACTATACAGGTACAGTATAACCAACATTGATAAAACACTTTACAGGTACAGTGTAACCAATATTGATAAAACACTATACAGGTACAGTGTAATCATGTTGATAAAACACTATACAGGTACAGTGTAACCAATATTGATAAAACACTATACAGGTACAGTGTAACCAATATTGATAAAACACTATACAGGTACAGTGTAACCAATATTGATAAAACAATATACAGGTACAGTGTAACCAATATCAATAAACACTACACAGGTACAGCATAACCAATATTGGTAAAACATAATATTGGTACAGTGTAACCAGCATTACTGGATTTTGTTTTACCTTTGGTGAGATTATTTGATGAAAATGAACTTATTACTTGAAACCTGTTTTTGTCTGTTTGGTTGTTTGTTTGTTTGTTTGTTTTTTAAGCAACAGAATTGCACAAAATGATCAGTGAGTACACCTAAATATGCTCCTTGGATTTTTGATTTACAGAAAAATAATTACAATTTTGATTTTGTGAGATCCATATAAAAAGCAACATCACATAACAAAGAAGGACTTTGTCTGCAATCGGAAGTGAAAAAGTGTGCCACTGCAAGTTCCCGTTTTGTGTCGACAGTGTGCTACAAGTTTGACGTACTCCACTATTATGGTTTCTCTCGGAGAATGCATTGGGATGGGGAGCAGAAGGCCTGCTTCGCAGACAAGCCATCATGGGTGCATTTTAGTTACAAGCATGAGAGAGAGAGAGAGAGAGAGAGAGAGAGAGAGAGAGAGAGAGAGAGAGAGAGAGAGAGAGAGAGAGAGAGAGAGAGAGAGAGAGAGAGAGAGAGAGAGAGAGAGAGAGAGAGAGAGAGAGAGAGAGAGAGAGAGAGAGAGAGAGAGAGAGAGAGAGAGAGAGAGCTTGATCAGCATAAGGTATGGCTCATCATTTTCACCATCCCACGTATGCAGTAGTAAGCCGGCAGCACGGTGATGTACACTTTTAATATAATCACAATATTTGTCACTACTTACTGAAAACAGATTTTAAAATATTAATGTTGTGATCCTGTAAATATTTGCTGATGCTTTCCCGCTCTAAATAGTAACCAAGGCTACATCGACCAAATTTTTCCGGAATGTGATTTTTCATGTTCATCTAAACTAGGGCCTGGCCCTAGGAAATGTGGGGGTGGGGGTGGGGGTGGGGGTGAGTGTGTGTGTGTGGGTGGGTGGGGGTGGCTTTGTGTGCGGTCTTCAAAATGACGAAAAAGTTGAACCACTCCTTAACGTTGTTGATTTAAAACCTATCTGGCAAAGCAGCAGATACCAGGGACGTCCACACGTGCCCATGTGATTGTAAGGGTTAGCATGGATGGGCGGGTGTCAAATGGCCTGTGTCCCATAGTATTTGGAAGCTAAAATTAAAACAATCATTTTTCCGTTAAAATGTGAAGATTTTCCAAAATATTCCGTCAGCTACCGATTGAAGCTTGCACACATTATTTAAAGTTTTTTTAAAGTTTTAACAAGTGTGATTTCTCAACAAGGTTTTACTTCGAATCCACATGAATTTGAGAAGGACTGGTCCGAGAGGCAAGTCACATGAAGTAGGTCCAACATTTCAAGAGCCTGCCACTGGAGTTCAGTCCTGACAGTATCTTTTTGTGACCAAATTAATTCTAATGGCCGTCATGAGCCAACACAAAATGTGAAGTGTCAATATGTTTTATGCCTTTAAGTCAGGGGTATTAACTCTTTGCGTTCCAGAGGGGCTGAAAAACAGCCGTCTTCTTCCACATCTCACACTCGGTTGAGTAACCAGAGAAAAGACTAAACATTCAAACTTGAAATCTGGATTTTTTTTTTCTTTTTTTTTTTTAAGAACTCAGAATTTGGGGCCTTCGAATAGGGTTTGGTTAATTTTATGTTCAATAAAGGCACAACTCATTTTGTAAGAATACATATTTAACCACAACATCAATATGAAAATACCATGTCTGGACAGAAATCTGCTCAATTCAGCCCACGGCTCATTTTGTTGCAGCAAGCTTCGGACTTCTCGTTTATTGGGGCTGGGACTGGTGTACATCCCCGGGCGGTTTTCTCCGGAAATAACTTGCGCTGCAAGGCATGTCTCACTTCACTTTCCATTCTCATCATTCAACAAATAAACTAATTTAAAAACTAAATTACCTATCTGTTGTTGAATTTGATGCCCAATAGGCTTTGTGAAGGTTTTTTTGAAGGTTTTTTCCTACCAGGTTTTTGTTAAGAATTTTGATGTTATTTTCCATGAATACAATAAATATAAATATTTCTGTGAGACCTCTTGAAACAAACTTACCAAGTATTCAGTCAGTGATTATTATGAGAAACCGCCACAGCAAAAAAAAAAAAAAAAAAAAAAAAAAGCGTCTTGTGCCTGACCAATAGAGGGCGCATCAGCCGGGAGGGCTTGGGTTTTGAGTTCCTGGCCCTTTCCATTTAATTTAAAACTTACAAGGAAATACTGAATCTCCCAATGGTAAATTAGGTATACGTCTGAAATGTTTGTAAAATTTCATTACCTCCGTTACAAAATGCAACCAGTTTATCCAGTTACTTTAACATAGAATCCAATGGGAATTTAGACCTCTAGCCTGCAACAATTTTGTGCCTCAGGTTATGTATGGAGCTGAACACACACAAAACTGCTAACTTTGACCTCTCCTATTGCTTCATATGCAGGGACTCTGTCGAGAGTCAGTGTACAGTGATACCTGCGTTTAAGACATCTTTTTAAGAACACTTTTTGCAGACATTTTTGTCTGCATTTCCAGACTACCTGCATTATCAGACCACTTTTTGGATGGGGGTATTGGTGGTTTTAAATAGCAGGTACTACTGTGCTGGGCATCACGTTGGTATGAACACTGGGCATAGCAATAAGAATCATTGTAGGCACAATATTGTGGCAGTTGACAACACGAGTTTTGCTGCCTAATTGAATATTGAACCAAGATGTGCAATCCGTAATGTCACATTGGAGGAGATTGCAAAGATCTGCGTCACCGTTGGGTCGAGTGGACGGTGGTCACATTACAAGACCTTGCTAGTGCTCATCATTGGTCCTGAGCATTTGGACTCTCCCTGCTACAACTTATTACGGTTCGTGCTTAGGCTCCATCAACCAGTCAGCAAAAGGCTTGCCTTCCCTTTAATATTTATTCCTTACATTTCAGCAATGTCATATAGTGGGAAGTAAAATGCTAAACATTAAGGTTGAGATGTCACTGGAATATGGTCCGATTAGATGCTGATAGGTCTGTCACTGCATATATAGATTTGTCTTACCTCTTGTGATGTCTTGGCCTGCCAGCCACGCACTCCCAAAGTGCATGTTTATTGAGTTAAGAAATGAGACACGACAATTGTGTTTATTACATTTGGTATTTTTATTGGGAGCGATAAGCAAACTACATGATTACTGAGTAAGAAAACCCCTATAGATTCGGACTTAAACAATACCAAAAATAGAACAAAATAGTAAAATTCTGCTTCTACATAATCAGTGGCCACGTTATTAAGGTACCCACACTTTAGACCCAGAATGTCCCGATGAGAAATGTGTATGAATATTTGACCTGGCTACCTCAACCACAAAAACCCCCTTAGGGGCCCCATTTAGGGGCACTCCCGAAAGGGGCCTCATGTATGGAGGTTAGAGGTTAACTGTGGGCCTTGCTCAGGTCCAACGACCTAGCTTGGCCCAGCTTTCCAAATGTTGCGCTTAAGGGTAGATGGCTGGCCCAATGAATCAAGTTATTGAAATGCATATCTTGGAAATCCTTTCTGCACAGAAAATATGACACAATAATAAGTAATCTGTATTGATCGTCACCCACAGCCCTAATGCTCTGGCGCGGCCAGCACCTCACTTTCCAACCAGTCACTTCAGACGCTACAATCTACATACTGAATGTGCATGCTTGTAACACAATCCAATTTCTTTCTATTTATTTCTTACCAAATGAAAGCATTTCTCTGCTTGAAAATCTTGCCCCATCTTCTGTCAGGGATTTCAAAAATGTGCTATTATCTTGCAGGATGGCTGTTATGTAAAATAATGTTTTAAGGAATCTGGTCTTGCTGGATGTATGAAACCCAATTAGTGAGATGCCCGACAGAAAGGACTGGGTTTCATCAAGGTGAAAATAGGCGCTTACTAGATGACCTCACCGCGGCTTATTAAGATGGCTGCACAATTGGTCATGTGATTATTTTTCCGTCTGCCCACGAGTTATGTTTCATTATAATATATACATCCAAGCAACTGGGAAATAAATTAATACCCATAGCTTGCATGGGTCTCCCAGCCTGGATCAATATTAGAACTGGAACCCTTTGGAAACGTGATAAAAACAAGCAAAGTTGTCCTGCTCTTTTGTGCTGGGGACAATGAGGGCTCGTGAGCTGGCCGCTATCAAATATGTATAGTTGTGCTTCGAGCCGGCGGGGGGACAGCAGTAGAAACCAGCATCAATACGTACAATAGGTTACACTTCGGTACAGTCTCTGATATGCTACAAAATTGGAGCCTTAGTCACACAATGCCTTAATCTTTGCAGGTAATACACATCAATTATTCGCAATACAAAAAAAAAAAAAATCCCCCAAAATGTTACAAATGGAACGAAGCGTTCATTAAATGAAGCCAGGGATAGGCCGGCTCAGTCGCCCTTCATGTTTAGTGGACATGTTTTGCACTCTAAAAATGCCTAAATTGTCTAAGTTATTGCTTTGCAATAAAACTACAAATAAAAATAAAGACCATCTCTCTTTTTCTCTCTTTTCCCCCTTTTTTTTTTCTCCTGGAAGCAAATTGTGGGCAGCAAACAGAGACCCTTGGCGCAAAATGTCAACAAATTGACTAATTCATTACTTACAGATAGATATAAAATCAACTTCCATACACATCTACATACAAAAGGTTTGTCCGTGGCTTGACGCCCGTCAAATATTGGTTACAGTCATGTCAACCCGCTCCATTCAACAAGCACTTTTTGGCAACATATTGTCGCAAAGAAATATTCCCCACTCGCTCCAGTTGTGAGCAAGCAAAGGACCCTTTGGACACAAGATGTACACATGGACAAAGAAAAAAAAAGATAAAAACAAAACATACGGACACTTGTGTCCTTACACCTCCGAACATGATCCATAATCCGTGACTTTGTCACATCAAAATGGATTAACAAACCAAAGTGATATATTACAACCAACTCAGACCATTTTACAAACGCATGTAAACAAAACAACATTATCAATCCAGATTTTTTTTTTTTCTTTTACAATTTTTCTACACCACAAAATGCCTTAAAAACCCTGTGGTCGAGGTCAAAGGTCAAACCCTGTGATTAAGAATGAGGTCAGCACGTTGGCTCTACCACATAGCAAGGGTTATTTACCTATGTGCAAAATTCATTCCCTTGCCCTATAGCTATTTTTTGTACTTTTCACTATTCATGAGGTATTATTTTATCTCATCACACTGTATAGTAACACGGGCTGAGATAACACTAAAATTTTACCTGAATCATTAACATTTGTTATATCATTTGACAGTGTTAACAGATACATTCTTCCAACAGATACACGCAAAAAAACCACACACCTACTGCAACAGCCGATAGTTACAAAGTCTGCCCCTAGGTGGCACAATATGCAACTTAACATTATTTCTCTACTAAAGCCTGCTTTGTAGGTCTATATGGGCCATGGGGCCATTATTTCTTCAATAACTCTACTTTTTTTTCTGAGAAAAAAGCTAAATGGATCACCCAGACAGCAAATCTATATACTGTAAATGAACAGTCAGTGGAATTTCAGTCACAACTGTCTTCAACCCACAACACAATGCTCTGCAGTGTTGGGTTTGTATAAATCCTCGGGACTTTCAGTTTGTCACACAAAAAATAGGACAAAATTAAGTACATGTATGCCCCACTAACTACAGGCTTATTCTCAGTCCAGATAGGGTAACTTAGCTACAAGTTTTATCAGTTATAAATCCAGTCATTTCATTGAGTGGAATAACCACTGTATACATTTAAGATACATTGAATCATGTCTGTCTTTCAGTCTAGCTCACCGATGAGCCAAGTTCACACACCAACTTCGTGTAAAAATTCAGCGAACACCACTAGTTGATTAACATTATTATAATCACAACTACAATTACACTAAGTGTTCCCACTGAACACAATTATACTCAAACCCTCTTTGGGGTTAATTAAAACACCATTTTATGCTACCTAACTCATTCGGACCTAGTTTAAAATATATATTTACACTGTGTACTGTGTAAATGCCCGTGTTTACAGTCAGAAGTCCACCACTTAACCTGTAAGTGTTTTACAAGGTTAATTTCTCTACATGCTTCATCAAAATCATCATGTTTACATTAATATGCAAATCAAGTAAAGGCCTGTCAAAAATGGCCCGATCAGCGTAGTCCACTAGTCTGGGCGTAATCATGAGCAAGTGAATCAAAATGGTGAGGCAAGCTGATTATGCACAAGTTTCTTTTTCTTTTTTTTTTTCTTTTTCTTTTTTTAATGAATGCAAACTTGTGTCACCTGACCACACACTGTGTGATTCTGACATGATCTACGATAATCGCTTCTCTCCAGACATCAGTGAAGCACCATGTGGGGTAACACATTCTTAACATGTTAGACCAATAGAAAAACAGCCAGCACTACGAACACATCCACTTGACCAACCACTGTATTCAAAATGCTATCACCTTTGCGGGTTTTTACTTTGCACCTGACGGGAGATTAGTACTGAAAATCATGCGAGTTGGGCCTTCCCTTATGAGGGACAGAGTATATAAAATGGGTGCAACCCTGAACTAGGCTACAACATTGGTATAGTTTTACGTCATATAGAAATATTTCGGCTAGTCATGCAAATGATGTCTGCCTACAGCCCTGGAACCAATCATTACATTACAATACAATACATGACATATATTTATATGTATAATATATATATATTTATATATAGATATATATAAGTAAACCCTAATTTAAATTGATTCTGGTATAAAATAGGCTGGCTTCCACTAGTAGAAATAAAACCGCACTGGTCATACGACAATTTTTATAACACTATGTTATTCCAGTCAACATGTAAGTCTATTTCTCAGTCAGTCTTTTGACGCTTCTCTTTTGGTTTCATAGCTAAATTATCCTTTGAATTCTCGGGGACCTCTCTTGATTTGGAACTGTCTCTGTTGCCACTAGGGGTCGCCTTGGTAGCATCAGTCATTTCTCGGGACATTTTTTTATACACTTTGAGCCTATGAGTTTCCTGATTGCAGTGCGATATATACTCGTCTTGAGTTGAAAACTTTTCATGACATGCACTACACTCATACTGCAGTTGTTCCAACTTGAGAATCGACTTGATTTCGTTCAGATTAGTACCCTGGTAGCACAGCGACATCTGGTGAGTGATGCACGCCTCCTGACCAGGGTACACCATATGGCACTTCTTACAAATGTACCCCACATCTACTGAGCACTCCTTGAAAAATGCCAAGTCTGTGTCTTTGACCTGGCCCTTCAGGTGCATGGCGGCCTTGCAGTCCTGGGTATACTGGGCCAGGCTACTTCTCTCCTCATCAAGCTTGGTTTGCACTTCGTGTATTACTTGAGGTGGGATCTGCAGCAATGTTAACGGAGTCCCAAATGTCCGTGGATCATAGGCCAACATGGCTTCCGTCCCTAAAAACACAAAATGTGGGGGAAATTTCAGTTAGACTTCGGAGAAAGTTGCCTGCTAAAGAGACCACAAAGCTTGGTCTGTTTCGGAGGCAATGGTGAAGGGTACCACAAACATTCCCTCAACATAGTTGTGACCATTTTTGCAGGTTTTTTTATTTAGGACATTTCACTGTAGTTTTAATTTCACTATTTTGGACATAATTCATATTCTGACAAGGTCATGTAGAATACTAGTTCACAGTGTTTTTATTTTCATGATTTTGTGCCACTAGCAAAATAAGCAAAATTCAAGCAATTTACAGTATGCAGAAAGCGATATCCAGAAGAATAGAACATAAGGGTGTATCTGTGGCTGGCAGATACAGTTGTCAATTCTTTTGCAATCTGAGGTTTGTCAACTTACTTATTTTGTCAGTGCTTATTTTTGTGGCCAAACTGGACATCTGCACAATGCACTATTTGGACTCCGATGTTGTACATACGGTGCAGTAATGTTTCTAAGAATTTTCTTTTTCTCTTTTGGCCAGACTTAATTTTCATGCAGAAGTGATACTGATAGCAGTCACCACACTTGTAACTTATGGCTACTTTAAAAGAATTAGCGTAAAACTGTTATAGGGCCCACTGGACTACTAGATGGTTATATACAATTATTTTTGTTTTTGATTTACCTTTCTTACCATCTAACTTATTTTGAGGTCAGCTTGGCAGAAAGTATTCACTATGAATATGCCCTTTGTTAAATCTAAAACTTTCAGACAGGACAAGATTATTTTGCTTTAATGCACATCCTTTACAGTAAATACTGATAAATCACATCATACTTTGTCTCTGCAAACAAAATCAGCTGTACTATGAAGTCTCAAGATGTATCTGTATGTTGCTTTTTTTTAAAAAAAAACTCAGAGCACCAGCACATGAGAAAATAATGGTATTATAGTCTGTCAACCCTGAGTTACGGAAGGGGATTTCTCGAATATTTCGTAAATAGCGAGCAAAATGACCATGTATTTAATACATAACCAAATCTGAGCAGTTTACCTTACTCATGAAAGAAATTTGTTAGCAGTGTGGTTTGTATTTGTTTCTGTAACCAGCAATTTTAGCGTTTTTGCAGACTATTCTCGAACGTTGCCGGCAGTTTAAAAGGACCTATAAATCACATGTGCGCACGCGCACTTATCATTTCTTGGACGATATGGATTGCGCTAAGTTTTGCTTGCGGCCGCAGGAATGGCCCAAAATGTGGCTGAAAGAAATATAAAGTGCATATAACTACCACATATGCCTCAAAAGTAACGTATATTGATGAGAAAAGGTTATGCATTAGATATGTCGGCAAGTAGTAATCCATTGTTGTAATATTCACAAAATCCGTTTCCATAGAGCAAGGTTGATAGACTATAGACCTTCTAATGCAAGAATTATAAAAATTAATTGTAGTTTAATTTCCATCAGAACAGGCGTCAGTTGGAGATAAAACTTATGTGTGTACAATCTAGTGCTTCTCACTTCGGCCACAAGTCTCACTAAGCAGCTTTACATACTTAATCCAAGAAGAGAAGCTGCATTATTAGTATAGCTAAATCAGTCACTGATTGGCTGAAGATGGTGGCAATGGCCATAGAGTTTCTCACACACAGGAAGCTGAGACCTCCAGCAGTGCCCTCACTGCATCAGTCACATGTTCAGGGCAGGCACGTGCCATGATTTAGCAGTTCCGAGTTGCAAACATTCAGCCAGTTGTTATTCATTTCGGTTGGTTCAAATTTTATCTTACTGCAAAAATACTTGTTTCTGATCGAGTCACTTCTCAGCTGAGGACCTGGATGTTCAGGCAAGTTTAGGTTTGTCACACCAGGAAACTGTGGAACAATGGAACTGGTCAAGCGTTTGATGAGAGATGGGTTCGCCTCCACGGAAGCTATCAGGCAACTAGACGCAGAAGGCATTTGACCCTCCAAAATTCCCAGAGGACAGCAAACCCTGCTACTAAAGGCCACTGAAGTTAGAGGAGCCAGGTCCTAACTAGACTTGACACAGACGGGGGACATACCAAAGCATTGAAAGGTGTAAACCTGCATCATTAGACAGTTATGTCATCATGAGGGAGCTGTTTAGGCAGCCAGGTGAGCTACAATGCACGCGGATCTGGTGATACAGACCCATGTGGGGAGCGGCCAATGGGTCCTTATAACAATGGACCTGTTCTGAGAGATCGGGACTACAACGGGCCCAAGAGTGCTGACACAGAGCAAGTGGTCTCTCAATGGAGGTCAAATAACATGGAAAAGATAGTAGTTGGGTCACGAGAATGTAGTGTTAAAAGCCAGGTGGTGACTGGCTATTCAAAGAAGGGATTACTCTAATAACAATATTATGTTAAAGGTGGCACACATTTCTTTGAAATATCAGCTAACATGATTCAAATGCAATCAAGATGCCATCTGAGATTGCCGGATCCATGCCCCCCCACCTCATTTAACCTTGCTAATCACAGGTCTCATTTTAGAATGACTGTAGTCAATAAAATAGCCTATCACCATGACCCAGATAGTTGACCTAGTGACCTACTTTTGTTTCATGACACACCTTAAGGTCCAGACATATATGTACGTGAAGTTTCATTAAATTAAGTTAAATATTCAAGAAATTATACCCAACATGATTTTATAATACTTTTATAATATGATATTTGACCTAGTGACCTACTTTTGTTACATGACACACCCTTATGCCAAGATGCACCTGTGTGTAAAGTTTCAATAATCTAAGTTGAAGGAAAAGCGAATTATAGCCTCAACGGAAAAAGCAATTACTATATATCCCTCCTCTGGTGGGGGGATGGGGGTGGGGGGGGGGCATAACTAGAACAGGTGTCACCTGGACATTTCTGCTGCTTTGCACACACAGGGGTCCTGTGACCTTGAAAATGAGGTCACCAAAATGTAATTAGGTAAAAAAATAGTCAAGGTACACATGAGGTAAATTTGATGCAGTTCATGAGATATTTTGCTCACAAGTATTATGCTACAGACAGTCAGACAAGCCAAAAACATCATACCCCCAAACTTCATTTGTGAGGGGTATAACAAATGTCATTCAAATTTGAAAGAAATGCCTGCAGAAAAGACCAACTTGACCCTGCACTGTAGCCCGGCTTGGTGCTGATCCACTGTAGGGAAACCAGTACAGATTAATCTTGTTTTTTCTTGACCTGCAGCAAAACATTCTTAAAAATTTCTAAAATGCTGTTTAGTTTAGTGATGATACCCTGCTCATAAAATGTAAAGGGTAATCGTGCTCT
Organism: Hermodice carunculata; assembly: GCA_964020975.1. NCBI lineage: Eukaryota > Metazoa > Annelida > Polychaeta > Eunicida > Amphinomidae > Hermodice > Hermodice carunculata. The sequence goes on from OZ026624.1 coordinate 24,470,494, forward strand.
TATATTTGGATGACGGTTCCATAAGCAGTACCACTGGACCTCCTCTGTGGTCCCCAACTTTTCAATATTGAGATAGTTATCAACTCTTATGGTTTTGGCATGATGAACAACATGCTCACAAGTGGACAGAATCAACATGGCTGGTTATCAAGTTTATAAAATACATCATTGTTACGCTAAGCTGATATTGACAATTTGGATGCAGCCTATCAGGAAATAAGGTCCCCGGAAATGTGGCGGTCATTTAAGTGAGAAGCCTGCGAGGGCAAAAAACAAAATGAGTCCAATTTCATCGGGCTTTAGTCATATACTCCAAGTCATATACTCAATCTAAACCACTTATTTGGGAATTGTTGCACCTTTTAACAAAACGAGCATTATTACTATATACGTAAAGATCATCCAAGTAGTTGCAGCATTCTAGAACACGCCACCACAGAATCCACTCACTGCAAATCCAAGGAACTAGCAGTTTAGTGTTGATCTTTTCCAGAATACAAACACGTAAGTTCTGATGCCCCCCCCCTTTCTTTTGTATCTTATTAAACATTTATGCCAAAACAGTTCAAAGTCAGGTTTTCAGCTTTTGGCAAATCACTGTTGCTGTTTTAACATAACATTGTGGGAAGAGAGAGACTGTGCCCTCGAGCCTTTCATCACCGCTCTTGCTGTACACTGAGTTATTTTGATTGCTCTCTGAAGTGCTTTTTACACATTACCAACATTATCCTAATTAACATATCATGCTGAAAATTTATTTGTCAGTAAATAGTGCCTCTCTCTCTCTCTCTCTCTCTCTGTCTCTCTCTCTCTCTCTCTCTCTCTCTCTCTCTCTCTCTCTCTCTCTCTCTCCCCCCCCCTCTCTCCTCTCTCATTTTGCATATTGAGGGGTTTAGTTAAGTGACATCAACTCTTCAAACTTCGGAACTGTTCTGTGAATGTCCCACAGCACAGTTCTTATGAATACTGAGTCACATGGCTGAAGAGTGACAGTTGTCTTCTGTGGCTTACCTGGAAACATGCCTGGCTGAATAAAGGGCATCCCCATGCTAGGGTAGAAGCCACCCAGTCCGGGATAGAGGTATGGAAAGAAGCCAGCGCCCATGTCTGGTGGCCCAGGCATGAAATTGCCGAATGGGGACATCATTTGCGCTGCAACACTGGGGTCTGATGGAACTGCTTGGGATTCCTTGGGTTCTGAAACAAAAAGACAGTGACAGAAATATTACATGTGGCAAGTCATCAAGTTGTAATGACTTAAGTAATGTACCTGAATAAAATACCACGAACATCCACTTTTGCAAAGTATGCTTAACTCTGCAAAACTTGTGGTGCATGAGACAACTTAACCCCCACCCCCACTCCCCCCAGCCACGGCTCACTAATGGCTGCCTCTCTAATGTGGCCCTTCAATAATAAGGCCACCCTACTCTCTTGAAGCTACTACCTTCACACAAGAAGTATCCATTTCCATTGTTATAGTCCCCCTCAAGAAAAGCCAACCCTCTGATGTTGCCATGCTACAGGAGGGATGATCTTTTTAATGGGGACCACTTCATCTGTTCAGTATTTATATCCAAGGCCTCTCACCCTTGCTTGGTCATTATTGTGCATCCCAAGTGCCTAAAATACCTGTTTAAAAAACTTCTGATGTACCTGACTTGTTATGAAATGTCAGACAAAATAACTTTCACTTCTTATTGAAGGAGGTTTCCAAATTCAACCACCAGGTGTCTCACAGGACTGTAGTAAGGGATTCTTGTGAACTTATGATTCTCTGTTGAGACATTTTTGCTTTTCCCACAGCAGATAAGCGTCAACAGGAATGTGGGAACATCCTTAGATCTGTAGAGGTGAAAATGACTGGCCAAGACAATGCTGAAAATAGGATTGTTTTCTTTCTCTGAAAAAAGCAATAGAAGTTTCTGTTTGCTATAATTGTAACTGTGGATACCTGTTGAAGTTGTGATCATGGCCTCAGATGACTTTTTGCCCGTTGACGACCTTCAATAATTTTGTATCAATTGGCAATGGCATACTAACACATACTTTATGTTTTTAATCATAAAATGTAACATATGGATTCAGTTTCTAAATGGCTGTCCTTCACATTAAGTAGACCACACCAAGGACTTGTGCCGATCCTGAACAACATCACTGGCAGGCAGGATGTCCTATCATGTGTCGAGGCCTTAAGTTGTGCACATGCATTCCTTGTCTTGGATATATGATGTTAATGAAGACCTACCAGTGATACTGTCCAAGATAGGTGATAATCACTTTATCCCATACCTAAGGTACCTAGTAATTGTGACCAATCTTACAACAGTAACAAACACTCCCGCTAACATTGTCTGAGGAAGGAAACATACTAAGCTTTCCAAACAAACAAAGGGTTTCTCCAACATTGATATCATCATGAACCCGACAGCGGGTGTCACAAGGTGACCTCAAGACCTGAAGGTCAAGGCCATGTCATTGGGCCATACAGGCATACTCGCCATTTTTGTTCAGAATTGCCTGCTCTGTTTCCCATTTGCCTGCATCGACACTCATAAAGGAGGCAAGATATTGAGGGCACTACACTTTGCTGGGGGGGGGGGGGGGGGGGGGCAGAAGGTCCTTTCCCTGGCAATTTGTTCATTACCATATCAAATATTTGTGGGCAGATGATAATAAGCAAGATGTATACACACACACAGATATATATGTACTTTTTTTCAAACCGGTGAAAAACTACTTGGGGGAGAACACCTTCAGGTCATTTGAAAAAACGGTTTCATTTCATGACCTACATATGCAGTGACACCTGGTGGTCACAAGGGGAAACTATTACCTATGACTTGCAACTAACATTCCAAGCACATGCTTATGGTAAGTAGTCAACATGCAAGTCTATTGACCTAACAACACTTATACATGGTAGCCAAAATATATGAACCAGCTCCCAATATAGTAAATCACCGAGGTGTGAGATATGCTCATCAAAATGTTTAGGTAGAGCAGCAAATTAATGACCATGTCAACAAGACAATGAAGCACTTGTGAACATGCCGTTAGGTAAACCAAAGCACAAATCTTGTAATCTGCATGAATATGATAACTAAAGAGACACAAAACTATAGTTTACCTATATGTAGAGACTTGTGTAACATGTCTTCCAGGCCAGCAGCATGTTTCATTTTTTTTTTTTTTGGGGGGGGGGGGGGGAACCAAACAAACATACAGACCCAACGGATGATGAACTTGCTGTCACAATGAGCGATGTGATCAAAATGACCACCACACCGCCACAATGGCAGCACCCACACTGGGCACCAACACTACATGTAAGCAGAACAAACATCTACCCACAGTAACGGTCCAGTTCAAAACTATTATTCACAGGATCAATGAAATCACCCAAAGGTTCTTGCATTTGCTCTATGAATATTAATGACGCCCAAATTATTACTTTTCAGTATTGCTCAGTTTTGAGGTCCTTGTGCATGCAGATAAATGGACATTTATGTGATCATAGAATGTATACCTCTCTGCACACCCAGGTAGTGCTGGGATCAGTTGCCTCTTGGCCATTGCAGAGTCACATGCAGGAAGAGGCATACTGATCACATGCATATGGTAACCACACCTTCAATTTCCATAAATATCCAAGTTTTCTCAAAATTTCCTGCAAGGACTCCCCAGTTTTGAAGTATAACCATTGCTTAAGTACACCAGTGGGTCAGACACCGACAAAAGGTCATATGATCCTACAGTACACAGTTTAGGCTGTGCACAGCTTAGTCTGCTCAGGAATGAGGAGGCTTCATACAGAATAGCATCACCTCTGGGTTAAATGTCACATGCATTTTGATTGGGTCTTCATTTTGACAGCTACAGCTCCACATTAATTCTTGGCAAATAAAAAAAAAAAAAATAAAATAAAATAAAAAAGACCCATTCTGAAAACAAAAGGACACACTTGGAAAAAATATTCTTCATGATTCATGCTTCTAGAAGTGCTGCCTTTATAACCAAAAGGACTTGTAACATGGTTCTATCTCATCCATACCATCTGAATAGCTGCAAGGAGATAGGTACAACCTGGTGACTTCTTGTACAAATTATTCTGAACTCTTTCAGTGCCAATCACGTCTAAAGTCAATCTACTTAAGTCCAACTAGTCTGAATTATCACAAAGATCCCAGATTCTTATTTCTGGTAAAAAGACCTTTCATTCAAGTACCAGTATGCCTATAGTTCCAGAGAGAAATCCCAGGTCAACAGCTTTTCTCAGCGCGCATTGGGCGCAATGCCCCCAATGCCTGCCGAGAAAAGCTGTTGATTCAGTCCAAAATTTGGCAATGAAAGAGTTAAGACCTGCAAAGAATGGGTTGAAATGCTTAGTCAGAACATTGGGCACAGAGTCATGGTTTTCCCAAAGTACATGAATGAGACCATCAACATCAGCAGATTCTTGATTTGTCATCCTTCTCTGCATCTTGTCAACCTCACTTCAACCTACTAACTCTATGATTCCATCATTCCTCTCCATACCCTCCCCCTTCCCCCTGCCAACTCCTCTATCATTCCAGCTTTACCCCTGTTGCCAACCCATGGGGACATCAAACAAGGCAGTTGCATGGTGCTGGTGTAAAGCATTGTTCAGTAAAGCCTATATACCTATGTACACAGTGCACAGGACCAAAGCTGCTACAATGCGGTGTGCCTTCCACCAAGGTGGTATAACATAGCCCCACCTGGTGGACTATCTAAGAACCAGCACTAGTTTAGTAAGTAGCAAAAAGAAAGGTAATATGTTAAGGAAAAAAGTCGTACTTGTTTTTCTTGTTTGTCTCTTCTTATGTCTTTTGACTGAAAATGGAAGAGAACAGTTCATTTGTTGTGGATTATTGGATGAGGCCAAAGAGTGGTGGGTTTGACATCTACAGCATGGGGGGGGGGGGGGGGGGGGGGAGGGCGGGCTATCAAGCATTCACCATGGCTTTCTTTCTTTCTTCCACTGAAACATAATCTGGGCAAAATGCAGGCCAGTTCATTCATCATAATAATTTGCACACGATATCAATATCGTGATTCACAATTTGTACATATGTCATCATGTTGCCAGCTACCTCATTACTACTTGATATCCAACTCGCGCAGCCAAGGCCCCGGTTCTGCTGGGCCCGAAAGCTGATTCAACATGAGAACCTCCCATTGTATATATTGGGAGAAATTCAAGACCTACATTTGAAAATTGTTTATTTTGGGTCAATAATTATGGTGAAACTTGAGCCAATGGAGAGACATCACCTTTTGTTATAGTTATCGGCAAAGCTGCATACGCTGTGGTATCCTCAGAAGACAATACCACACCTCTCCTCAATCAGATGCTCCCTAAGCCATGACCTCTCTCACCTTCTGGCCCCACAGTTTCATCCAATAATTTATGTGCTGGGCATTATTACATGTAATTATGTGTTATGGTGCCAGGTCACACTCACACAGGTGTCCTGCAGTAGACTATTGAGTGACCACCAGGATGTGCACAGTTGGGACTCCCAGGTGGCCCTGGCTTCACCAGCATTTTGCCTGATGGGTAGACCTTTATTGACTGACCTTCACAGCTTCCCTGTCCCTGTTATTTACCCACACACTAGCATTACCTCTGTCTCTAGTCTACATCAATCCCTACTTGTGGCTGCAAAATATTCATATTACATAAAATATCGGGCAGCAGCCCCTAATTAGGCACTTGTGCATGTAGCGTTCATGCGAAAGTCCCAGCCTGCAGCAAGTTTACTTTAAGATTTTGTTTACCACCTTTCTGATGGTATTTTTACCCATCCAATGCAGCCACTCACAACCCAGGGAAGAAGGAAAAAAAACCTAAATCTTGGCTGTGTTATCGTCAATATTTGTGGTGTTTTTTCAGTGGGTCATTGTACACGACAACTTGGGTGCAGATCACCGGCTGGTGGTCCACTTTTACAAATGCGCTTGCCTTTTCAGTGACTGCACTTCCGATTCACTGCAATTTAATCCTACACTCTGGTTCTGTTTTCATCAACAATTAAGATGCTCGTCTCGTGTGCAAGGAATTTTTTTGTCTTTTTTTTTTTTAGAATTAATCATACGTAGAAAAATTGGGATTGAATGGACTTGGATCTATAGCCTGCTCGAATTTTGTTTTTAATATATTTTTCGCCACTGGAGTGGGAAAAAACTTGGGTGTATATTGCCAGCAAGAGGCTTCACTGATTGCTAACAATTCTGTGCGAGGGTTTACCTTCATGGCAACTGACACCGCAAGTTCAAATTGTCGCTATGCCAGCAACCAGTGACAGTGACGTGTCCCCCCGTCTACATGTGTATAAGCTCTGCATTCACAATTACTCAGGCAGACCCAAAAAAATAGATAACATTTACAATGTATGTGTGTGTATGTGTATAAATCAACAGGCTGCAGTAAGTGAATTCTGCATGGTTCTGAAATAAAATATACCTGAACCAATACTACATGACTTGTACTAGTCTGCTGTGACGGACGTAATGTTTCACCAAACTTCTTTAACCTTTCGTTCCCCCCCCCCCCAAACTGGTCAAAACTGGCTGGTAGTCAAACATCCTCAGCTTCCATGTTTTTGATTAATTACACTGAAACCTCAGTATAACGACACTCAGATACATGTATCCGACATATTTAATATAATGACACAAATTTTCCTTAAAACTAGTTCATTTTCTTTGTTATTTGATTCATTTATCTAATATATTTAGTTATCTGACACTTTTTTAGGGAACAGATGGTGTCATTATAACGAGTTTTCACTGTAGAATGATAACTGTTGATGACACCTGTCAAGATAACATGCCCCGAGTCAACAGCTTTTCAAGGCAAGGATAACATCATAATTTATTGTTTCAATGGCTCAAAATGAAAGGGAAGAGGATTTGCTATTTCTTTGCATTTTGAGCTTGTCACATGCAAGTTTATGACACCTCCCAGTCAAAGTAAACATCTTCTAAAGGTGCACAATCTGAAATCCCATACAAATATCAATAACTTATCACAGGAAAACACACATTTTTCTGGGCACAAATACGTTTCGACAAATGCACTTTTCAAGATGCACTGCTGGAACAACATTTCTTGTTCCTTATGACAAATTTAAATTAGTCACATTTTTGTAAAATTTTGCTATATTTTTGGTAGCTAATTAGAAAAAAAAATTCACATGCCCACTCCAGATTTCTCAGATGTAAGGACTTTGATAAGAGCTCTTTTTACAAGGAATCAGATTATGTCTAAAATAATTCTGCTGAATACGTCAACAGTGCTCGATGGTATGAAAGACACTCAAATGTTGTCTACTGGTCAGTTTGCACAGTGAACTTATTAAAAACAATATGGAATGGAGCTGCAAATCACAGCTGCACCCTTGTGTACATTTACATCTCATATATTTGGTACTCCATACTATGGCCATTTCCCATGCAGATCACAAACTGTTCCTCCATGTTACTAAATTGTTGCTAACCTTGATGCAGTCTCCTTCCCACAGCAATATATTCTTTACCTTTTAAGTACAAGTAAACATGTTGCGTTTTTACAATTTTCACACAAGCTTAATTTTGAGCAAACATCCCTTTCTTTCGAAGAGAAAACTTTTGTGCATTTTAATCACATAGACACATGGTTGTGTGGAGTCAAAATCCAGTGACGGCTCTGATAACTAGTATCCTGTGCTGCCCCCTGCCTTCAACTGCACTTCTTATATCCAAGAGGTTCCAAAACTCCCACATTTTTGGGAGATCTCCTGAAATTTAACTCATTTCTTTACAGTGTATCGATCTCCTGAAACTTGAAAAAAACCCTCCCCAATTATAAATTTTTTCTGTACAAAAAAAAAAAAAAAGAGTTGACATTTTGCCTAAACTGTTTGTGTTGTGACAGTGTTTTTGTGTATTTTCAGCTAACTGACTGGGTAGCAGCATTTCAAATGTGTTTTCCTATTCCCTCTCTTACAGCTGATTTTTTTTTAATTTTAAACCCCCAGCATGTACCACTGTATATTTACAAAAATGTCTCACGTCGGCAGGGGGGCATGCCCCCCTCCCAAGCCCTCCCCACATCATCCACACAATCTCCTGAATTCCTACCGATAAATCAGAAACATCTCCTGAATTGGGAGAAAACAACTTAGAACCTCTGTATCCAGGAAACTGAATCTGCACTCGAAACACCTTGAAAGAGCAAAAAATTCTCTTGGTCTCCGACTAGTGAGTTGATCAATTTTGTTTGTGTTTGGAAGCACATGCACACAAGGTATGCTCTTAATGTTATGATTTCTTTCATCCACAAATATTGGTGCATTTCAATCTCTAGCATCAAGGTAATGCATATAAATTAAATCACGCACAAATTTTTAATTTCAAAAGGTCTCCTTTAAATTAGCTTTCAAACAGTTGCAGGTGGGGGAATATGTCTGCATGGTGAAAGCGAAGGGGTGATGTCAAAATCCAGTACAGCCAGTTTTCTGACATCAGACGTCAAGAGTCCCAAGTGAATTTCCTGTTCTGTTTCCCTGAGATCAGGTCACACACTGAGATAAGATTAGACAGAAATCAGCCAATCAGCGATGTGAACTGTGGTTAGTAGCACCACGTGATTGGCTGATCCTCAAGTCATGAAGCAGGTGTACCAAGACGGCAGCTCTGAGAGGCAAAGATTCATTAGAGAGTAAGTTTCTAGTGAATGGGTGAGCAAACGGTATATGGCATAACAGCTTCCACTGTGTTTTGGTACATCACAGACTGTGCTTCCCTCGGACGTAAATACTTGTTAGTGCAAGACCTTCCCACAACTTTATCTGTACATTGTATTTCAAAGTTAAGAATGGTCTCAAATGAAACAAAGGAATAAAACTTTCTGCCGTCAACAATTCGGTCATGAAGGCCCTCATCTCTCCCTGCCACTATTTGATGTGAGGGAATAAAATTTTGTAATAGTACATCTTTGGTAAGTGTATGTACGCCCCTACTTATAACAAACCTTGTCCTGCTCACACAATAAAACCTGTGGAAAACCATCAGATTTGCACCTCTGCCTGTTCATCTGTATGTGACAATGTTTGAGTCAGATGCTGTTTTTGCCGTGTGTTCCTGTATCCACTAGTTGTCATGGAAGCTTTAACCCTCTCAGTGCTGCACTTAACCTTCTCGATTCTAAACCTTACCCTCTCAGTGCTGTACTTTACCCTCTCAGTACTATATTATATCCTCTCAGTTCTAAACTGAACCGTCTCAGTGCTATACTTTACCCTCTCAGTGCTAATTTGGGGACTTAATCAACAGCTTTCCTCAGCCTGCTCCGGGCACAATTTGCCCCAGGTGTCCCAAGGAAAGCTGCCGAGCCGACCCACTGTTATCGCCTGTGGAACTACAGGGTCGTCAGTACATGTACTTGAATAAAAGGTGTTCTTATGATGCACTTGAACCTAGAATCATAATAATTTAGATGGATAGCACGAGTTAATACTACAACTTCTTGTCACATAGGAGGCTCTACTTACTGCTACTGCCACTACTGGCGCTGTAGGAGTTGTCCTTTGGCTCCTCTTTGACCTTGACCTTGCTTTCCCCTGATAAGGACTCTTTCTTGGAGTGGTGCTTACCAGGAGTTGACAGTGAAGCAACCGGACTGATGGCTCCTGGAGTCAAGGCTATTGGGAAGCAACCAAAAGATACATATTTTAACTATACTGCCTGCAAAAAAACAGGGGGACAGCAGGGGGTTATGTTATCATAAATGCCCATAAACAATATATGAGAAAATACCAGGCGAGACCAGTGGCGAGGGATGCCTATAGCAGCGAAGTCCCATATACAATATACCTTCGTTAGGATGAAAAATATCATTTTATACTTCAATGGTTGCAAATCATTTCCAAAACACTTCTTGCTCTCAGTCAGGGACTTGAAATATTTCAGTATGCATGTATTATCCAACAGCATCAAATACTTACAGTACAGATATTGGTTGTCATATCCATCTTTTAGCAGAAATATTAGATGGACTGGATTTGACCAACTAAAATTGAATTTACAAATGCCAAAAGTACACAAAGAGACCACGCTTTCTACAAAAAACTAGTCTTCTCAGATATTTAGTCTTAACAGTAATATATTCAGAAATATATATTGGGATATGAATGGACAGCATTGAACAAAGTGGAACCTTTTTTTAAAATTGGATTTGAAAACCAATCTCAATTTTACCCTTTGAAGTTACTATGTACAGTGAAATCTTGTTATAACAACACTCAGATATCGGGTATATTCACTTAATGACACCAGTTTTGAGACTTAGTTTTGTTAATTAATTGACTTGTTTATCTCATATTCATACATCCGACACATTTTGAAGGGAAAAGATGGTATTATTATAATGAGGTTTCACTGTAATTTCGACTTTCATGACAATGTACAGGGCCAGAATTTTGCAAAATTTTGTGAGAATCTATTTGGATTTTTGTCAATTAGTTTTCTTTTTTAAGGAAGACAAGTTCAGGAGAATCTTTACGAGAATGGATTCTCGGATTCTCGCCGAAATTCTGGCCCTGATGTAAATAGGATTGCACTGTTAACCAGGGGCCGCCACTCACCTGCCATCGGGCCTGGCATGCCCACTGCCTGTAGTCCCATAGCGTGCAGTTGGGCAAGGTGTGGATGTCCACTGAGTGCTGCTGCGGTGGCCTCACTGCTCTCCCAGGGTTTCGGTGTGGATTCCATTTCCCGCCGTTTCATAAGTTGACTCATTGTTGCTGGATCCACGTAACCTTTTTCAGCCTCACTTTGAGAATGGATGTATCTTCGGATATTTTCTATGTGTTTTCGGGTAAATATATGATCCTGGATCGTATACTTATGTGAGTATTTGAAGTTACATAGCTTACATTCTTCTGGCGGTCGGGAGAAATCAATTTCAGCACCAAACTGTTTGGCGTAGACTAACTTGGCTTTCTTTTCTTTGGCACGGGCATTCTGAAACCAAACTTGAACTACTCGTTTGGGTAGGCCTATGTCCTTACCAAGCATTTCACATTCAGCCATGGTTGGTGTTTTGTAATCCGCAAACAGCATCTTCATAAGTTGAATCTGGATGTTTGTCATCTGAGTACGGAACCTCTTGTTGCTATGACCATGTCTCGAGCTGCTTCCTGATAAGTTTGGCGAGGAGGGACTACTTTCGTTCTCATTATCTGGCATATCATTATTGTCCGTTGACTCAGAGTGAGTTTCTGACTTAGAGTCATCTAAATTGAAGTGGCGAGTTGAGTCGTCAAAACTTTTGTCACTGATGTCTGTGTTGGGGCCATCTGGACCACGATCTGTGTCGGTATTTACTTTGATGGGCTTACTTAGATCCAGCGGCGCATCATCCTCTGTTTTTGTGGCAGACGGCGTCTTGTTTCCCTGATGGCTAGCTGGAGCAATTGGGTGAGCAGTTTCATTAACATGACCAACTTTCGGCACATGACTGGCCCCACTTAGTTCATCCAAGTACTTCTTCAAGGAGTCCTCATAAAATCGCTTCATGGTTGCTTGCAGTGGCTCATTGGTGGGGGGAAAGCCCAGGCTGGCTTGTGGCATGTATGGCATGAAGGGACTTGCCATGTTATAAGGGTTTGCCATCAGTTTGGCCATGTCCAAACTTGCTGCTGCAGAGTTACTGGTTGGAGGACTGGGCAGCACTGTGTCTGGTGGAGCATCTGGGATATTATCCACATTGATCTCTCCCTTGGCCATCTCCTCCGGGTGCTTGGTGGCCAAGTGCGACTCCATGGCTGATTTGGCGCGGAAGAGAGCTCGACAGAATGGACATCGCTTGTGTATGAGTTGCTGGTGGGCTCTGTACTGGCCTTTGCGTTCTCGCGCCCTGGTGTTTTGAAACCAAACTTGTACAACCCGCTTTTTTAGTCCTACTTCTTGAGCAATGGTTTCAAGTTGTTTGCGGCTAGGATTGCAGTCTATCTGATATTTCTGGTACAAATAATCCAGTTGTTCGGGCAGAATTGTGGTACGTAATCTCTTATCCCTTGGCTGGTCGTCTCTTTCATCTTCCATGTCTTCAGCTTTACGCTTGCTGGGTGACTTTTCTTCTGATGGGCTTGACGCAACATTCTGCAGCATTGCAAATGCACTGTCTGGAGGATATGAGGGAAACAGGTTGGGATTCATCATATGAACATTTTGATGTTCTCGCCACAGGTCAAACCTACTGAAGACCAAGTTACACTTGTCACACTTAAAATTGCCACTTTCTTCTGGTGATGATTTGGAAGTGGAGGGCTGTTCGGATTTGCCTACATTACTACTGTTACTATCATTGGAACTGGAATCAAACGCTGATGTATTTGTCATGCTGTTGTCAGCATCTTGTTGATAAGATGTGTGATTACTAGATTGGTCTTCCTCCTTGAAACAATGGTTCTTCTGGTGTTTAATCAGTTCATAGTAGCGCTGGAACACAGTCAAGCATTTTTTACATTGGTAGTTCAAACCAGGAGTACGCTGGAAACGACTTCCACTGGACTCATCCGAGTCCACTGGAGGCTGATTTTCGTAAACTTTCCGAGCTTTTTGCCTGGCATTCTGAAACCATACTACAATTACCCTTGGACTTAAATTCAACAGCTTGGACAGATGGTCCAGATCATCATCTTTTGGATATGCATTTCGATCAAAGTATTCTTGTAGTACCTTGATCTGATAGTCCGTGAAACGAGTACGGTTAGCACGTTTTGGTCCACCCTGAGATGAGCTATGTGAACTGTGATAGTACTCCATTTTATCTGTCTGTATTCCTGACTGCAGAGCAGAGAGTATTTCACTGTTCATCATACTAGTAGTGCTGGTTGTGGGTGTCATGGGTCCAGAGATTGAGCTGCTTGGCGTTGTCGGGATTGACATAGATGGGATGGGTGTAGAGGGCGCTGGAGTCGATGGAGTGGAACTGACCTGGCTGTCCACGTTTGATGATACAGATTCTCGATCCTGGTTATCCTGCTGGTCGAGGCCAGTTAAACAATTTACAGCTGCATTTGCCTGCTCTTTTCTTTTGGCTTCTTCCTGTTCTGCAACTACCGAGACCTTCCCAGTTTTCTCATACTCCTCTAGATTCAGAGTTGTGGAAGGGGGATTATTAAAGTTATAGGGCGAGTCTTTATTCCTTTGCCTCTCTTTAAATAATGTATTACGGAACCAGTGTTTTATGACTTTCTGTGGTAAGCCTGACTTTTCAGACATAGCAACTATCTGCTCTTCACTTGGAGAGTTGTTAATGTCAAAATGAGCACGAAGAATTTTCAGCTGTTCATCGTTAATGCGAGTGCGTGCCCGTTTCTGGGGATTTGACAACCCTTGACTTGATGAGGTCATGTAGGTTGGGTCCATCATGGGCATTGGGGGCATGGGGTATGAAGCTTCAGAGGTAGTAGTTGGGGGCATCATCATGGGTACCAGTGGGGGATGCATATTCATGGCCATAGGCATGTTGAGATGCATAGGCAGAGGCATCATGTTGAACATGGGCATCTGCATCATCTGAGCTGCAGCGTCCAGTGCATTCTGGGCTGAGGCTGCCTCCTCCAGTCCTGCGGCAGCCAACTGCTTGGCTTTCTCGTTGGCCTCGGCTATCTCGGTTTGCTGCTGCTCTCGCAGTAACTCTGCCTGCTGGTTGTGCTTAGTCTCCATGGCATCCTTGAACTGCTCCCCAAACTCTTCCACAATCTGCGTGGGCACAATCTCCTTATGAACCTCCTCTTTATGGGCCTTCAGTACCCAGATACTGGAGAACTCCTTGGAGCACTTGCTACAGATGCACTTGTTGATCTCTGGCATTTCCTCCTGCTGTTCCTCATCAGCATTTTTTTCCAGTTCCTCTGATTTCACAGGCTCTTGTTTAATTTCATTTTTTTCGCTATTTTCCTCCTCTTTATTTTCATTTCCATTGTTTGGATTTTTCTTCCGTTTCTGCAGATATTCATTAAACTGCATCACACACTCGAATCCAATGTTTTCCAGCAGGTTGCGCTGTACCTGTGGTTTGACCATCCTGGGACTGCGGAAGAACTGGGCTGGAGGGGCATGCTGCGAATAGCAGTACATCTGCTGATGTTGCTGAAGAGCATCTTGACAACTGAATATGGAAGAACAACGCTGGCAGTTATACATGCCTTGAGATGCTTCCGAGTTGACCCCAGTGCTCCCTTCAGTCAACCTTGAGGCTGACTTAGAAGTTGGAGTCTGCACTAACGGTGGCGGTGGTGGTGGGGGTGGCGGCAGAGATGGCGCTGCTGGTGTCTGCGGTGTAAGGGGAGTCTTTGGTGTAGGTGGGGTTGGTGGTATTGGACTGAACAAAACTGGAGGTTGAGCAATGTGTGACGGTGATGGTAACGGCGACTGCTTTTGCTGCAGCATCTCCGCCAAAATCTTCTTGTGTGATTGGGTCTTCTGCATGTCTGGCTGTTCCACCAGCGGCTGACTCAAGTCAATCTGACCTGTCATGGCTAACTCCTGCAGTTTGGAAGCACGAGTCTGATGCAGAACAGACCTCATGTGGATGTCCAGTGTCGATCCCTGACTGTACGCCACCTTGCAGATATTACATTTATACGGCTTTTTATCATCACTGCCACTGTTTGGGGTGCTGTTGATGGGCTGGGGGGAGGTATTGGCAGTACTAGAGGGGTTGGATGTGGCTATGCCTGGAGGACTGTGTATACCAGCCTGACTGTGCTGCTGCGTGGCCTGCTTCAGCTTATGCAGGTGTGACACAGAGTTGTAGTGCACCAACAAAATGTTCTTTTGGGTGAACGACTCCTTACAAGTGTCACACTTATATGGGCGGTTGGGGTCCAGGTATTTTTCCATAGGGTAACTGAGTTTGTCACCTTTGCGGTGAAGCAAGGTTTTGTTGTGAGCAGTCAGATAGTTTTGTTTGGTAAAGGCTACCTTACAGCGATGACACTTGTACTTGCGACCTGGGTCATTATAACTGTCCTCCGCAAATGCCTGGCTGTTGATATAATCCTCAAAGAACTGGCTTTCTCTGTAATTCATATCGCCACATTCCATGTCATCTGACTCTGCGTCCATGTCCTCATTCTTGTTCGAGTCTACAGACTGATTATCATCTCGTAAATCTTCCATTTTGATGTTGGGCTCCCCACCATCCCAGTTTTCAAGGGAATCGCTACCAGAGCTCATCGAGGTCAAACTGTCCAAACTTGCACCACTAAAAAGTCCCATGGGTAGGGCTGCCAGTGTTGCCTTGTACTGTTCTAGCTCATCAGAAGTCATTGTTTCTAAGTGTGTACTCTCTACATGCTTTCGCATGGCACCCACAGAACGGAAACTGCGACCACAGAGCTGGCATTTGGTAGCTGCACGGATGAGGTGGTACTGAGAGTGAAGTTGTAGTTTATCTAAAGTCTTGAAGGCAAGGCTGCATTGGTTACAGCGATATTTGTATACGTGACGCTCTGACACGGACAGTTGCTGTCTCTTGGCGTGAATCTCTCTGAAATGGATCTGTAGAGTGTGAGCCGTTTTGAAGTACTGATTGCATCCTTTTTTCCAGCAGAGGTAACCTGGTCCACGAGGCGTCTGCTTAAGTTCCAAGTGTCCTAGTTCATTTTGATGGTTGTAGAGGGCGTCTATGTTGATGAAAGTCTTGGAACATGTTTGACATCTGTACTGATCATCCGGATCTGTCTTGTCACCAATTACAACTCCCTCCTTGGTTGCTACAAACACATAAAAGAACTTAATAAATACACAAACAAAACACATACACAGATTCAGTCAGATTGGCCCCACACAGATTACTTAATAAATACACAAACAAAATAACATAAAAATACACTCAAATTGGCACCAGCAACTAATCTTTAACACAATTCTGAACTAGTCACACTATGCTACAACAGTGTCAATACCAGCCATCACTAATTAATTTCTTAGAAAGAACAGACACCCAGGAGATTTTTTATTTTTTCGAAAACCTAGGTCACCAACAGAATGGACAATGGGCAGCAAATTGCTTGAGGGTGTTGTGTCATGTTTTTGCTTAGCTACTGACACTACTGTATGTGTACCTCAATATGCTATGACAGATGACAATTGGTAATATCATGTCCTCTCATTAGCAACTTGCTTAAAATAGAAAGCACAAGATAGGGAGCTTCACACCTGGTCACACTTAAAAATCCTGGTCAAGGAAAAAATTGTATTCTGCTGGAAGACAATGACAGGCAAGCGGTGGACTAAGACGGTTTTGTAATGATGAGCCAATATTGTACATATGCATGGACAATCATCTGTGGCCCACAATAAGGACGAGAGATCCAATATCATTATGATACTAGTAATTATCACTTTTGAGCTGTAATGACCGCCGTACTGCCATACGACTCAGCATCACACGACACGACCCTGCTCTGGTGGTCTCCTACGCATGCAATTCCTGAAACGCATTACTTCATCATGTTTGTCCCCTGTAACACTTGCATTTATTACCTTTCCATGGTCATATTTATACCGGGGTCTGTCTGTGAGGTCACCACAGATGCATGGCCATATCTGAGTGCATATGTATGTGTATAATATTGCGCTTTCATCCTCCCACCCAGCGGGCACCAGCTCATTAGAAAAGCTCCAGATCCCAGTTTCTAACAAGATTTTGTTTTCAACAGCGTGATTAACTGATCAATACTAAAGAAATTAAGGTGCCCGATAAATGCTTTTGGTCTTTTGGGTGTGTGATTCATGCAATATTGGCCATATTAACATAGTCAGATAAGCAGCCAAGTAAGCCCCCATTATGCTTAAGTTTAACACTGCTGATAACTGATGCAAGAAACCCATGTTGATGTAACCACACTCAAACAACTGTACTAGGCCAGGTCTGATTAGAAGTCATAAGGAAATGAGGCTGGCCCTGCCGTACCCAAAACGGCTTCGATAAAAATACCAATTCAACAGATAAATATACCACCTCATTTCCCACGTGCTCTCTTGAGAATTTTATGACAGACAGGCGAAGAGAGCAAGATGGGGACCAGCAAATTAACCCCTTGCTACTTGAATTGACTTTTCTCATATCAATATTATGGTCCGTCTACACTTCCGTGCATCAATCTATCCAAAATTGGCAGGAATTTTGGGTACATGTTTGCACTATATTTGTGCAGGATGTGCACGTATCATAACTTGAGATGACAAGTTACCTCTGGTGTGTTCAGCTAACCATCCTGACCACCTTATAGCAGTGAAAAGTTCTCTTCTGTAAGGTATATATACACATAAATATTATGATACAGGAGTGGGTACAGTTTCACTTGCAGAAGTTAACTCTTTCCGCTCCAAAACATGCTCAGTCCCCACAAAATTTATGCCACAGAGATCTGCTGAAGACTCAGGAACAGCTCTTCTCGCCTATGATTTCGTATGGAGGGTCTTCTTTAAAATCTTTATTTTTGTGTACAATGTGCTGTGGACACTTAGTTATCATGGGAACAAAGCTGTTAGCTATGGTAAGCCCACATGACAACACTGAGACCCCCTTTTCACACGTATACCTTCAAACTGATATAAACTTCACCAGGGTACCATGTTGTGGAGTATACAAGAGATCAATTAACATTACCCCTGTACATACATTTTGTCAACAGGTAGAGCTGTGATTTTGTCTTTTCAATTAGGTGTTGTGTATATTTATAATTTTTACACTTCTCAAAATGGGTTTGCGGGATTATCTTCAAACTTGGCCGAAATGACTGTGTAATATGCAAACTTTGCTCTCCAGGTG
The DNA here is from genome assembly GCA_964020975.1 of Hermodice carunculata. NCBI lineage: Eukaryota > Metazoa > Annelida > Polychaeta > Eunicida > Amphinomidae > Hermodice > Hermodice carunculata. The sequence continues at coordinate 24,488,354 of OZ026624.1, forward strand.
GTGTTGCTTTTATTTCCAGATTTGTTGACAATTTGTAATAATTACATCATGATTAATAAGTGTAAATGTGAACATGGTCCACACCAAGTTTGTTCCATATGTCATATTTTGTGACTTAGGTTTTGAACAGTTTTTTTTTTTGTTCATTTTTGGACAAATATTGAAATACTAATTTCTGAAAACTGCAGGGCTAATTGGTTTGAAAAGACAGGAAAACATCTGTCCCCACCCAAGAGTACTTAATTTGGTCATATGGGTAACCTGATCTCCAAGGCCTCTGGATAATTTGTGCGAATACTTTTTTTTCAGTGACGCCACAAACTTTTTTTTAGCCAGAAAACCTCCAAGAAGCAGGCTATAATTTCACTTTGCTGACCTTCACATAATTCTCACAATCATAGGGTTTTTATTTGTTTATTTTTTCAGCATGACAACTTCAGAGCTATTCAAGCTGGAACTTTGATATTAAGCATAGCACTCATCCTCTATAAGCACTACATTGAGAATGTATAGGAGTGACTCTATCCTAGTTTCCAAGGTCATTGGGCCCATTTACCTTGTAAATAACTATTCACATGTCAGATCGAGAACCATTTGAGGTACAACTTTGATGCCGCATACAATAGTAGTCCTCCAAAAGCTAGTAAAAGACAGTACACGGCCGACTTTGATGTACTGCCCAACATAGGGCCATGTTATCACTCATGTGGTAGCTCTTAAACACTTTCAGCTCATATTGTACATAATGGTTCTGTGTGACGGACACTGACAGGGCAGCACATGGGTACCCTGGACTTAACTCCCAAATTACTGGGGCACTGTAGCCTATGCATGCCATGTCTGTTGATCACATGGCTGTCGCAGTCTTCTTGTTTTGAAATACTGGCAGGCAATCAGCTTTGCAAAAGCCTAGCTTTTCAAAACAAGGAGACAGGACAGGCATTTGGCTACCTGCAAGGCTTCCTACAACTCTTACTTTCAACAAACTTAACTTACAAGTGCACTGCTGATACCTTTTCCCCACCTTCCTATTTTCACCCTTCCATCTCCTACTTATATTTGAAAAGAAAACCCTGTGAGCCTCTTCCTATCAACAAATATACTCTATTCCAGAGAGTGGAATATTTTATGCTAGAGGGCACCACATCTCACCTTCCTCAGCCATATTCAGCACCTCATTTTCAAACATCTCCACTTTGATGTCTGACTCAGCACCACTGCCATTGTTGTTGCTGCTGCTGCTGCTGCTGCTTGTGTTGGCCACCTGGTTGCTCTGGTTACTGTTGCTTCCTTGATTACTCTGGTTGCCATGGTTGCCCTGGTTGCCATGGTTACTCTGGTTGCCATGGTTGCTCTGGTTCCCCTGGCTACTCTGGTTCCCTGTTGCAGGCCCTGCCCACTCAGTTGTTCCAACCATCACCAGGAGGCGCTGCAGGCCCTCTGGTGTCACATTGTGTACTTCCACCAGATGGCGTTCCAGTATACTTTTGTCTGGACAGCTAGCTTGGCAGAGCGGACACAGGAGATGCCGCTGCTGTTGTTGCTCCACCTGCTGGCTAGGTGGTGCGGGTGACTTCTGGGGTTGTGGGGGTGAGAGCAGAGGGGACTGTTGTTGTTGATGCTGGGCCACAATGTGAGCATGGATGCGTGCATCATTGATGCTACTGTAGTCACAATATGGACACATGTGGACACTGTGCTCTGGGGCCAAACTTCCATCAGCCAATCCTGAAAATACAACCACAAGAAATTCAAGTTTTAATTTCCCAACAAGAGCCTATTTGGTACCATTGCTCAATCTTTGATGCTGAGGTCATAACACTTCAGGTATAATGTAGCAGAGACCAAAATAAGTTCTGTGTGATAAGTTGAGGTTTGCATGTTGAGTTGTGGGAGATATGGTGAGGTAAAATCTGACGGGAGGCAGAAACATGAGCACATTAAGCCATTCATCATTAAGATGGCACTAATGATAAACACATGCAAAGGAGTCCCACGTCCAAATTATGAAAATTAACACTTCTGCGGTGAAGGGGGATGCCTGGGCAGTGGGCCTGTAAGACAATCAGCCATGACCCAATATGGCAGTACTCCTGTCCCACACAATCAGAATATAATTAAAAGTGAGATTCTCCGTCCTCAATGCTGACTGACAGATCATTTACAGTCCTCATTTAGCCTGATCTAAACCGTCTGACCATTTTCCTGTGTACCATTATAAAACATGAGGTCTGTTTGTGGCCGACATAGGCTGTGGATGTATTACTCAAAAATATCTAATTAACTTCGCCTGATGGGTGCAGCGAATGGCTAAAAAAGCTGCAGTGAGTGGAGTCTGGGTGAACTGTGGCAACCTTCACAAGTAATTAAAAGATGCCTATGATCAAGATGACTGATGCCATATTTAGACTGACGCGGGGCAGGGGGCACCCAACAAACCAGCCCCGGCAGCTAATTGGTGCGAAATCAAAGAATGCTCCTGCGCTCTGTAATTAAAACAAGCCCAACTGCAGCTGACTTTTTCACAGATACTTTTTGTGGGTCAGCTCGGAGGTCAAGCATGCAGCCAATACTGGCAAGTAATTGACTGTACACTTATATGACTAATGAACAAGAAATCTCAGCTAATCACTCCTGCCCAAAAAGGCCTCTGCTGTCTCCCATTCCATCATCACATGAGCTACATACAATTAAAATAGCTCCATCTCTGTGCTCTGCACAATTTTGATAATTGCGGAAGTGCCGCTTGCTTCTGGAATTTAGGGATGGCACAGAATTTTGACGAGTAAACATGCATGGAGATCATTTCAAAGGAACAGTACACTTGTGGCTATATCTGACTCTTGTTGCAAGAAAGCCCTGTTTATATGTCATACATGCTGGTCCTTTCTCAAGACAGCAAAGACACCCATGTCCATTTGTGTGAGTCCCTCTTCCCCCTACACCTGTGACCCCAATCTCATGTTACTCTCCTCATATATAATTTATCTACTCTTTTTTTTTTTGTTTCAATTTCTTTATTTGCCTTCCACCAGATAGTTCACGTATTTTCAGCCCTGGTGTTGTACATGGTACGTATCACTCTGATCATTATCGTCAGCATTATGACATATTAAACAGGTGCACATATGCAGTGATATGAAAACAAGTCCAGTGTTAGTTTACAGGATACTGTGCTGTGTGCTTTAGGGGGGTGGGTGGGGCGGGCAAAGCTGAGGTTAGGGCCTCTACTGAAAAGGTTTGCAACTTTACATTGCAGTGTGGGTAAAATTGGAAGACGGACCTCAGCTTGTATGTAAGAGTCAAACATTTATTATTATTTTTTTTTCATTTATTTTTCTTTCAGTGATGCTTGTTGCATTTTATACCATCTGTTCCCTACAAAAATGAGTCAGATATCGGAATATGTCAGGCAACAAAGGAACTGACCTGAAATCCCTCAAAACTTGTGTCCTAAACCCTTTCCCCCTTAAACCGCCCCAAACCGGCTGGTGGTCAAATGCCATCTGTGTCAGTGTTTTCAACTAATTTCACCAGTGATGAAAAACAATGACAGAGAATTGTAGATGAGACCTAACATGATAACATGAGTGTCAGTAAAGGTTATGGGTACCGATTTAACTGATTCCATACCAGTCCCTGATTTTCCGTATATTTACCTAGATTTAAAACAACAATTGCATATTTAAATTCTTCATGAAAAGAGCTTTCCTTCAAGTACCAACATGCCTATAGTCTTGAGTCAGTGGTTCTGGCACTGCCTGGCAAGTCATGCTGCAGCTGCCGCAAGGGAAGCTGCAGCATGACTCACTAGGCAGTGCCAGAACCACTGACCAATGCCTGTCATCATAGTATGGAATGAGTTAAGGACAGTGTGATTATGGAAGAGATGACACCAGTTTAAAGATGAGGGTGCAAATAAGTGAGATGGCACAGGTTTAAATGAGAGTGTGGGTAACTGACATGACAATGGTTTAACTGAACATGGGGGTAAATACAACAGCACTAGCTTAAATGAAACTGCAAGCACATGAGATAGTACCATTTTAACGGCAACAGCAATCAAATGACATGGTACTGGTTTCATGACTGTGAGTATTGGCTTAAATGAGAGTGTCAGAACACGAGATGATGCTGGTTTAAACGGGAGTGTGAGAAAGTTGGGTGAGCTAGTCCCCAGTTTATCTCTAATAATATAACTTCATGAGAAGTGCCCTGGATTAAGTATGAGCTTGAACAATAAGGCCTAGTTTAAATGCCAGCCCAGTGAAGTTGGTTTCAAATCAGATCCTTGCATACACGAGTTCAAGCCAACTAGTTTGCTGGCTCTATCAATGCAAAGAAGTTTGTGAGACAGGTCACTGTTCAAATGTGAGTGTGAAAAAGGCAGTGCAGTGAGTGTTTATTTATCGTGTCCATGAGGACGTGTTTGTGATCCCCGGTTTACATATGAACACAACAAAGAAGTGAGACAAGCACCAGCAGTGAGGTAGTTTTTGGGGGGTGGGCTCTAGTTTTCTTGCCTGCTTCGCCGACTCCCACACCAGGGCCTTGGGCCAGCACTCAAACACAACAAGACCTGACCGGCAGCTAAGCTGAGAAGTAGTTCATGCATTTTGCACTCAGGTTCAAATTGTGATTTGTAAGTTAGACATGACAAGTTCTCGAACAATGTGTGTATGGTCTAAATTTGTCAATTTGCTGACAGTAACAGTTTACCATGCTACTGTGCAACAGTATCTCATTATGGACCGGATCACAAATACACCTATTAAAAACCAATCAGCTACCAATGCCAAAGACTGCTGACCAATCATGATACAAAGACACAAATCCATCAACTAAGCCCCAGACAAATAGTTTCACTGTTGGTCAAATACATGATACAGTACCAGCTAACTGACCAATCCCAGGACAAAGGTAACAATTTATCAACCAATCAAGTTACAATGGCATCTCTAGCTCACCAATGATATTAAAGCAGCTCAAATGGATTAACCAATAATAGCTTCTGAATTTTATTGATAAATCACATTTACTGAACACAAATTGACCTTTATTATCCTTTTCCAAAGCTCATGTAATGTGCAACACAGTGACCAAACAGTTCTGTGCTGGATACATGAGGCATTACGGTCCTCCTTTAAAAATCAGAACAAAATCTTCGGGGTTTTTCCAACACACTGCCGCTGAAAATTGAAGACAGTGCCCTTAACATTTTGTTTAACCCATGGTCACACAGCTGTATCTGTTATGTGTCTGGATGCTCTCATTAGTGGTGCCTATCTGTTCAACGATGTGCACAAGCCGGGGCCGGAGTCTGTGCCAGGTGTCAAAATAATACAGACTTTAACTATAAATGACTAGGGTAGTACACCTAACTGCTTGCTTGACAAGTTCTGTAGCAAGCAGGGAACTCAGGGAATTTGAACATCCCCAAATCACCTTTCCTTGATGAACAAACAATCCACAGAACATAATTTCCTGTCAAGCTTAGATCTGTCTATCACATTTTTCAGTCCACTCGTATGTTTCAAGATGGTTTCCATGGCGACACTGTTACCTCTCATGACTGGTTATGCTATCATTTTTAGCCTTCAGTTTTAGTTGGTAATGGACTTGGCCGTGTTGCAAAACATATTGAATTATAATTCTTTGAACTTGGTTCAATGTGGCCTCCATAAAATCAGCACGTTGTTGCTGCTGCGAGGCTGTAACTCATGACACCTTATGGCAGTAACTTGGATGAGTGTCATTCCAACTTTTTATAAATAGTCACAAGAAGAGTATTAATCCTAGCAGGGTTAAATTCCATTACATAATTATGTTATCAAAGAAAGTAAAAACCACACTTTCAAGATGGAAACATTCAAAGGTGCATCAACATGTGCTGGGATGACGGATGATGACGGACTTTGGAATTGGAGGCTAAAGCCAGCATATCTATTATACATGGGAAATCTGAAGTGGCAAGCTTTTGTATCAAATCTACTGACAGACCCACAGAGTCACTGTTACTGTGATGCCATTTGGTGTGAATGTCCTTTAGAGTGTCTGGCCCTCAGCGTAAGATTATCACCTGTCATATTACAGGGAGGACAACGAAGAATCGACAGTCTTTGGCTTTTGTAACACAGTTGGAACCTATTTTGGGATACAAAATTGGAGAGTCAACTGGTGTCATTACTGAAAAAAAAAATGTGGAATTACTTTTTAAGAAAATGTCCAGGAATGTACGTCAATATTGTCTAGCCAATCAGGTTTAAGAAACTGTGAAATGCATCATCCTGATTGGTTGACAAAGCATAAAAGTATTCTCCATGACCCTGATGACACTACCAACATATGTATCACCTTCCTTGCCTATTACTGTATGTCCAGGTACAACTGGTAAAAGCCTCTGTAATGTCAGACATTCATTTTAGATCCTGGTTTTCTCTCCACACTAGCATCTTGACCTTTTTGGAATGTCCACAGATTCTGTCATCCTGATGTGGTCTGGGCCTGTAGAAAACCCTGTTGTTATGAGTTAAACTTAGTTGTACTTTAGAACAAATACTAAGCTTGTGAGGTTAAGTCATCAACAACCTATGACATGTGTCCACATGATTTTCAAATGCTGCATCCTGATTGGCCACTCTTTACATATCTTGATGATGAAATCAACTTTCAGATGACGGCCCTGAGTTGCATATTGCATAAACTATGACCCTGATTGTATGTTGTTCCATACATATATGTACACACGTCTGTATGACATCTGAAGGTGCAGTAAACATAAATCCTACATCGGCTACAGGAAAAAAAAGGTCAACTATATTTAACAACCTAACTTATATGTGTAAACTCCCTTTATTTTGCTACCTGAGAAAATGAAAACAACGGCTTGTTTTGTCTTGATCTCGAAAAAAATTAGACACAGCCTTTCCAAGCGGGTTTATTATGCCAATGATTTCTTACAGACCACAGTGACCGATCCACAACTAATGGCTTTAATGAAATAATGATCCTCCCCCCCCCCCACTCCCCAAAGGAATATATCTCTGCCACCTGCACTTTGTTCAGTAGCTACTATGGGAGTCCAGGCCAGGATATGATATATCCCAGTCTCCGGCCATTTGAGCACTAATATTATGCAGTATTTCAAAGCACTTGCACCAATACAATTAGTTCAGGGCATAATATGCCCCCAATCTTTTTCTCTTTTTGGTGATGAATTGTTTGGTCTAGAGGTCTAAAGACTGTTACAAACATGTCCTCTTGGGTGGGTGGGTGGGGGAGAGAGAAGGGAATGAGATTGGGTTAAGAAATATTTTATATAGAGGATGTGTAAGCAAGTTATGCTGGGCTGTTTGCTAATGACTGCATTTTCTGCCCACATGGGGATTAGAAACTGCCATAATGCTTATTACAGATGAGTATTGGCTGATGAGACTAGCCTAGGTCGACTTGCCTGCCCGTTAGTGGCAGATTATTGGTGTGGGGTCAAAGGTGAACTGCTGGGTAAAATCATTAGGGTTTCCCTAGGTAACCGCCTGACCCCGTCTTGAACTTGTCATCAACTCTCACCTTATTCATCAACTTGTGTTGGGCAAGCAGGTAGCTCTGTTACGGAGCCTGAATTCGACTTTCCTACCATCCCCTCAACTGTAGGTCTGATGCTATATTTCCTTTGTAACAGCTTTATTTACCCGAATGCTGGTGGAATGTCTTGGAATGGCACAAAGGAGACGGGCACAACCACAAGTGCAAATTGTTGCGCACACTTGAAGACAAAATACAAGGCCAAGAAAAGGAAATTCCATTGAAATTACCCTCATTCACCCGGTCCAAGGGCTGTTTTCACAAAGCACTAACTAGCTCTGATCTCTACTGAATTCCCTTGGTCTAAGAATGAACTTGTTCTTTTGTGTTAGGCTAAAGAAAGACCGATTTCCTGTGGCTAGGATATGAATATGTGCAGCAGATATGGTCAGGTCATCTTGTTTATTGCTGGCCCGTGATTTGTCACCGGCAGCGGACACTAATGAGTACATTTGCTTACAGCTCTCAGTGGTCCATGGCCTGTGTCATTGTCCATTCTGCTGCCTACTTGATAAATCGTTCATGCTTTTTTTTCTCTCATTCACCTGTCTTGTACGACCACTTAATTGTCTAAACAGTGACCAGTCAGGCAACAACATCTATCATTTTATCCATCTCATGGAACTCTGCTGTGAAAGTTTCATTTCAGTGGCGACCCATACTTGCATTGATGAATATTTCAGCATGGCCATATTGCAAATGGCTATTGCGCACTTCACAAATCAAGACTGATGTTTGAGCCATATGCCAAACAGATTATCTGCATGTTAAATGTTGTGATTAGGTTTCCGCAATGAAGACACTACTCTTTCCCCGCTACTTGATGTTGGGCTGCCCATGCCCAGAAACTGTAGTGTACATGCCAAACTGGTCACAGTTTCAGTCAACTCCCCCACCTTTATATAATTGAGCTCCTATCCATATGTAGGCCAATGAAAAGAGACGGGGTTCCCAGGGCTTGCAGCCCCAGCTGATTGTAACCGTGGCATGGAAACAATAGGCTACCCAACTGGTACTTTCTCCGGTGTTTAAGCTCAAGTAAACGAGGTATCTTGGAGAGGGTTTTGTTCGCCCCACAAAACATATCTGCAGGGGGGGTGTGCATCCGGCAATAAATCACAGGTAATTAGCTTGATCATTGCTACCTTGCCATTTAGGCTTTTGTTTCCATCTCACCCAACTTTTAATCCTGAAGGTTTTCTTTCCCACAATGTAGTGAGTGCTTTAATACTCTTAAGCTCACCCTTATCAATAGCGCCAGGTCGCCAGGCAGGTGCACTTTTCTTCTCTCTGCCCTACCTTGCCAGTTCCCCTTTCTTCTGAAGTTCATTTCTAATCATAAAGGGGAGCTTGCCAATCTTTTATTGACCTCCAAAAATTATCTCCGCTACTAATAAGGCTCCTTAATTTGGTGGAAAAAAAAAGGCTCTTTAATTCTGTGGTCTGTATTGTGTGGACTTAATTCATGCAAATGAACCTGTGGATTAAAGTTGTACACAAAAGTACTGCCATGTAGTGTGCTGGTTGTACAGTCATTGTAATGCTGAGATGAATGCCATTTGTGATCATAATCGCGCTTTGTGACCTTGACCTACAACCCATGTATAGTGGTCCCCCTCTAATAAGGCCACCCCAAATGCAACAAAAAAGTGGCCACATTAGAAGGGTGGGCTGTCTTGAGGGAGACAATGTAATGGAAATACCACTTTTGTGGCATGGAGAAGTGGCCGCTGTAAAGAGAGTGGCCTGTCTTGAGAGGGCCCCTATTAGAGGGGGACCACTGTACTCCTAAAAGGTTATTTTATTTCCAAAATTTATACAGTAAAAAAAGTCTCGAGTTCAATGTTTATCCAGCACTGGGTGATTAACTGGTTATAATAAAACAGCTTTATGAATGGGTGAAAGGTGAACTGGTCCGTTGTATGCTCCACATTCAAATCCCTCCATACCCTGTTTCCACATCCAGGTATTTACTTCAAATTATTGTCAAAATTGCACATTTAAATTCCTCATGAAAAGAGCTTTCATTCCAGTACCAATGCGTCGAGTGTGACCTCCGTGGCTTTGCATTGCCTGACAGGTCATTCTACAGCTACTACATGGGCAGCTGTGGCTAGACTTGCCAAGCAATAAGTTAAAAGGTCAACCAAGGTCGTTATCTCCATAGCCTGGCATAACTTCACTCTTTCCTTACAAGGTCTGGGCTGAGTACAATATTCCTACTTTGGGCACAATGTGCTCAAGGCAATGGGCAGGACACTTCTTCCCCTGTACCATTCTGTTTGTCTTCTGTGGAATTAGAGGCATGCGGGTGAACGAGTGAAAGGTCTTTTCCCGAGGAATTTTACATGTAGAATCATTATAACAACTCGCATAATCACAACTTTTGTTGTGCTCAGTACTGAACTAGTTAAGCTGCCAGAACATGGACTAAAAAGCTGTTCACTTCCACTATGTAACTCTTTCAGTGCCAATCTGGACATCAGTCAATGTGCTATAAGCTGACATAATGACAGTATATTCATATTCTTTTAGGGCCTGTATTTTTCCGTTTTTAATGGAAACGGAACAGAATAATGAATTTTTGTCACCTCTGAAACAGAATTTGCTGTTTTGCCTGAATGTGTTTTACATACAAAGATAACTACTGAAACGGAATTTGGAAATTTCTGGCTGGTGAAACGGAATTTTTTAGTTTTTACAAACGGAAAAATACAGGCCCTGTTCTTTGTCAATGACCTTTCACTCAAGTACCAGCATGCCTCCAAGAGCAGAGACCATGAAAGCAGCCCAGGTAAACAGCTTACCACAGCACAATTTGGGCACAGTGCTCAAAGTGCCCTGCCGAAAGCTGTAGACTCAAGTCAAAACTCTAAGACTGAGCCAACAGCTTTCCTTGGCATGTGATCTTGATAAGTCTCATGTACATTTCTCAGTCAAATTGTTTTTCATAACTGTTGAAATTAGTTGAAAACACTGGAGCAGACGACATTTGACCACCAGCTGGTTTTGGCCGGTTTGAGGGGGCAAAGGGTTAATGCCATCATGGTTTCCACAAAACATTTTCATCCACCCCAAATTGTATGAAAACAGAAACACAATAGCAGAAAGGAAGAACATGATAGTCAAGTCACCGTGGGATGCAGAGAGACAATTGGAGCCAGATGGGGCTGTGAGAGGGGTATTCTTGTTCCCAATTTCCAGAACTTCCTAGCCTAATTTTTCTTCACTTTTATGAAATCATAAATCAGTCTTCCCTGCACTGCTCAGTGTTCCCTGTTCCCAAGAACTCTCATGTTACCTGTTCGGAAGTTTGAATGCAAGTTCCATATTCCAAAGAAACAAAAAAAAGTCATTTGTTCTGAAAATACCTACATCAGGCCCCATGATGTGCATTGCAGTCTGCTTGCTGCATATGCTTGTGTTTCTACTCCACTTTCAATCAACATAACAGGAAACGCACAACTTGGTAATTCATTGTCACAGCAATGAAACTGTTTTGATTTCTTCGACAAATATGACCTCATCAATTCTGCCACTTGCAAAACACAATGGGTGTAGAGACATGATACAAGGTGAGTAGGTGAGAACAATGTGTAAATATATATATATATATAATATATATATATATATATATACATACATATACACACACATATACATATATATATATTCTATAGACTTTGTGACAGCAATCCTTTTAAATAATTATTTACTTACATACTTCTGTTTTCACCATCATGTCTTTATAGACAGGAAAAACTGATTTCTGTTCTCCGACACAACTATGAATGAATTACAAAAAAAATCAGATAATTCTAGCTGCTGGTAGCACCTGCTTTCTGGGTTGCATGCTTTTAGACTAACACACAAAGTGTGTTTTCTTTATCCCCCAGATGTCTCCACCTGCAACAGGTGCATACCTGCAGAAAGTTACCTGTAGTGTCCCCTGCAGGCGACATGCTCCATTAACTTGTGTTTCTACCCTGTGTTTAAAGATCATATGCTGGAAGTATCAGAAGATTGCATCTGATTGGTCAATTTGTTAGACTTTCTCCACAAAGGACATCAAGTGTCTTCACACACTCTTTACTGCTCACCCATTCTCAAGAGTTACACGTAATGTTTAGCACTAATAGTCTTACACAGTATCTGTTCAGGGGACCTGCTCTAAAGACCACCTCTCTTAACAGGCTATATTTCATTTAATCTCAGCTTTCAGTTCATTTTTCCAATAAATTTATCTGTATTTTAACACTGCCGGCAAACGGTATAATTACAACCATTCTTTCATCACACAACTGTCCTTAATGAATTAACCTGCATTTTGAGACCACCTGTAGCATCAGACCACTTGGCTGCCGAGAGGGGCAGTCCCACACACCAGGTCAATACCCGGCATTTTTCAGGCACGTGACTAACACTTATAAAATATGTCTTCGATGTTTTGGGGCCAGTAGGAATCAAATAATTGCATTACCTATGCAATCAAAGTTTCAGCAACCCGGTAATACGGTAGTTTCTCTTTTGAGAGACCACCAGTGAGAGATAGCTGCCTTTTAAGGTATCGTTGGGTCCCCAGCTCTACTGTTTTTTTTATGTTGACCCTTTCCAGAGACCAACCACTTTACCCTGACCACTTTTAGACCTGCCTTATTGATACATCTTTCCAAGGAGAAACCCATGTTTATAGTGTTATTATTAGCCAAGTGGTAAGGTTTAACAGACCTAAACCTGACCAAACCTGACCATGCCACGAGGACACTTATTATTCAGGCCGACAAAAACAATAATAGTCAGTCCAGTCAGGAAATCTGTGAGTGTAACTATCGGCCACCAACGTGGAAAACTTTCAACTAATTGTCTCACTGCCAGTTAATGGTAGAAAGGTGTAACCTGCTTCTGATTTATTCACCGACAACAGGATGACTAAACAAGACACTTCCGTGCATCTCATGAACATTTTATCACATTACATGCTTTTTCTTTCATCAAAGTAGGTGTAAATTAGGACACTATGTTGAAATTTAGCGGCAAAAGATGTGTAGGATACTTGTGAAGGACACCCACATTTGTTGGTGGGACTCGTCATAATGAGCGAGTTTTTCGGTAAGTTCTATGGTGAAGGAGTGGGGTTTGGGATGAGGCTGGTGTATACATGTGATGCAGGGACTTCACTGACGGCAGCCGAGCTGCAGTGATGACAAAGCCTTATTCACGCCACCACGCCTTGTATCCTTACAAATAGACAACACTTGAAACTTGCTTCATTAGCATGAAATATGGCCAGCCAAATATCCTAAAACAATCATCGTTGTGAACGGTTCAATACCTACGATGTGCGCCACTTGAACTGGAAAATATGTCAATCTGAAAACAAATGCAACGAGATAGCTTTATGGAAATAGCCTATTCACAGGCCTCCATTGGAATTCACAGCGTAAAGCTGCTTTGATCAACGCACTCAAAATCAATTCATAAAGATGCTGTCACATGCTATACCAAATGTCGAGAGCTTCTATACTAATGTGCCCACGTCCAATCGTCTCCAGGCAGACGTCTCCACCACCTGAAGCAATACTTTAGGGGAGGCGTAGAAAGTCAAATCAAAAGGCAAGGTGTCAACTGTAACATACAATGTACTGAAGTTAAACAACAGCTTTTCTTGGTAGTACATACCTATGAACCTCACTGGTTGGCACCATCAGACAATTACCAAAATGATATAATGTTTCTTTATCCTTAAAGAGTTTAGTAAATGACTTAATTATTTCAAGATGAAGTGTTCTTATCATGGCAGATCATCTGTTAAATTATGCCTCTACATGCTTTTTCCCATTTTGTGGGTAGCGTAACTCCATGAAATGAGACCTCTAATTGAAGCAGTATAAAATGCTATTAGAATGCTACACGCTGGACTGAGACTGCAGCATGCACATGTAGTATGCAGGAGCTAAAAACCTCTGCAATGTGTTTCAATTAATTGACGTCTATGCATAGCTGCAAAGAAAATCAAAATCTGCTGTTTATGGAAGTTGGCACAACATGAAATGAATGCCCTCAGGACTCCCAATTCACTTTCGCTAGCTCGAGACAAGTGAAATACCAATTGTTGCAAGTTAAAATTTCTAGACACTTGCCTACAGGGCAGCCTGAACTTTTGTGAAATTACACGTAGGATTTGAATAGGTGGACATGTCAGTTAAAACTGCGGGAAAGTAATGTACGAAAACAATCCGTCCTAAGGACTGCAGGAGAAAAAAGACTTGGTGAGCCATGGCATTATGCAAAATTCAAGACTGCCATTTTCAACACTAAATAAGGATTCAAAACTTGTTAGTGTTGTTTCGGGAAGCACAATACATTACAGGTATCCAAGATTACAAATGGACTGCTACACGAAGTACTCTAAAAATAGCTCTATTTTGCGTGTATAAATCTTTGCTCTTTATCATAAATTTGCAAAGTCTTAAATTGAAAATTAAAACAAAAATATGGAGATCTCACATGTGTTCTATTAAATAGATGGAAACACATTGAAATGTATGCACTTTGCAGCAAGAATTGCTTGTTTTTATAGAGAAATATGCAGATTTAATCACACACAAAAAAAATACAAAAACAATTTACAGTACAGTGCCATATGGGGTCAAATGCTGGTACTGGTCTAACATTGGAGGAGTCAAATTCTGACACTGTACGGTGGCCCATTCCTTTAAAGATTACTCCATATGAGACCATCTGCTGTTTAGGCCACATTTATAAGGTACTCTGAAGTATTTCCTGGCATTAATTGTCCACCATTGAGGGAGCACCTGCTTTGTGTGACCACAACTGGACCCACGGGGATGGGCTGTTACTAAAAGCAGGGCTCAATGGATTTTCAAAAGGGAAGGTCAAATCTGAGACTGCTACTTCAGCAGTCTGTAGGCTACCTAAAGGAAGTAAAATGAGGAGACAACTAGTTCCTGCAGGGAACTTTGAGAAATCCAAATGAGGAGACTGCTACTTTTAGCAGTTTGCAGAGACCCTCCTGCAAGTCAAACAAGGTGACTGCTATAATAAAGCAATGAGGAAATTGTAACATGCTCAGAAAGTTACATAAACAAACCCTTGTCTCCTAAATAAACCTGCCCCTCACAACACACGCCACTGCTGTAGCAATCTGTCACCTGCCAACAAATATCATCTGCTTTAAAATAGGACTTTTTTATCACTGAATGGCAAGGTCTAGGTCAACTGTCCAGCATTTGTGTCTGCTAGTATTTCATTGAGAGCCAATCTGTGGTCGTATCAACTGGAACTGTCACATGATAGTGGTCCAGTCCTCTTACACAGCATCAAATTACCCACAATTCATACTACATGTGCTGCCTTTTTCCCATGATGCTGAGGTCTCTGGACATAGTGTAACTCTTTCATCTCTCCTTGCTTTAGGTGAATGGGATGGAGATGGGATGCATGCAGGCAAACGCAAGTTTTTGTCTTGTAGCGTATCTTCATGAGGTAATTTTCCACAATTCTTTCCCTCCTTGTTTTCTCTGGTCTCTGTCATGTTTCGCTTCTCTTTCAATGTCACTTCAAAAGAAATACTCTCTTTTTACCTTCAGATGTCATCTCTCATAAATGATAGATGCATTTTTACTGTAAATTCTTTACCACTGAAAAGATTATGCCTGCTCTATCCTATCTCTGCAGAATTATGTTTCCATTATCTATTCTCAATTCCGGTCTCCATCTCTCGTGTGTTTTCTTCTGTCTTTACCTTCTTCTGTATCTCTGATGTATAATCTCTTTTGTCTTGACTCTTCTTGCTATCTCAGTTCTTCTGTCTCTTCAGTGTTCCCCTCTCTCTATCTTTACTCTCTTCTATCTCTGAATCATTCCCTTGTCCCTTCATCTCCAAGGCACCTTGTCTCATTGTCCTCCATGGACATATGGTCTGCACATAAAGCAATGTTCAGCAGTGTCGCTTCCTCACACAAGTAACTGTTGGGGTAAAACCTCCCACCCCACCCTCCCTCCCCTTGCCTGGCAGCCAGGGTGACGAGGCAGGCAGTGTCACAAGCGACTCCAGCAGCAGCCCATCAGGCCATGTTTATTGCGCCCATTTGGCATCTCTCCTGTGGTCAGACGAAATGCTATCAATTACCTGGCAGACATTTGATGACATTATATTAATAATTCACAGTAATACATTTGCCCGGTGACGGTGGCAGGGCTGTTGCTTGTGTGCCGTAATAGGTCTTAGAGAATTGACACACCTGCACGCGTGTGCATCCATTTTAACGTATCACCCAAATTCACCCTCCCTAAACCCATAGCCCCCAGTGGAGTGGCCCAGACTGTGTGGGTGACAAGGCTAGTTCCCCGGTGGCCTCATGGGGGGCCTTGGGGAAAGAAAATTCCAGAGTTAGGTCTCTGCCTATCAATTTACCATGTGCATGCATCCCTCGTTGATAATTAACTAGAATGCATCCACTTGCCTTATGCGCCACTCATATGTCAGCCTGTCATACTTTGCTGTCACTTTTTTTACTCCCTTCGTTCCACCCTGCCCCACCCTGGGGTGATCGTCTGCTGCCTTATAACAACTTGCCCCGTATCTGGGTGATTGACCCCCACTGTAGGTGCATCAGGGCAACGGATCATCATCTTCCCCCATTTTCTGTCTCCATTACAGCGGAGAACCGCCACACCTTCAATCTATTAATGTTTAATAAGCCCAGTTAATTCCTGTTGATTTCCTAAATGGCTTTTTCTTTCATCAACCTAATTTTTTAATGGTCGCCTCCATTTTGCTTCTCTTCCAAGGCATGCCTTTCAGTCATTACGAACGGACAGGTATTGTGTTGGCATTTTTTAAACATGAGCTGTCTCAATACTATCTATTGTATGTCCACACCAGTTTTGCGAGCCTTTTGTTTAAACAGCACTAGACTTTCCTAACATGTGATGGTAGGCTACAATGGACAGCAACATTAATATTGATCTGGACACGTTTTGTTGTGTGCATCAGTCGCCTCATTCTAAACGAGGTGACAAGTAGCATACATGGATACCTCTCTAATCTTCATCTTTATGTTTTCATCACCTGGTCCATGACAAGGCTCCAGACTGTTATCTTTCTTATCATTAACTACCAACCGACCCCTCCCCCCTCAATGTGAGCCCCTGCATGGCATGCTGACGATTATGACTGCAGTGACAGCAGCTATGACAGACAAACAATAGTTGCGTTTTGCCCATTGCTTGGCCCATGTACCGGTATCAATTTCACGCCATTGTCGCTGGGGGCTGCATATACTTCTCATTACGCTGTACCTACAATTGTACAAATTTTTGCCTGGGATTTGCATGTTCAAGCAGTGTCAATTTACTTGTCTTAAATGGCCCAGTCAATGTGCAGACTTGTCTACAGTTTTCCACACACATCCCTGCTTGGCTTGGGTTGCGCTATATTAGGTAAATGGCCAGTAGGCCCCACTTGCATCATGGTATTTTCTCCATCTCATGTCAGTCAGCTTCGACATTTATCAGCACTCAATATTCCTGAGGTCGTTTCTTCATATTAGTTAGCCCTCTTTTTCTCATCACGTGCATGGAAGTTAAGTTGACAATATTTACTTGGTGTTTAAGCCTAGCTATCCACCTTGGCAGTACCATAAAGCATCTGTAATCCAGCCCTTAAGACATCACACTTTGCTTTCCAAAGTGGCATCAGACAAGCCAGAAGAGAAAATGCCAGCCAAGAAAACAAATGCAAAATTCTACATGACACCACCCATGACCTGTCTTGCATAGTGTTCTCAACCTGATTGACTTTATTGTCCAAGAAAACCAATATTTTGTCTGTAGCCTACCGAACACTACCGCGGCTAGTTAATGGACGTTTATACATATTTTTATACTATGCTGATGCCCTCTTGCTTCGTGACTTCATGCTCATGTTTGGCTGTGCCACTGTTCATGAAAGAGACACAGAACTGGTAAAAATATTGCACCTCCACAATTGTTTACCAATTACAGTGAAATCTCTACTTGAAAGACCACATCTGGGGATCATACAATTGTGGTCTCTTCAGACAGGTGGTCTTTCATAGGAGTTGAAAATAACAAAAACTGCTGGTCAAACTATGTTGAAAAGGTGGTCTCTAAAGATAGGTGGCCTCTTAAGACAGGGAGTACTATACGTGGATGTTAATGGTGCTTTCTGCATAACAAACAGCTATAATATTCCATCATATAATGACACTAAATTTGATTGAATTACGAATAATCTTTCAGGAAAATTTTGACAGATATTGAATAATGGCACCAGAAACAAATAAACAATAACACATAAGTAGACGAGTTTGTTAATGGGCACCACCTAGGAAAGTCTCTAGGACACAGTCCAATTGACCTTTGTATCTCCGTCATAAATCCATTAATATATTATCAAATGTAATCATGTGCCATATTCCAAATGATTTTTTTTCATGTTCAACTACATTTGAGACACCAAAACGTACAGGAAGTGAGAAAAACAATCCCTTGGATGTATTTCAAATTGCAATCGGGCAACACGAAACTGCTGTAGCTTTGTGAGTTAAACAGCTCCAGTGCTATCGCTCGTTTGTGACAAACTCTATGTTGATATTTTAGTTGGCAGCGAGTACTCCATTCATTCAGTATCTTCGTCGAGAGTGCCTTCTGACGATCAAATTGGTTCACCAAACCTTTTACAGGGAAACTTGTATTTTTCCTGCATGATTATCCGTGCTCACACATACATAGGAACATAAAGGACTCTGGTCTTTTGATATTTTTCTTTCATGCCATCAAGAATTTGTCCAGCAATACCCAAGTCAACTTTCTGTTGTATTATAATTGGGCATATCGCACCCAGCTTGTACCAGGCAAAGCTATCTGTTGAAAGGTCCTACCTACATTTCTTTCTCAAAATGATTTCCGTCTACAGTAAGAGCATTGACGTAGACAATACTGGACACAATTTTTGGTCATTTTGAGCAGAAATGGAGGAATCCTTCGCCCCTTAAATTAAGACAGAGTTTCTGATGGTTTATTCAGCAGACACCCAGCCCATGCCAAGGAAAGCTGTTGACGTGGAACGTGATTTTGATATCTCTCATTTAAAATTCTCATTCCAACTGTTTTTCATTACTGTTGAAATTAGTCAAACACACTGAAGTATGTTTGACCCTCAGCTGGTTTTGGCTGGTTTGAGGGGGGGGGGGGGGAGGGGGAGAGAGATAGAGAGAGAGGTTCAAACAGCAGATTGCCTGTGATAACTAGTGTCTTAACTGACTGACTTGGTGGTACTGCCCATCTCCCTTGGCCCACCAGCTTCTGCCTTTAAATTGTTATCTGCTGAAAATTCCAAAGACTGACAAACCTAAAGTCCATTCTGATCTGAAATGCTGAGAATTGGCCACACATCTGAGGACAAGACCTACAGTTATTTCACAACTTAATCAGACTGACATTGTTTTGTTCATGTGTTTAGCAATGTGAGATGATACCAACGATATTTACAGAAAAGTTGAGCGAGGTTGTTTATACTGGGTTTCTATCTGGCCTCTCATTCACTAGAATGTAGCAGTTACCATGGTGATGCTGTACCTGTCTCTATTTACAATGCACACATACTTGTACCATACTATGTGGCCAACTGCACTCCCATTGCCTGTCTAAATGACCGCAAGCAAAAACTGTGACTTAAACCTGTCCTGTTCAAACAACCAACATTGATTCTACAGACATCAAAAGTTGTTTGATCAATTTCTTTTAAGCAAACTTTCGCTTAAATGAAAAATTTAGAGGATAAAAACTGCAGGACTGAATTACCACAATTTAAAAAGCAGCCAGTCGATGACTGGGTCTGTCAAGAGCCATTCTGTCATTGGGGTGGCTCTGCCCAAGTACATGTATGTTCAACAGATTTAGCTGGATTTGGAGACTGTAATACCACACAGGTCTCAGAGCCCATCCCGGGTCCCAGCACAAATGATGATCACAGTTAATTTACGAGCAAGATACTAACAGCCTATCACAGGCCAGCTGTCCTCTGCTTTGATGCTTTGATTTTTAAATTAATTATTAAGGCCTAAACCAAATATTTCTTTGTTTGCTATAACCCTACCTACCCATATTTTAACCCTCCACATTAAAACAATTTCTGACTTTTTCACAAATTTATTTCCTGAAAATACTGACATTCATGTGTTAAATGCCCACTATAAATTGACAAATAGTTCCCACATATACCCTAACATGCCATTGGTTTGCTCCATCCTCCCTTCTGAACACCCAAACTTTAAATTGAAAAATTTAAACATGAAATTTTTTCCCTACTTACTGACCCAGTCTATACATATAGATATATTTTTTCCCATGTTCCAGGCCCAATCATAGCAGTGGAAGGCTGCTGACTTTGATCTTCGTCTTACCAAGAAAGGGTTAAAGGCCATCAGAGCCATGGTGCAGGACATGTTCGTAGCCAATCAGGGGCCACAGTGCATGAGCAGTAAAAGTTTACAGGTCACATGGGATTAAATACGAACTTGCACATCATATTTCCTAAGCCTGTGTAAATACTCAATTTAAATTGTGACAATTGTTTTTATGAAAACTCAAATTCTTATCTGGGGCATGACATGATAGGTATTATACTATGTTGATGAAAGCCTCTAGGTATACAAGCATCATCTGGCTCAGCTTACTGCAAGTGGTATTGAATAAAATTCAGTTTAATACCTTTCAGTACACCCAACAAAACTTACATTTTCTCACTCTTAACTTCTTCATACAAAGAGAGAGCTCAGCGCCAGCAAAAAAAGTTTCTGTGACGCAGGTTCTGTTCAGCACTCGAAGGTGCTTGGGGGAATTTTGAGAATGCAAGACTCCAGTTACAACCTGTTTTTAATATCACAGCATTACTTTTTTTTTAATTAATGGTAAAAATTCAGAACAATTACATTTTTATTGATTGATTTAATTTGGCTGTATTTTTATTTCCGTTACTTTCATTGACAGCACAAAACTATGAAAGTAAAATCACAATGAAACAGTATTTCAACACAGGTTTAACGGGAATCATGTCCAAAATAGTTAAACTTAAAACTTCAGCTGAATGCCTGAAATGCAAAAAATGAGAAACTTTACACATGGGAAAATAAGCACATTTACAGTCTTGAAAATCTGTGCTGTTAGAAAAAAGGGAAGCAGTCATTTAGATGGCCAAGCCCCCTCCCCCTCCCCCCCCCCCCCCCCCCCGCGAAAGGACATAATACATTATTTATGTGTTCCTTAAGAACTGATCATTAAATGAAATGACATCAAAATGTCCCGTTATTTTAACGAGAAATGCAGCCATCTTTACGGTCAACTTGTTCTGGGGGTACGTTTGTCTTGCGATTGTTCCGCACATTAATTGTGCCTTCAGGCTGGTCCTAGTCTGCAGTAACACTTGTACCTCTGTTAGGAGCACCTGATTTAAATACCTGTAGGGATTTTGTCTTGCTGTCGACACTTGTGTGCACATGGCATTTGTGTATACCTGCATATACAAATACATATATGTCCATTTTAATCATTGCTGATTACTTGTATCAATATTTTTCACACTGAGAAGTTCCCACGTCTTTCCCACAATGGACAGCATTGAAGTATATGCTATTTAAGACTACCACAACAACCGGCAAAAGGTGGTATTATTTTTCCAAGGGGTCATTAAATACTGACAAATTTAACAGAGATACAGACTGCAGTGTTGTGTAAGCATAGTCTTAAAAATGAAATACAGTCTCTCATGCAGGGTGGCCTTTTGAGTGCTACCTAAACATCAAGTTTCCATTAAGCAGCATGGCAACCAAGGCTGATATATATATATATATATATATATATATATATATATATATATATATATAGTTATTATTTTGAGACCTCATGATAGTCATATTCATGGGATACAAGTTAACTCGTTATACTTTTGGGAATCCACCCCATGTGGATCAGCCTTGCATTCTCCTTTTGCCTTTTTTCCTTAGGCCTGACAATATTTAGCTCACTGGCCCCTCACTAAAAATGACAACCAAACTGGGACAAGTCATCATTTATTCCAGTGAATAATGCACTTTTAGGCATGATGTTGCTTATTTAGACAAACGTCATACCTTCTGTCAAAGGTACTGGGCCGTGTCTTTGCTCTCGACCACAGATAACGGGGTGAGCTCTGATGCACTCAGACTCATTGAGATTGAACTCAATATGAACAGGCCTATTATGACGAGATTTGTCTTGCTGGTGTTTGGTCCAACAGACAGGTTTTCCCAGTCTGTGTAAAAGAGATTTGCTTTTGTCGAACACGTAAAATGGAGGTCTGTTTTTTCAGCTTGACACAGTACGTGTTACATACATAGGTATGTGTTTGTCCACTTCATAATGGTATGTGTGACAGAGATATTTATCAACTTGGTATTGGCATGTATTCATAGGTATACGTTTGTTACATCTGTAATATAAGCGTAAAAGGGATGTTTGTCAACATGGTACTTGTATGTATAACGACAGATGTGGTGTCAATTTGGGGATGATGGTACACCTATGTCTGTTTGATGCTGGTGTGTGTCACAGAGGTTTTTATGGTATTAAACTTGGTGCCAGTATATATTAACATTTTTTTCATTTCTTTTTTTTTGTATGTGTAAATTTGGGACTGGTACGAGTAATTTTTTGGACATTATGATTTGGGGTTGGTATGCGTTACAAATATACATGAATGTCGGCTTGGCGCTGTTATGTGTAACAGAGATATGTATCTGCAAACTTGGTGCTGGTATGTGTCACAGAGATATGTATCTGCAAACTTGGTGCTGGTATGTGTCACAGAGATATGTATCTGCAAACTTGGTGCTGGTATGTGTCACTGAGATATGTGGCTGTCAATTTGGTGCCAATGTGTATTGCAAAGATATTAGTCTGTGCACTTGGTGCTGGTACGTATTACAGAGATGTATGTCTGTTGACTTGTAACTGGTGCTTTTCAACTTTGGGCTCAGGGATACACATTTTTCTATCCTACCTGTATTGGCTGCTCCGAGGAGTGCCTCTTTAAGTTCAGGGTCTGGCTTGAACTCTTTGATGTCACCTTCACTGGCATTAGCACAATCATTTTCTTCCTCTTCATCTGGAGAAAAAAAAATATGCAAAATTTTGAAGAAAAAAAAATTAATGACAGTGAGAGAACACGTAGAAGAATGCATGTAAAAAATTGTGTGCGTAATTTTGAAGAGTAAGAACACAACAGAAAGGAAGAGTCTGGTGCCAGGTGAGAAGAGACAATGGGCACATCACAAACACATACTGCAAGACCACCACCACTTATCCCATGTTACCACTACTTCTTTCATCCTGTGTGTTACCACCGCTCCCCGTAACAAACAGGAAGAGTTAGATTAGATGCCAAGTTAGAAGAGACAATCGGCACATCACAAACATATTCTGCAATACCACTACCACTGATCCGATGATGTTACCATCACTTCTTTCATCCACTGCTTATCCTGATAAACAGGACGAGCTAGGTGCCAAGAAGAGACAATGGGCACATCATTAACATCATACTGCAATACCATCACCACTTATCCAAAAATATGTTACCACCACTTCTTTCATCCCACGTACAGACCCATATCTTTCACATGGACTGCAAAACAGGCCAAACCTATATTAATCCCTCCCCAGGGCGCAGATGTTGGTGTATACTTTCCTACCTACTTGTTTAGTGGAGGAAACCAAAGGACTCGAAGAAAACCACTGTGCACAGTGAGAGTGGCAGTAACTCTTTCCACTTGCTTCCCTGGCCGTGAATCGAACCCAGGCCACAGAGGGGAAAGGCTAGCGTGTTGCAGCTCCACCAACCGTGCACCCTTGTGTTACCATCCCAAGTGTTACCATTGCTTCCCTTACTGCACTACATTACTGCTTCTTTGTCTGGCACTCCCTGACAAACATTAGTGTCTTCATTCCACATAATGTACCACCACTTCCCTCAACCCCATGTTCATCATGCCTCACAAAACACCACTTCCCTGCACACCATGTACCACTGCTTCCCTTTTTCCAATATGACCTACAAAACACCAATTTCCTGCACACCATGTACCACTAGTTCCCTTTTTCCAATGACCTATACAACACCACTTTCCTGCACACCATGTACCACTTCCCTTTTTCCAATGACCTACAAAACACCACTTTCCTGCACACCAAGTACCACTGCATCCCTTTTTCCAATATGACCTACAAAACACCACTTTCCTGCACACCATGTACCACTACTTCCCTTTTTCCAATGACCTACAAAACACCACTTTCCTGCACACCATCTACTACTACTTCCCTTTTTCTAATACCACTTAACAAAAAAAAAACAACTTCATGCTCCTTCTCTCCGAAATCTGTGCTGAATACAACAGACCATATTTAATTAATTCAGCTATGGACTGAGTCAACTGAACACCTCATCGCCTTGTTTTCACTGGCTCTTTTCTGAGTCCAGAACAACTTACAGATCGCGCTGTCTAATCCTTTTATTTTAACCAACAAAACTACAATGATCTTCGTGTGGTATAGGTATATTTCTGGAAGTGTTTCCATAAAATCACAGAATACATTACAAATCTCTTTCAGTTATATATAACTCACTCACACACCAATTAAAAAAAAACAGCACAATGTTTTGCCTGTAAAACCAATGATGCCCTGATACTATGTCTCACAGCATGAACTGTATATGTGTAATACCAGAATGACAGACAAGAAGGATGTACCCATATAAGCCATGACAACTGATAGCCCACAATGCCACAAATTTATAATGACTGCTACTGTGCAGCACCTGTGGCAACCTCAAATTGGGAGGGGGGGGGGGTTGCACTGCCATTCTAAATGACCTAGTTGGAAATATCCTGAATGCTACCGCAAAGTAGAGGCATACTTTTGTAATTATTAAATAAATATACCAATTAATTTCAACTTTGTTACCACATTGTGGTTTGTGTATATGAATCAAAATGCACTGAAACCTGTTTTGAGATAGAATTTTTGAAGCATAATCAGAGAAGAACAGAAGTAAAAGGGCTGTCATATATCACAGCTTTTGACAACTGTCTAAAAAAATACACATCATAATGACCTGCCTTCAGTTTGTTGCTTTGAACCATATAGGTGACGCAGGTTGCATTAATTTATTTTTAAGACTGACAGATCTGGTGAAATGTTTGTGAAGATCATGGGGTCAATCACAGCAGTTAACTTGCCATCAATCTTTCACTGAATGGAGGTTTCTCTGTAAATGTTTGGAGTTAAACACACACATAAACAACAGCACACCACTATTTATTTACCAGTTTACAGAATGTTTGAGGGTATTCGTAACTCCTTAAAGTGCTACCATATTATTCAACTCTCTCAGGGCTACATTTTTGACGGAGTCACCAGCTTTCCTCAGCATGCCTTGGCTGCAATATGCTCAAACGTGCTGAGGAAAGCTGTTGACCTGGACTATAATATACTATGTAACTACAGGCATGCTGGTACAGGAATGACATGTCTTTTTACAAGGAACATTAATCTAGCATTCTCATTAAAACTCATAGCAGTTCTCTTTTAGTAGGTTGACTTTAGTTGCTGTTGGTACTGAACGAGTTAAGTTCGGGGGGAGGGGGGTCCAATTGAACTGAGCTCCAATGGTACTTAAATCTGGGACATTTTAGCTGTAACAACAGGTAAGTTTTCATAAATTATAGATAATGTTCCTATATTTCATAACTTTAGTGCCAGAAAGATGGCAGGGGGTGCGGGGCTTTGGAGGGCACAGGCCCTAAAAAAGGGGGTAATACGGTAATCAGAACATATGTTCTGCTCATCTGCATTGCCATGACTACAGATTCAAATTCATGGCAAAAAGAAGTTCATTCAAGTACCAGCACAACTGTAGTACCTGAGAAAAGAATAAGCCCCAGTCAACAGCTTTCCTACATACACTGCCTCCATAGTGTGCTGAGGAGAGCCATTGAGTCAGTCCCCCAGCTTTCTGGAAATTTGCTTAATTTCCCTGTTTTTAAATTTCCCCTTATTTTATTGGTGGCGAAAAACCACGAAAATATAAACACAACAAAATAGTATTTTAACATACGTTTAATAAAAACTATGGTATAAAAAGTGAAATTAAAACTTCAGCTAAATGCCTCAAATGTAAAAACCTCGAAAATTTACACACGTGAAAATAAACACATCAACAGTAGCACAGAACAGGTCTTAAGATGTTTGGCATTGTATTTTGTTTAACTGATATAGATAGCTGTCCACATACTGTGGTGCCAATTGTACGGGAAATATGAATGAAAGACCTTTTACACTTATGACCCTTGATATCTAATTTCTGATCTTGGGTGGGTGGGTGGGTGGGGGGAGAGGGTACAGGAGGAGGGAAGAGAAAAGAACCGAGGTTTAGCTCCATCTTAACACTGATTCTTGCTGAAGTTCTCATGATGACTCAGCAAAAAACCTGTGTCCCCAGGGGCACCTCATTCATTATGAACAGCGTACAGTGACAGTAATCTTAATAACATATTGGAAGTCACCATGATCGACTTACATCTTTCTTTTATTGATACATGTATGACACAAATGATAGCTCACATGCATGGACTGCCATTTCTTGACTTGATCTAAAAATATAAGGACTTGACATTTTCAGTTAAACTACTGACGGGCAATGGCCTGACCCTCTGACTTGAACAGTCATGGCACTGCTAACATTTTATTGCATGAAAACTGACTTATAATCATTGTTTTTCATTTTCACTTATAAACCTGACTTTATGTTGCTGTTTCTCATCACACTCCTGCTTATTGCATTGATGTACCAAACTTTTTTCTTATATGTGCAAGTTGGTCTTCAGTGGTGAAAAATACCTCAGTTGTCAAGAGTAGGGCCCACACAGCAGCTGTATACGGATACAATGTCTCCATGTGTAGACACCGTGAAACTGTGTGTTTGTCATACACAAACTGTGTCCGTTAATTAATTCCTGTCAACTGAACACAATGAAATTAAATCAACAGCTGCTTCCTGGTTCTCTAGTTGAAGCTTGTCCATCTTTTAATCGCAAAATACCTGATACAAAATGCAGGGGAAAGATATTATAGCCTCATTTTCCCTCGACTATAAACAAAAAAAATCTGCTGTCTGTGACACAGGCTGACCTCCATATGACACTGGCGCAAACTGAGTGTATGATACCTCACATATTCATGGCGTTACTCGAAAAACAAATCTGGCAGGAGTCTCTGCCAACCCAAACAAAATCAGCCTATTATGATGTAAATCCAGTTTGTAACACTTCACTAATGAAGGCTATGTTTGAAAAATAACAAGGGATGTGCGTCATCTTCGCAACACCTCTAACACCCGATTTTTATCTGTCAAATTTGAATTTGTTTGTTGTTGAAAATAATAGAAAAAGACAAGCAGAGGGCACAAAGGAAGATTCTGTGGCCAGGTAGGCGGGGTGGAGTGGGACAGGGTGCTTGGGAAGTGGGGCAGGGTGGAGTGGGACAGGGTGCTTGGGAAGTGGGGCGGGGTGGAGTGGGACAGGGTGCTTGGGAAGTGGGGCAGGGTGGAATGGGACAAAGTGCTTGGGAAGTGGGGCAGGGTGGAGTGGGACAGGGTGCTTGGGAAGTGGGGCGGGGTGGAGTGGGACAGGGTGCTTGGGAAGTGGGGTGGGGTGGAGTGGGTCAGGGTGCTTGGGAAGTACACAGCAGGCTGCCAACAGTAGTCTGAAATCTTGCAAACTTTCAAAAACTTCTTTTAGATTTTATCATTAAAAAATCACATCTTTTGCATGTATTTTCTTCCTTATTATAATGTACCTTATTTTATCTACACATACACACACTACACATACTATACACACTAAATACACATTACATACACTATATACACATGTACACACTACACACACACACACACACACACACCACACACACTACACTCATACACTACATACACTTTTTTACACACACATATGAAAGACCAGCTGTCTCAAATGAGAATGTGAGAAGGTCTGCTCAGCAGGTTAATGGCTATGCTGACCAGTGGTAATGAAGGCAGAGGTCAAGACACCCCAGGCCAGCCAATCAGCCACCAGGAGGCACTGACCACAAATGGCCATAGAAACAGTGACCAAAGGCCAGCACATGGCTATCGGCTTTCCATGACCCCATGTGTACTACTGACCACTAGCAACAGACTTGCCGTAATGACCACTGCTGGCCACAATAGCTGACCTGGCACAGGCTGACTGACCACTGCCCACTTCATTGACCAGCCGTATTGACTCTGCCTCTCCTTGCCACATCGCAAGTCAACAATTCATCACCTATATTTTGACCTTGCCCGGCTAAAAATAACCCATGAAAAGAACCCAGAGCCTGGTCCCTTACAGCGTCATGTGCTTAGCAAACATATCTTCACTTTCTGGCCATGGAAAACAGTCAAACACACAAAAGAGTACCTGTGATCTGTGTAGTAGGAGAGTTAAGTGTGGCTGGGTCCAGATGTAGGACCGGATAGTGTTTGTATGGTCCTGGTGACAGACTGGACAACGTACACCTTGACTCAAGCTGCCGACTGGGAACAGGAGGACTGTCAAGTTGACCACAAGCTGGCCCTCATTGCCACCACTCACTGCTGCAGCCATCCATTCACAACCACTATGATGACCACCCTGGGAGAGTCAGAGCTACAACCTGGCAGACCACTTTTTGGTCACCTTGTCAGGCTCCAGGATGGATGAATTGTCACAAAGCAACAGAAGTCTGTACACACATGTTAATGACAACTACAGGGAACTTTTGTTACAAAGTTATGACATTGTCAAAATTTTGTACGTACACACACACACACAATGTATAATGCTCCATTAGAGGCTAATTCTGTCACAGGATTTTTTTGAAATACCAATCCTTTTGATGCTGGTTATGCTAAATTTCTCTTGTGGTATCTGCATTAAAAGATCACCTGTGACTCGGACCTCATCTTGGTATAGAACAAGGGGTGGCCCTAGAAGCCAGGTGACAGTACAGGAGTGTTCACTGTGGCCAACTGTGGTGTTGCTAGTCAAGATGGTAACACAGTACACACCACACCAAAACAGACATCCTCATTAGCCAGTCATCCTGATGCTCTTCAATGTACCAGGCATGGGGGGGGGGGGGGGGAGGCGGTACATGTATTAAGTTTACATAATGTTTTTATATAGATACAGTGAACTGGTGATGTACAGTAGAAACTGTTTACAATGAACTGGTGAGGACATCATGGCAGCTCCTACATTATATTGTACGTAACAAGGTGATGAAACTAAGAAAAGGAGTTAATGACTCTGCCACAAAAGAAAAGGAAAATAAAACATGAAGAAAGATTAACTGTTAAATTAAAATAGAATAAATAAGAAAAGAAAATACGAGAAAACGAGGAAGGAAAGGAAGGGGATGAGAGAAAAGGAAGGAGAAATAAAAGGGAAAGAAAAGAAAATGAGAGAAGGAAGGAAAGAAAGACCTATGATGTGAAACAGGGAGGGGAAAATGAAAGAAAGAAGAAAAGAATGAAAAACAGGAAGAAAGGAAAGAAAGAAAAGAAAAAATTAAAGAAAGAAAAAGAGAAAGAAAGATAGAAAGAAAGAAAGAAAGAAAGAAAGAAAGAAAGAAAGAAAGAAAGAAAGAAAGAAAGAAAGAAAGAAAGAAAGAAAGAAAGAAAGAAAGAAAGAAAGAACTGCAATGTATGATTTGACATCTGTTGAACAAATTCCTTCCGAAACCTGTTGGAAAGACCAGAATTTCAATTAAAGCAGAGGAATTTAGTCGGTGACTTTGAAGTGAAGTTGTGCACACAGCCAGGGATAGGGCCATATTATCATGTTCCTTCTGTGTGTGTGTTTTGTAATTGGGGGCTTGCTGACAACAAATGCAATTTCGCGTAAAGACATATTGATTTTAAGAATAACAGAAAAAGGAAAAAAAGAGTCATTGAAATGTCTGTCTGGCTTTTTCCCAGCCTGTCCCTTTTTGTCTGCTAGTTGTCTACAGAGCCCCGGTATCTACTACAACTGTACACCTGAGCGCGGCATCACCACAGCAGTGTGAGGATCAAGTGCCATGAGTCAGTGGCGCTGTGCATTGTAGTGCAGCCTAACACATACACACATATCGCTGGAGATTGGGGAGACCTGCCACTGCGGACAAGTACACACTATAAGGCAGACATGGTCTAATGTAAGCCCAGCCCATGTTACATAGTACCATCAATCAATATCTTCATCATTTTCAGGTCACCAACAGATGCAATCTCCCTGCACTTATGCCATATGTTCAGACGAAGGCTACGCAATAATTGTGCAAGGGGTATGGAGATTTGCCGATATTCATTTGCATGTGGTTCAATCAATAAACATTTGGGTGCTGACCATTCCATAATCACCTGCCAAAATGCTTGGTAATAACCTTTGCTGTGGATTACGTGTAATTATGCCTGTGAACACTGCTATGTAATTATTACTGAAGTCTTTCATTACAATTCCTTGTCAATAACGTATCAGCATTCCTGGCCAGTCTCCCTTGTTTGAGGTCACTCAGTCGACTGTGGTCTATTTTGAACATCTATCACTGCGAACCACCACACTGTTTGTCAACTTTCAATATACACCACTGCTATCAAATGGTCAGATTTTTTTTCCCCTCATCTGTTGGGTTATCACTTGCCATCTTCTGCCATGGCCAGTTCACATGGCCTCTGACCTTTGCGGCAAGGTAAATAATTTTGCATACATTGACCCTAAAGGTCAACGAATGTGACTTCGCCAGCTGATACACAAGCCAGAGCGCCAGTGTGTTGCGTCTACCTCTGAAAGCCCAGCAGGTCAGCTTGGTCAATTAAGGGCAATTCAGCATTTTCAATATGATATGAATTTGAGCAAATGCTGTTGTGTGAAGGGATTGGAGAAAGCAGAGGCCAGCCAAGTGGCCCTGCAGGACTGCAGAAAGAGCGCCTGGCCTTGCTCTGGGAAGCTTAATTGATGCAAGCAGGCAGGGTTATGTATGGGATTCATTAAAAACGCCAGGCAAAGTCAACAGCAAATATGCAAATATATTAATTGTGTGTTGAGGCCTGCATGGTGCACAGACTGCTGCAGAGCTCTGGCAGCCAGTGGTCCAGTGACCCAGACGAGGGTCTATTGATTGGGGGCTGCTGACACACTTGGCTGCGGCTTGTCTTTTCATGGGCCTTCGTGCTGTATGGGTTGGTGGCTGGCGGCTGGCCCAGCTATGTACATACGGTGCCCAGTAGCAGACTGTGAGGCATTAGATTTCACACCAAACTTCAGGGTTTACTAACACCAGGGCCGCCTGTCAGCGCTCTCAGTCTGCCCTCATAAATACTGAGCCAATCAGGCAGCGGACCTTCCTTGGCTCCTTCCTAGGAAGACCTAGGGCCCGTGTGCCTCTGACCAGTGCCCTAGTTGGCTGCCCTGGGGCAAGCCCCCACTTCCTACACCAGCCATGTGTACTCCTCACAGAACCTCGTGCCGACTAACACCACTGCTGGTTCCCCCCCTGAAGCCGCTATAGATGTACTCGCAACTGGCAAAAACACTCCTACCATGGAAGCCGTC
Source organism: Hermodice carunculata (assembly GCA_964020975.1). Taxonomy (NCBI): domain Eukaryota; kingdom Metazoa; phylum Annelida; class Polychaeta; order Eunicida; family Amphinomidae; genus Hermodice; species Hermodice carunculata. Next base: position 24,519,679 of record OZ026624.1, read on the forward strand.
TGGCAAAATGAACTGTTGAAACTCCACTCGGCTCCCTGTTTTCTATGTATACTTCCCATCTGCTCCCACATAGCTGCCCGTGAATGAAGTCCAGACACCAACCTATAGAGACGCTTACCTATCATTCCCACTCTCTAGACTGGGCTCGCTGGGACCAGCTCCTGCTCTCTCACAGCACCCAGACAAGTCAAGCAGAACACCCCACATTCCTGGTCCTCAAGCAAACACAAAAGACCCAAACATTTCGTCTAATTTATCATCATTTAATCATTTACTCCCATCTGAAAAACAAATTCCATTGATTCTACTTTCCACGCAGCCTTCCCCCTTTTAAGGTTTCTACAAATCAAGGTCAGCTCAAAAATTTTCTTTTTAGATGTTGCCAAATGACCTGGTTTTAATCCCCTTCAGAATTAGACAACAACCATGTACATTCTCATTTAAATTATTTGTAGTTTTTTTATCATTAAAAAAAGTTTGCGGCATCAAAAATTGGAAAAATTCTCAATGTACCAATGGTCTTATTGATAAGAATGCAGTTAAGTGAGTCTTTTTGTGGTCTTTACCCAAAATTTTACTTTTTTCACTCATATTGTCAAATCTAACATGCATGCATGCATTCAGATTACAGAAAATCAGAAAATTGGACGCTTCCTTCCATTTGACTTCCCTATGGCTTTAGCCCAGATGCTGATGAGTTTAGATCAAAACAACTGTTTATTTATTGATGGCTGACTCTGATGTAAAACTGCGGTAATGTGTTTCACATTGATATCAATTCTTGTAGCGAGCTAGATCAAATGTACAACTTAACTAGGTGTGTTTCATTATTAATCCCCGCCATCACACTTGTCCGCTCACTGCCTGCTGCTGCAGCCTTGTCGCATCTCATTAAGATTAAGTGCAGCTCTTGTCTTTAATCTTCACACTAACATACAATTGCATTGAAGCATACCAAAGCCAGTCTCCTACCAACTGGTTTCCCACTAATCAACTTTGGTCCGTAAGGCACGCCTAAGTCTAGTTCTTACCCTGTAGACACGTAAATAACTTGAACGCTGTGTTTTCTGCTGTGCAGTAACTTCAAACTTCTGTTTTCTGCTTGCATTTGATCACCTTTTACACAATTTTGCCAGGCCACCCCAGGACTCTCAGTCTCTCCGTCTCTGTCTCTCTCCCTATCTTGCATCTCTCCACAGAAACTCACCATGGACCTTTGGAAGATGCTTATCCCCAAGAAGTATCAGAATCATTGTCTTTTCCATCACAAAATAAGATGCCTTATCATACTTCTCACCTTATTCATTCTTTCCAGACCAAAATTACTCAAATGTGTGGGTACCAGACACAAAGCCCGGACTCAAGAGGTGGGACTGTGCAAGGGGGAGAGGCTGATAAATCTACCTGGTTCCCGGGCTGGGAATCCAATTACATATCCATATGGTACGAGCTGGCCAGGATGGCCTGGTGTTTACATTTCCTCCTCAAAATGTTTGATAAGAATGTGGCCAGGATTACCTCAACATCACAAAGCGCTGTTGGTTTACGTTTTCATTCTCTGCCACCTCCTTCCCACCCCCTACTGTTCCTCCACTTGTGATACCTACATCTAGAAATCGCTCCATTAAATAAATATCTTTTGCCTTACACACTGCTTGAGCACTGATGAGGCTGCTTTTACCAGCTATACACCTTGACAGAAGACAAATCGGGGCAAATGTTCCTAACTGATGAGCAAAAGTAGAGGACAGCTGAACATCTTACTCGCAGTTACAAGTGATAAGACTTTAAAACTCATCACACAACCCAATGTATGATTCTATGGGGATAGTGTTGTTGATAATATCCACCCACTTGCATTTTTTTGTAACTGCAATGAAACCTCCCTCAGATGAGCACCCTTGGGATAAAAAAAGTGTTTTAGTTAGAGAAGTGGAGCGAGGCTTGAAAAGAAAACTGATGCGGATAAAAGGCATTTAGCTTATAGACTTCAGCTTGTGCAGTTATTTTCTCAGGGAGATTTTACTGTAAAATTTTTAACATTTGACCCTTTCTGTGCAAAGTCAGAGACTAGGTCAACAACTTTCCTTGATGCTGCTTTTGGTGCCCAAAGTGTGCTGAGGAAAACTGTTGCCTTGGCCAATGTTACTGGCAAGACATGTTTAAGTTTGTATCTGACTTCCACAGCATTAATTTGAGATCTACAATTGACAATTGTGTATTTTAAGAAGGAAAGTCTATGTATCTCAAATATATGAATTCAGTTACACTGGTTTTGTGATACGAAACTCCAACCAAAGGCAACAGGAGATGCCACAAATGTATCCAAAGTTACAAAGTTAAGCACCAGGTATAATCAAAATGCAAAGATTGCTTGATCCATGCCCCCCTTGCCTCATTTATAACCTTGCTAATCACAAGTCCCATTTTGGAATGACTGTAGTCAATAAAAATAGCCTATCACCGTGACCCAGATACTTGACCTAGTGACCTACTTTTGTTTCATGACAAACCTTTAGGTCAAAATATGTGTGCTTGAAGTTTCACAAAATTCAGTTAAATAGTAAAAGAATTATGGCTTGTACACGATTTTATAAAGATATGGCAGTGACCTAGATCCTTGGCCTAGTGGCCTACTTTTGTTACATGACACACCCTTATGCCAAGATGAGCCTGTGTGTAAAGTTTCATATAAATTTAAAATGAAGGACAAGCGAATTACAGCCTGCACACAAATAGTTGATGCACAAATGTATAATACTTGACAAACCTTTGGGTCAACGTGTGTGTATGGAGCTTCATGAAGATAAGTTAATGAATAAAGATACTACAGTCCAGATATGATTTTACAAGGATATACCACTGTGACACAGATATTTGATCTAGGGGCCTACTTTTGTTGCATGACACACCCTTGTATCTAGATGCACTTGTGCGTAAAGTTTCATTAATGAGTTGAAGGACAAGCAAATTATACCCCAGACACAAATGACTGGGATTGCAGTTTTACATAAAGGCCTCACCATGACCCAGATATTTGACCTAGTCACCTACTTTTGTTTCAAGAAACACATTTAGGTCAAGATATGTGTGTGTGATGCTTCATGAAACTACATTAAATAGTACAGGAATTATAACCCGCACACAATTTTACAAGGATAGGTCACTGTGACCCAGATACTTGACCTTGTGACACACTTTTGGTACATGACACACCCTTGTGTCCAGATGCATCTGTGTTTAAAGTTTCATTAATATAAGTTGAAGGAAAACAGAATTACAGCCCAGACATGAAGTATAATGTAGTTTTAAAGATTTTATCAGTGACCCAGATACTTGACCTAGTGACTTACTTTTGTTTCATGACACAACTTTAGGTCAAGATATGAGTGTGTGTGTGTGAAGTTTCATGAAACTAAATTAAATAGGAAAGGAAGTATAGCCTGGACAAGATTTTATAAGGATATGTCACTGTGACCCAGATACTTGACTTAGTGACCTACTTTTGCGACAGGACACACCCTTATGTCCAGATGCACCTGTGTGTAAAGTTTCATTAATCTAAGTTGAAGAACAAGCGAATAATAGCCCAGACAGAAATAGCGGATGCATGGATGGAAAAAGCAATTACTATATGGCCCTCCTCTGATAGGAGGGGGGCATAATTAGAAGAAATCACATGTAAACAACCATCTGTTAGACAGAGAAATGCTACAATTATTGCAGATTTCATCAAACTGACTATATCTCATATGTATCATACTGTATCTATAACAAAGAAAGCCAAGGTAGGTGAGTGCTCTAACACTAGCTGGGTCACCCTTGAAAAATGAAAGTTGCATACATACATATATACCTTTTTCTTTTCTTTGGAAAATAAAGGCATGTTGGCACTTGAATAAAAGCTTTTTTCATGAGGAAGCTGATACTGGAATTTCCTATGACAATTGAGATAAGCATGACTAACGGTCTGATTAGCACTCACAACATGGGCCATACTCCAAAATTTACAAACAGAAGTATCTGGCAGTATTACATGTATATATATATATATATATATATATATATATATATATACACACATACATATACATACATATTCATATATACATACATACATACATACATCACAGGAAGAAGTCACACAAACAGTTATCGCTGTCAATTGATTTTCAGAGTTACTTTCCATTGTGTTTTGTGTCAAGTCTCCCCCATTTGAAAGGAATCCCCCTGTTTGGGGGCTTACTTTTTTACTTTTCAACTAAAATGTAACCTACCTTGAACAGTCTCCCCATGAAAATCTGTTCATTTGCACTTTATACATTGCTAAATATACAATGTTCCCCATGGGAGGAACAGAACTATTACCTACTGCTGAAGGGCATGCCATTGGCCAAGTATTTTTTCCCCACGTCTTAATGTCCCTTGCAAACTTGGTGGGAAATAAAATACTCTTCACATGACCAGATATTACTGTAAAACATATAAAATCTTAAAAACTAGATTTTGTTTCAGACCCTGTAAACAATAGCAAATATCAACATTTTTCTCTTTCATGAGATGTCAAGGTTGTGGGTTCTTTTGCAACATCAAAGTGGGGCCTTCCTTGGTAAGCTTAATCTTTTTACTTGCAACCATCACAGAGCAGTTTCCGCTTCATTAAAATATGGCCACTGCAGCGAGTTCCTCCTCCCTACAGCCCCCAGAGGGACCTGTTACTAAAGGTTCCATAGAGCACCAATGAGGTCACGGGGCACTATTCAAGCTCAACTCCCTGTTACCACACCTTGCCTGCCTGGCTTACAACTGTCTTGTGGTGTTGGCAAACTGCGAGCCTCTAAATAAACATGCATTTAGGATATGTTCTGACGGACTTTGTTTACATTGCTCGCCTAATCTGACGGATTACCATGGCAGGCCCTGGCTGCTGCTCCATAAATATTTTATCTCCATTAATATTTGATTCCCTCAACTGGCCATATTTGTCAACTCTGGCCTTACATGCCCTAGCCAGGCTTGTGTGCCACCTAATATTATGCAAGCCATTGGCTGCATGGGCATATTAAAACAAACAGTGGCAGCCGTAATGTTGGCTGATCCCTGTTAATCAATTTACGTCAGGGATCTGTGAAAATGACAGCGGATCGATTTCTTTACCATATGACTCAATATCATATGTTGCCTGGGTTGGGAGGTCAAATTCATAATTGAGATATGACATTTTGTTGGGTTGGAGAGATGGCGGGTTCTCTGGCTGTTCCTCGGGGAACCTGATTAGTTTTCTGCATCGTTGAGCTGTATCGGAATGTTACAAATTACACAACTACTGTCCCCCCCAAATAACACTATTGGGCAGTGGGACTCCGCTCCATAAAGTACAGCCCCATTTTACTCTGCGATGTATGACTCTCTTGGTGTTTGGGCCCGTGAAAGGGGTGAAAGGGGTAGGGTAATGTGGGGAGTTTTTTCGGGGAACATAATTGCTCAAGTTAAGCAGCCATGTTTTTGTGCTGGCCCCACACAGCATACATGGACAGACATGCAAGGAGAAAAAGAGCAGAGCCAAATGAAGATTTATTCTGCACTACAAGGCAGCTATATAATTAACGCAATCCCATCTTTGCCCGGGCCAAATGCTTTGCTGACCAGTAATTCAAGCCCTCAACCTGATAGGCAAATGAGCTCTGCATTGATTCCTCAGAATAATTAAGTACATTTTGAGTAATTAGAGGCCTGAGTTAGGAGTGCCATAAGGACCTCTTCCCAGTCCACTGCTGATATTAATTACCTGCGCCCACTGCGCCTCTTGGCCCTGCCAAGAAAACGCTCTTGCATAATGATTTCTGCAATTCAATCTCCTCTCAACCTAGATCTCTCTGGCATGCTTGGCCAGTTACAATTCCTTTCTCTCTGCTCCTGTGTCGGCCCAAAACACACCAAGTATTATCAGGTCCCCTCTATTAAGTCTCCTCGTCTCCATATCTCACCTATCTTGATCTGTTTTATTCCCCATATTTGACCAGGTGAGGGCAATGGTTGCTCCATGACACAGCAGTGATTAGCAATATTTTTCACCGAACTTATTAATTATGTACCAGTTGACTGGGCCACCTATCATAAGGGAATATCATGCACACACCAGCTCCCACACTGGCTAATTAAGCATCCTAGCATCCAGATGCTCTGCTAGGTTATGATCTATAAACATTTTCTTTGGCAGTTTTTGCCAGCTGTACACAGATGCAGACGTGGAAACTACACAGAAAGATAATTTGAGCCTTCTTCTGTTTGTCTGTGGGCTGGCCTCCCTCACTGTAGATTTATAGCCGCATCATTAACATCATCGAGACCCGACATCAATTCTCTGTCAAATGAACTTAATGGCTTTCAAAGTCTCATTACTTTCCATTGGCCCAATTCACTTTTCAGGCAGCACTTCTTTGCTCAAATCACCGAGCGGCCAAAATGAAAGAAACTCACCAGAACCTCTGTGGCCTTGATTTCCTCCGCTTGTGCCACTGGCAAGTCATTTGTAACAAATAACACGAATGAAGGCCTATGCAGGACCACTCCGCCTCCTCTCCTTGGCAGGTTTCACAAGCAACATCGCTTCCCCTTATTCTTATTTACTCTGATAAATCAGGAAGAATAACTTTCACAGGAATCAAACTAAAAGGCCACTTCATAAGCAAAATTTATAATGCAAACATGGTTACTTTGGCCACCTCTTTTGAAATCAAAATCTGAAATGAGATGTCTGGCATCCGATTGCCCTCTGTAAGTTTCAATCTGGTTTTTGTGATCACATAGATTTGTGTTCCTTATGCCTGTCATCAAAATGTGACACACTTCACGAACATTCTCCCTTACGGAACCATGACACAAAGTATTGAGCTTCAACCACAGTCATTGAAATAGCTTCTGTAACCTTTAAGAACTTGAATCAACTTTTGTTCTGAGGTTTTTGAGAGGTTAGTACTTTTTCTGTAATCCATACAAAAATATCTTTCTTATATTTGATTTCCTTTAAACAGGGGTGCAGAGGATCCCACTATACTGGTAAGGGTAAGAATTTTTTCAAAGTACAACTTGCACGGAATAAGAAATTTACAAATGGCTGGTATAAAGTATGAAAAATAAGGGGCCTTTTTATACTCAAGTACCGTGAATAAACATGGCCAAGTGTGAAAAACCCCTTTATCTGTCTCTCTCCTGGTACCATTTGCAAACCCGGCAGCAAAAGCTCATCAACTTTTCAATGGTACCAAAGTGAAGGACATTTGTGTTCATTAGTTAGAATAGGGACATGATTCACTTCTATGTACATATACTATTGCTTTCTCTTGGTGTCCCAAAACACAAAAAATCTGCTAGTTCCTGTCCATTGATAAAGACTCCAAGGGCAAAACGGCCAGGCATGTGCCTACGCTGCTTGCTGATTGTAAGAATACAATGTAACCAAACTTACATTCCATCTACTGTGAGAGAAAAAATAGTCTCTCCAGTCTTGTATTGAGATAAGATAAATCTACGATGGTACTCTGGCTGAACTGGGTGACTGCTCTCTTTAAAGGATACTCTCTTCTGTGCCAAGGGTGGCAATGGGACCGCTTTATGGATCACTCAATCATGTTCCCCTGTCTTACAAAATTATATACTATAATCATTGATGACATTAAAATTAAAAAGAAAAACTTAACTCAGAAATTGCCAGAAACAAACTCTTTGTGCGTTTGGCCATTACAAAAACTTCAATTGCATATCATGGAGAATACCCTCTGACCCCTTCCCCCCTTGTATTCCTGTACACAGAGCTGATAATTTAAGCTCTTCGGTGAGCCTCATTGTTTCATTCCATTGCAGTTTAGAAATGGTTATTGTCTGTGTTACAGAATGACGCTGTATTGTACGCTTTCTCTCTCCCCGACACGTGATTTAACTGAGCAAGCAGTCAGATGTATCGGAAGACAACATTGTCAAGGAACTAAAGGTCCTTGGCATTTGGCAGACACGCAGTAATGTCTTCATCACCATGGATTCTATTACACAAAATCTGTATAAACATCAAATACTAGTAACGTTTAAGTCTTTTTCCCCCCTACTAGCTCATTGTCTGCTGTCACTAATCCTGCCGTACAACTGTAAAAACCTTGAACTCATTATCTTCCTTGGTGATATTTTTATCATGTCCACAAAGAAAATTCAAGAATACAAGTAGCTATTAAGCTGTGTGTCAGGACAATACTCTCCATAAACATTTTCAAGAAAACAAAAACAAAAACAAAACAAAAACAATGACCCCCAAATCACTATATACATTTGTACTTTTTGTACATTGACAGAAGAGATAGAACTGTGTAAAGGGATAAGAACCGGTCTCCCACATGGAAGTGGACAATGATCATTTGCGGGCATTATCTATGATGAAATAGGCCAGATGGACCCTTGCAGATAGAGATGGTGGCACCCACAAGGCTGTCGTGTCCAGCGCCTTGACTCTCAATGCCAGGCTCCCTGCTGCACATTCCTGAAGTGAAGAAGACAATGTACACCATTGTGTTCCCCTCCTCCCCGTGGGACTGTAGTTGGCCAACTGTTTCATTACCCTTCAATGTGCCTGGTAATTGGCGACCTATTCCCTGCTCGCACAGGGCGCAGTCACAGTGCAGGTGACAGGGCATCTGTCCCAAGTGGCCACAGCCTGCAAAGGGTGCTGCCTTGGTCAACTGGCCTGGCCCGGTCTGGGGCTGAGTGAGGGCATGCATCGCTGGGCAAACAGGGATCTGCCAGTTTATGGTCACTGGTCCAGACACAACAAGCCACGTCTGCATGTACATAATGGACCACATAACCTTTTGCTGTCACTACACCAACTGTGGCTGGCATACCACAACACTCCAGGTTGGTTTATTACAACATCAAGTCTACAGTTAGGCAACCCCATCAACCAACATAACACACACACCCAGACAAACCAGGCATGGTTAACTGATCTGCGCCATTCTATCATAAAAGTGTTGATCAGTTTCCTTGGGTAAAAAAGACAGCCCTTTCTTAATTTCCTTGGATTTTGGACACAATTTTTATTTGCAATAATATTATATCAGAATGGACACTCTCTGCACCACAGAGACCAACAAGTTCACCGTTTAAAAAAAACCCACACACAATCTTCAACTGCTCTAAGAAACATATATTGTACATTTTTCATATGTACAGGTCTCCTATCTAACACCACCTATACAGCACACCAAAGTCTGACACTTCAAGACACCTCTCTCATGACAAGTACAAATAATAAAGAATACAACTCTTAACTTGTTAGGTAATTTCCCTAGACTGGAACTAGTGTAAACATATTTGTCTTGTTACCAATTCTAAGTATTTTTTGTCTTTTCAAAATTGGGTTCTCAGTATGATCTTTTTTTTCCCACTTAATTCAGTGGTGGGGGGTGAAGTGACTCTTCCCTCTAACGTGGTTTGCGTGCACTGTAGGAATGGCCCCCTAATTTCCAGTCCATGTCGAGTTCTGACCCCCCCCCCCCCATCCCCTTTCAGTATGTGAACTATTTATTGACCCCTCTTTTGTTCAGAGTGAGGAAAATTGCCAGGATTTTTTATGTAAAAGTTAAAAAAAGACAATTCTGTGCAGTTTCTCATTGACTGTCTCAGCGTGCATGGTAAAAAGCCCTTTTCTCTTTGATTACTGTGTACAAATGTATGACATACTGAGCCCATAAAATCAGGAGTATCACAGACACCATCAACTGGTCACTGTACCACTGCCAGACATGTTAAACCAACAAAATCTACCAGTGACACAGATGCTATCAACTGATCACTGTACCACTGCCAGACATGTTAAACCAACAAAATCTACCAGTGACACAGATGCTATCAACTGATCACTGTACCACTGCCAGACATGTTAAACCAACAAAATCTACCAGTGACACAGATACTATCAACTGATCACTGTACCACTGCCAGACATGTTAAACCAACAAAATCTACCAAAGACACGGATACTGCCAACTGATCACTGTACCACTGCCAGACATGTTAAACCAACAAAATCTACCAAAGACACGGATACTGCCAACTGGTCACTGTACCACTGCCAGACATGTTAAACCAACAAAATCTACCAGTGACACAGATGCTATCAACTGATCACTGTACCACTGCCAGACATGTTAAACCAACAAAATCTACCAAAGACACAGATACTGCCAACTGATCACTGTACCACTGCCAGACATGTTAAACCCATAAAATCTACAAGTATCATAGACACTGTCAACTGATCTATGTACCACTGCCAGACATATTAAACCAGTATAATCTGCCAGCATCGCAGACATTGCCACCTGAGCTGATTACTTTACCACTGTCAGATATATTGAATGAAGAAAACGTACCACTAACAAAGACACTGTCACCTATTAGGCGATTACTGTTTCACTACCAGGCATGTTAAACCAATAAAACCTACCAGCACCACATCCATTGTCAACTGATCACCCTACCACTGCCAGACATGTTACACCAATAAAATATGCCCGTTACATGGACACTGTTGACTGATCTGAATACAGTGGTCCCTGTCTTGAGAGACCACCCCTAGGGCAGGTCAAAATGTGGCCTCTCAAACCAGGTGGTCTTTCATTAGAGGTATAGTAACATGGAAAAGATAGCACAGTGTTCTGACAGAGCGGTCTTAAAAAGATATGCGGTCTTTCATTGGAGGGGTCTCTTAAGACAGGGACCACTATACAACCACCAGACATGTCCAACCAATAAAGCCACCAATGGCAAAGTGATTATACTAATCAGGCCTTGTTCACAGATCAATGCCCAATGCTCAAGTTGTATCAACTTTAATTTGATCCACATTAACAACAAAATTCCTTGCCTTAGCCAGTTACCCAACCTAAAACTTAAGTATTATCCAAACTACGGGTTGTAACCGTCTCTGAAAGAATTTCAATCGTCTGTGGGCACTTCATTTGTTGTTTGCGAAATTCATGGAGGTCTGACCATGAGTTCATCGTAACGTGATAAGCAGTGTTACACAATACTTAATGACAGTCCTACGGCAACATTTCACGTACGACCCTTTAATTAAATATATATTTTGTGCCATAAAAAATAACATGCAAAAATTGCCGCTGTGGATGACTCAAAAGTTAAATATTGGTCAAAATCACATGGTAACAGACAAAACAAGACAAGGAACCTGTTCACAGACAGTACCCCTGGCTGCGTAAGTTTTCAAAGCAGAATGACAACGGTCAGTGCAGAACATAAAGAGATACAAGATATGTAAATTAGCGAGACGGACCAAAGACAAACACGCTTTATGATGAATGTTTCTCGCGGCACTCTGCCTTCTGCCTTTACTGATGTGCCAATTACAATGATGACATAGCCTCGGGCCAAGTCTCTAATCGCCAACAGCCACATAATATTAGCATAGCTACCAAATTTTTGGCAACCTAACTGAAATATATTAATGAGTTCTCAAAACTAATGGCAAATGGAAATGACAAAAGTGGGACCAAGCAGTCCCTACGGGGGCTGTCTCACAGAGGACCCAGATCGGAGGCTAATCAACCTGAATATGGCTTGGTACATTCACTGGGAAATTCTTGGCTTCTGGATTATGATCATGTGAATGTCTTGCCTGTGGATGCCATGGCAAGAGTCAAGTCTTCAGTCGTACATATTTGTATATCCAATGACACGCTTCAATCAACCTCCGTGTTTTGGGACACAGCCAGACGCATGGGAAAATCTACATTTTCGAAATGCCCCTCAGCGTTCCACTCTCTCCCTATTTTGTTTTTTACCTGTGATACTTCTGTCTTTGTGAGGGAGGTATGGGCATTTGTGCTATGTACAATCAAGATGAAAAGAATATAAATGTTGCTGGACCACAACATACATATCACTGATGTCCAGTTGTTTTCCTCTTTTGCCTGAATGTATTTCACACACAACCTGAACCTGTGGCAATACTGCACAATTTTCAGCAAAATTCACAAACCCCTAAGAGACACAGGTAAGTGGTCTAACAAAAGCATAGTTTACATTCAAATATGATTTTTTTCTTTTCTTGAAATTCTACCTTGTATATTAGATGGTTTACTTAACTACTTTTCTGTGGCCATTATTAAAGCAGAAATAGGGGAAAAAAGTCCAACATGCACAATGTGAGTTACTTCAATTCAAACTTTTCTACACATAAACATTCCAGGGCTCCACTATAAAAACAAACAATTTGTCTACTCTAAGATTTTTTTTTTTTTTTTTTGCTTTAATTAAAATTTCCAGGAGCTTTGGGAAGATCTTGTACACTGACAAATATATAAAATTTCGCAATTCATTTTTTTTTTGGTGATCAATAAAAAAAAAAAAAAAAAATGGCATGGCCTTTAATGTTCTGTCTAGAAATTGATGCAGACTTAGATATAAAAGTGATAGACCAATCAGGATGCTGTCGGACTATGGACTCTCCTAATTTGGAATAGTGGGGAGGAACCTGTAATCAAAAGGGCTATCAGATGACCAACCAGTGTATGATACAACCATGCCCTCATGCAAGAACCTTTGTTTTCTTTTGTCAGGCAATTCGTGACTCCTATAAAACTGATTTTGTGGCCTGTCCCTCGACAAAGTCGACTTTCTGTCCCTTGCCTGGACACAAGATGCTTATGACAAGAGCGACTGGTCTTACATCGTCTCCATACATGGTAATACTTGACACTTTCCTGCTAAAAACACTTAACACTTTCCTCCCCAAAACAGCTCAAGAGCAACAGACAGCTCTGTGTGTCCTCTATGCACCTCATGCCACATTCTACACCTTCACAAAATCTTTTTCACTGGCTTTCGCCACAGATCTTAGTGCTCTCTGATGCTTTTCATGTGGACTGGGCAACTTAATCTCTGAAACAGCACTTGTAAATGTGGAGTAAAAAGAGTAGCTAAAGATATATAGGTCTAGGAATAGAGCATTTAAATAAGATATGCAAAAAGAGACCTCAGAAAGGTTAACTATATAAGGCTGACCCAAGTGCTTCATACATATTTTTTGAAATTCATATCAAAATGTAGTGCCTGTGAGACGCCAAAAGTCACAGGAGTGTGTAACTTAACACATAAATCAGACCAAAAAAGAAAAGAAAACAAAACAAAACAAAAAGAAAAACAGGGAAGCAAAATAAAAATGCAAACAGCAGAAAAAAGGACAGGGAGAAAAATAAAAAAGAGACTGGGGAATCTCCCCTCTATTTTGAGCAGCATAAAACACCGGACCTACTAGGTTTATCCGACAAACAAACAAACAAAAAAAAAGGTTGGATTTTTAGGTATTCCAGCTGACTCTACTTTAAGCCCCTGACAACAAGTATTGTTCATGTGAAAAAAAAAAAGAAAAAAAGGTTTCTGGTACTGTAACTGACCATAATACATTATGTTGACTTGAGTTATTTTTGCCAAATGAAAATGCCGTAAACTGGCCACATTGTTTCAGAAATATACAAAAAGCAGCATTTTCCAAACATCAAAATAATGGAAATATATGTACTAAAGAATGATGACCAGCATTCAATTTCTTCCACGAAATGAAAACTGTAAATTGACATGGTGCCTTTGCTCATAACCAGAACCTCTCATACAGCAGCCAAAGCAGGTTTTCCTTTCAGAACTCCCTGTTGTTAGGAGAGTCTCTATCAAGCATATTTTACCTTTGCAGCATAATTAACAGCATAGACGAGAATTATGTACATGTAATATTTACAGAGAATTTCGTGTATGTCCTCTTCTGTCTATTACCATGAGATAGCATGGATGAACTGCACAGTTCTACTGCATGTGTCCATAAAACCAGAAGTGAATAATATTTTCAGAATTGATAAAAGTGAAAGAATTTATCCATGAGTGTTATCAAAGTTTTTAATAAGGAGTTTTTTTTCCCCTTAACTTGCTTTACACTAGTCCTAAAATGTCCGTTTTTCGCCCCCCCCCCCCCCCCCCCAAAAAAAATGATTTTTTATTTTTTTCTTGGTGTATATATAATCTAGAGATCCTAAGCAACAAGAATATATATAGTTTTATGGGTCTAAAAATAAAAACCAAAACAGGAAAGCGGGTTGAAGACAGCACTCCTCTGAGTGAATAGCTTTGTTTGTGCCACCTCAAGTCTCTTGTGACAAATTATTTTATTTGAGCAGTGTCAAGGAACCAAACTGGGTATCAAATCTCAATTGCACTGATTTGAGAATACAAGGTGTGCAGGAAATGTCCTACAGCATCAAAGGGGTATGTTCTCCCAGATGGCACCACTGTTCATAAGTAACCCTGTTGCTAGTACTTGCAGGCGGGGACACCCAGGGATAAACTAAATGGACTCTCCTTGCTGGTTAGTGGCTTTTAAGAGAACTGGAGCATCATGAAAATATAGCCTCTGAGCCAGTGCTGCCACCTGCAAGAACATCCCTCATTGATGAAGTTGCATGCAGATATTTGGCCTGTGCGGGAACTGGTGATCACAAACACTTTTAAACATTTCCTGTTCAGTTATCAACTCCAGCATACAGTTTTATATACATACATACATACATACATACATACATACATATATATATATATCCTGAAATAAGTTGAGTTGGCTTTTATGCAGCTGGTTATATCATTAACTATGAACTTGTATGTACCATGTCAATTTTCAAAAATTGATCTGGGTGTTTACAAAAAACACCAAAAAACCTCTCCTACATTTATATGCACACAAGAAGAAACATGTTTCTTTACTTTTATGTTACATTAAAAACACATATCTGAACATAAAAGAAATATATTTATCTTTTTGTTCACTTGAAACTTTCAACACATTTATATTTGAATGATTTTTAACAGTAGTCTCCCTCAAATAAATCTATCACTGCTAATCAAAAAAAAAGTCATGCTCATCTCAATTATCTTACTTATTCCAGATTCAAACTCCTCATGAAAAGATCTTTTATTCGAGTTTGAACATTCCTGTATTTCCAGAGAAAATAGTCCACGGCAACAACTTTTCCCCATACACTTGGTCAAATTCCATCCAGGATCTACAATGAAAAGCTGTTGACTCATGCTGCTAATTTAGCACTGACGCTTTTAACTCTTTCATTGCCAACTGCCACTTAAGTCTAACTCGTTAAAATGGACTCCTCTGAATTATGATAAGGGTGCTTCATTCATATTCCTTGTAGAAAGACCTTTCATTCCAGTACCAA
Source organism: Hermodice carunculata (assembly GCA_964020975.1). Lineage (NCBI taxonomy): Eukaryota > Metazoa > Annelida > Polychaeta > Eunicida > Amphinomidae > Hermodice > Hermodice carunculata. The sequence goes on from OZ026624.1 coordinate 24,534,963, forward strand.
CATGCCTGTAGTCATATGGAATATAATTATCCACGTCAATAGCTTTCCTCAGTGTCTAAAGCATGCCAAGGAAAGCTGTTGACCTGGACCTAAGCTGTTGACTCGGTCCAAAATGTGGCACTGAAAGAATTACTATGTTGTTTTTCTCAACACAGCAATCCTGGATTAACAGTGGCCTCTTTTGAGGAGGGGTTTAACATATTACCCTCTGTACCAGGGTATGGAAAGGCGGGCCAGGTAAGTTACCCTGGTCACCATGCAGCCATTTAAGTATGTATGGACCATCTACAAGACGATCTTCAGGCTCAGTCACCGGACCAGGATGCTGACAATACAGGCCAATAACCTTGGTCATACAACTACCAGCATGGTCCATCTTTGAGATCCTTGTCACAGTCAATATTTCTGTTGCCTAACATGTTTCTGCATTCAATTTAGACTGAATGCCTGATGAATCTATGGATGGCTTCCATTGATGGAGTTGGTGGAGGGGGGGGGGGATCTGGAAATTCTGGACTGATACTATTGCCAGTTGGTCCAAGTCTTCACGTAGGCACTATTATCAAGTTAGCTGACATCAATGAAGCTGGAGCTTAATCCAGCCCAGCGTCTTGTGCATGGAGAACATGCCATCCCACTTAGCCAAACAATCCTATAAATCTAGCCTGCATTTACCCGGCAAACTGACACTGCACCACTGACAAAGCAAGCTTATTTCCTGGGCTACAACTTAAACCACCTTGGACACAATGTAAAATAATAGAAGAAATCCAGCCCTGTGAACTGACATTGACAACTAAGACAGCGCACAATGAGGAGGCGATATATGATACTGCCACTTCATGTGTGTGATGCACCTAATTAGAACACAATAGACCAGGACGACAAGGTTTTGTCCATACATACTCTATACCACTCCTCTCTTCCAGCCAACACAGCCATTGGCTTCATCTATTTGGCCCCTCTTTCCGGGGAGGCTGACTTTTGTCTTTTCTATGTGAACATCGGCTACTGAATATTACAACGTGAATCCAAACAAGACTGTTACGATTTCCAAAGTAACATTTGAGGGATTCGGAGAAAAAACTAATGCACCCCCAGTGTGGACAGAAATGTTCTTGTTGAATTCTTCTGGCTGCTTGAAGTAGTGAAAAGAATTATGAGGATCGCTGGATAAAAACTGAATAAACTCTGGTTGTGCAACGCTAATGCACCATTGCCATTCACCAAATTTTTGGTATGTAATTCAATAGGATTCTGCCAAATGGCCCCGGTGCACTGATGTATTGGTACATGGCACAGAGTTCAACATATTTCATTGAGTTTACAAGACGAGCAAATTTATACTTTGGTTTCTTTACTAAGTATTTTCAGTCTGAAAAAGTAACGCCCATGTTTCACTTCTTTGGCTGAGTAAGTAGTTTGAACAAACACCAGGATTATATGCCTTCAACGCGAAAGTTTGTTTGTCCTATTTGGATACTTCAACCACAGATACAAATTTTCCGACCCGATCCACTCAAAACGTTTGTAACAGCAGCTGTTCTTTCATGCTCTTTCTGGATGGTTGATGTAGCCAAAAAATACCGACTTTTTGTGGACTCAGGAGCTGGGCACATGTCTCTAGAATGTTCATCCAAATATTACATCAAATTTTCCACAAAGTTTTCCTGTATATTGCTGTTGTAAATTTGAAGCAGAAGACCATACGAGCAACGAACTTCCACTTTCTCCAAGCGTTTGGAACCACACAACAAGTAGGACTACACTCTCCACACATATAATACCAGATGTGAGAGACAGCTACAGATCTAGCAGCAACAAATTTTCTGTATAATACATGTATCTTTGCAGGTGTTCCATATCCCTTTTCAAACTTTGTCCTTTGCATTCACCAAGTAAATACTCTTATGCATGCAAAGTTAATTCCAATCAGCTTTACTTTGTCTTCTTTCTTCAGCTTGATCCAATTGGCCATTTGTTTCAAATCTCTTCTTCGGTGTTGTTTCATCTACATTTTAGAAATAGCTGCAATGTGTACTGCTGTCTTGGGGGGGGGGGGAAGAGAGAGAGAGAGAGAGAGAGAGAGAGAGAGAGAGAGAGAGAGAGAGAGAGAGAGAGAGAGAGAGAGAGAGAGAGAGAGAGAGAGAGAGAGAGAGAGAGAGAGAGAGAGAGAGAGAGAGAGAGAGAGAGAGAGAGAGAGAGAGAGAGAGAGAGAGAGAGAGAGAGAGAGAGAGAGAGAGAGGTCAGCCCTGACCAACATCTGTATGCCACTATGGCAGCACAACAAGGTCAAGATTGGTAGATGAAATTTCTACGTCAGTATTAGCTGGTTCTGATTGGTTAACGCTAATTTGTTGGTCACCAAATGTAAAAAAAAAATTGTAATCAACTGAGCGGACCATGTTTTGTCGGATATGATTCGTTGATCAAAAGTTTAGGTCTGCGCACATGCAAATCACAATGTCCTAACATCCAATTTGCAGGTCATGATTGCTTGATTGAAGTTCTAGGTGAGTCAAAGCGTGCAAATGTATGTGCATGTAGTGATGTGTACGATAGAGAGTATCTACATGTAGAAGGTACCAGGCCATGCCATATGGACACCACAAACGACATCCACCAACTGTCACCAATGCTCTGTACACGTAACCCTGATCTGGCTGGGGAAAACTTTCCTCGTCTCCAAAGACCTGTCTCCCAGAAATTTTGCACACTTTAGCAAAAAGTTTAGAGCGGTTGAGTCTCTCTTGCGATGGCCGGAATGAATTAACAAAACTACTCCAAATTTTTGATTGCACTCCCATTCTTAAACAGTTTTGGACAACTAAGTACCAAGTTTTACCTGATGGACTTATGGTTCAGAATTTAAAAAAGCACCACAATTAAGCACTGAAAATGTTATTTACTTAAGCAAGTCACATACACTTCTAGTCAGAAATCCACTTTGTCCACCTTCCTATTGCTGACCCCCACCTGTCCTGGAAATACACCTCAATCTTGTTGTTCATGGCACAGTAAGTTTACGGAAGAACGAGGATTCAAGCATTCCCAGCTGGATAAGACTTATGGGTACAACACAAAGACATAGAATTAACATGTACCATACCTTACTGGTTATGGACGTCAAGAATGGGAGAGTGACGATTCATAGGTCTTGCCATCAGGTTCCGTTACAGACACACAGCCCCAAGTACTATGTGTATGGAATAGTTACATAATACAGATTTGGCTGCAACATGTGGAGCCCTTTGGAAGCTTAACTCGGGGAAAAGTCGAGATTTAGAAAAGCGCTGAATTACCCCCAAAGCCTTACTTGCAAACTGTCGCATTACTTTCTCACAAAATATCAACCCCTGTTAGCACCTACCTCCATCTTCAAATTTGATGACATCATTGTCGCTGAACTCCTTGACTGAGAAGATGCTTTGGATTGTATTCTCGTCTTCTCGTCCTTGTTCCTTGAGCTGCATCATGCGCAGACTCTCGTTGCGCATGTGCTTCATGGATCGCACATGTTGAATCAGATTCAGCTTAGCTTTGGTTGAGTAATTACACAAGGAACAGTGATAGTACTTAGCATCTGCGGTTACCATTGCCTCGATGTTTTGTAAGTGCTGAAATAACTGTGCACTGGTGTCATGGCGGGTGTTCGTGGTGTGCAGCTTCAGTTTGTGAATGCTATTTGTGTAGTAGTCACATGCATTGCAGCGAACTTGCACGGGATTACTCAGATTCATATATTTCAGTCGCCACTCATTATTACGACCTCCCTCACGGATATGGTTAACCAGCTGAAGGCGCTGTAAATGTTTGTCAGTTTTGCAGTGTAACTGAAAATTGGCCTTTAGATTGGTTTTGTATGTGCACAGGTTGCACATATAGCTGCCACCAGTGGTGACGATCTGGTCGCCCTCACTCTGTTTTGTACGATCCACCTGCATATGCTGATGAAGTCCTTCTACTGAGTCTGTGGAAAACACGTTACATACTGAACACTGAAAAATCTTGGAAGGTTCATTGTTATTGCGGGCATCCAGAGGAGAGAGTGAATTTATAGGTAGGTCAGTTTCTTTTGACAGGTCCACGGGCGACTCCAGAGAGGTTGGAATTGGGGTCATGAACATAGACTGGTCATATGGGAATGGCACGCCACCTAGTGGGGATGGGATGCCTATAAGTGTGGGATCCTGTCCTAACATAGCCATCTGAGTCATCTGGTACTGCATATCACGTTGCATGTGTTTGACGTTCTGCTGCAGAACCATCATATTATGTGTATGCTTTTCGCTGGTCATGTGGATTCGCAAATTACGTGCAACATTTGTTTCATAGTTACATACATCACAGCGCCACGTGGATTTGGGTTTGACCTTCTTGACCGAGTTAGACTGGTCTGGGGGAGGTACGCATGTGGGTGCTACAGTTGTTGGCATCTTGATCTCCGCAGTACCGTTCTGTAGTTCCTGCATGTTGTTGATGTGTTTGTCCGACTGCATGTGTATGCTTAAATTTCCCTTCGTGGTGGTAGAATAGTTACATACCTCGCACCTGTAGGGCTTGTAGCCGCATGTATAGACCTCGCCCCGTGCCAGCCGAGGATGGGGCTGATTTGTGATGCAGTAAATACACTGGGCGTCATTCTCTGGGTGTTTCTCTTTCATATGGATTTCCAGTGTCTCCTGGTACTTGTAGTGCCAGTTGCACTTCGGGCATTTCAAAGTCTTGCAGGAGTTTCGCGAGTGCATCATGGTCATGTGACCACCAAGTGAACGTGATGAACCGAGCACCATGTCACATTTAGGGCACTCCACACCTTGGTGATTCCCCTGAGGGTGGTCTTCACACGTCAGTAACATCATTCCTGGTGCACCTGGAGAGCTCGAGGATATGGGCGATCGGCGAGCTCCAGGGGATGATGTTACCGTGGAAGATGGGGTGGAGGAGATATATCTCCCTGTCCCAGGGCTTTTCGGAGCACCAGACTCGCTCAATGCATTGCTAGTTTTCATAGCACTGCATGAATCCTGAGTCTTTCCTGCATTTTCCTGTAAAGAATTGTCTTTAGATGTACCTTTTAAATCAGTCTGGCATAGCGCCTGCGATTCACCCACATTTAGCGAATTTGCATTGACGTCTGGTTTCCTTTCCCCCTGAGCACCAGCAACGGACAAGCTCTTGTTTAGTTCGGCTTGTTTCGAAGACTCTGGATTTTCTAGGTCGAAGCTGTTGGTAATGGTGTCACTCTCTCCCCCTTTAGCACCCTGTGGTTTTTCTTGAGCATGGCTAGGATTACATCCTGTAACTTCAGTGCTGCCACCTGGCGGTGTGTCATTTGATGACGAATCACATCCAGATTTCTGGACTTTGGAAACTGTGCTATTTGCATTTATAGGCCCTTGCTCCTCTGAAGTTGTTTTGGCAGTAGGATACATATAACTAACACTAGTGTTGCTTCCACTTATATTTTCTTTGCTAGCAGTGTACATGGTTTGCTGAGGGAAATATGGCCTAGACACAGATTGAGCTTGGCTTACGTCATTGTCTGTGACGGGCAAACTGGGTTCTAAGAAGGACATCAGCGGTTCCTTCCCTTTGCACAGTCCTTGTATAATGGCAGACGCATTTTTCTGCGCCATAATCTCACGCTCCCGTTCATTGAGTGTCATGCCATGCTCCCCTATTGCATGGGCAACAAAAGATTTCACATATCCAAAGGATAGCTTGCAGATGAAACACATAAGGATGGGCTTGGTTGGAACTGTAGGAACATTATTACTAGGGACATTAGTGTGACATTTGGGTAGTTTATTGTTTTTGTCATCTTCCTGAGAATCACAATTCTTTTTGTTCCCACCTTCCTCCTCCTCTTCTTCTTTCTCTGAGCTCCTCTTCGTCGAGTTTTCTGAGCGCACATCATACACACGGTAGCTGTGCATAATGGGGGCTTCCACACGAGGCCGACTCTCAGGGAACATATAGAAGTTGTAAAAGTTGGCAGGATTCCTATGGATATAAAATGCACTGGCTATCTGCGGCAGAGTGGATATCTGTGAAATATTATCTTTGCCACGCTGATCAACAATGCTACCCTCTTGTTGCGGGACTTCTAGGTAGGATTCTGAGTCGCTCAGATCGGACTCTCCCGGTTCAATAATGTAAGCTGATCCATCTGGGTTATATACAATTTTTCCATCAAAACTTTCTCCATCACTTGGCATGTCACTGTCCTCGTCATCCTCCAGGGACAACTTCTGGGGCAGCTTATCGTGCAAGCGTGCCTTGTTTACTACGCTATGTAAGCTCATTTTTATATCACAATCTTTCTGGTTACTAGAGTCCTCGCTGGCTCCCAGGCCTTCTGTTGAGTTGCCTGAGCATACCATCGTCTCTTCCTCATCCTCACTAGGACCATCCTCCTCCTCTTCCATATCCTCATCCTCGTCCTCACTCTTATCTGCTCCATTGTGAGGAACAGACACAACAGTGCCTCCTGTCTTACCTACCTCCCCTACATCTTGGCTGGATTTCTCTCCAGCTTTATCTAGGTCATTGGTGCCAGCCTTATCTAGGTCATTGGTGCCACACATGCCAGCAGCACTTTTAGCCAGGGCACCAGTGCCCGCTGTATCCTGCGTGGCAACGGAGCCCGTTCCTGCTGACTTTTTGTTGTGCCCTTGGAGGCCGGCACCTAACCCTGAGATTTCTTCGTGTAGAGTGTCTTCAGCCATGGTGCTTGGATGCTGCAGTGTGGAGTAGGATTGTGTTTTTATGGCAGCAGCCAGCGAAGATGACCCTCAGCGCCTGGGCATGCTCCACTCGGGCATTCTGCAACACACAACGCCAAAAAAATTCATGACATAAGTACTTCAATGTTGATAATTCACTGATGCACCATACTATCCCTGTTTGTACTCCTGCCACCTCAAGTGCCCCCCCCCCACCCCATTTTCTGGACTCGGAAAAAGCTAAAATGATGCTAATCACCCCAAATTTATAATAACTTCAATAATATGTAGCACTAGTGTTCCAAATGGATGTCTAAATGTGAGCCTCATTTCAGCTCAATTTTCTTAGTGCCTTAGGCACTAAATAGACCTAACACAGCATGGCCTTTGAGACCACCCATTCTCTCAAATAATTATAGTCCTCTTTAGACTTGTGGTCTTCAATGATGAGTGCCTCGGAATGGAGATTCACTTTCGACCACTTAAAATGGTCTTTTAAACACCTTTAACGGCTGGTCTCAAAATCACCATGTCTTCTAAAACAGTAAAACTTGTTATTTAGGACACTATCCGCCATGTATTTGGGCCCCCCAAAGTAACAGCAGGTTTCTCAGGTGTTGCCCGCATCAGTTTCAGATCCCTGTCTTAACTGCATTTATTTCTTCAATGAACAAGCGAATCATGATGATCCTGCGCTCTGCTGACCGGAATCTCCTGCTTCTGCTTATGCAGATTTTACTGCTGTATTAATGCGTCCCCATAGTTGACCTCAAGTTTATTGTTACCAAGATATAAGCCGACTCGTCACTGCTCAGTGCCTAATCCATGCCAACGGAAGCTGTTCACTCGAGAGGGAAACAGTTAAAATGGGATTGGATATACATATTTTTTATGGTATAACTGTCTGCCTTCTAAAACAAAAACCAAGTTTCTACACTCACCATAACGGTTAGAAACAGTCTCTATAATGAACATATTAATCAACAAGCTTTTTTCAGCTTTGTTTAATTTTGCAATAAGGGCAAGAGGACTGACCAGGAAGACTTCCCTGATTGATGGTCTGCATACAAGATAATTTATGCCTCATAATACTTTTTTTTCCCAATAAATTAACTGAATAGACAACTTTGGTCACTTTCTCCGGATTCCATGTTTTTATACGGGACGAAAATGCCACTTTATAGGCACGTGAAATCTGTCACAGACCAGCCCCTGGGAGGAGCCCATAGTGCCCTCTCCAGACAGGTGGTCTTTAAGACAGGTGGTCCCTCACTGGAGTGGTCTCTAAAGACAGGGATCACTGAATAAAAATACACTGTTGCCAGCATGGAAGCAATCAACTTTCATCAGTTCCTGCCGTGAAAATCCCACTCCATTGTACATACTCCACGCTGCATAAACTAGGATTTACAAAATATAATATACATGGGTAATTCACCATGTCCATTCAAGCATCTTTAAGTATTTGACTCTTGTTAAAATAAGGCTTTGTTCAGCCAGCTTATCTTGTGCCCAGCAAGTTATATCATATGGACGTTAATTTTTCTGTCTTGGGTCATATCAGTAGACCTTTGACCTTTTGAACTCCGAGACAAGCTATTATGCAGAAAGCATTGTGTTGACAGTGATAAATGAAATGTCTTAAAAAATCTGGACTCTATTTTCACGGCTGTTTCCTCATACAATGAAAATGGGGCAGCAAACAAGCATCAATCTACTTTGAAATTTTGAGAGGCAAATTCGTTCATATCAAGCTTGAGGAAAAGTTTTAGAATAAGCAGGTGTAAAAAATTGCTCAAATGTGGCTGTGGAAAACAAATTTTGCATTGCAGTTCTGCTCCTCATTTGGAATTTGAGGACTGATTATTACTAAACAATTGCACAGCAAATGTTTATGCAATGCAAGCAATGTTATGCCATGGTACAATTTATATTTCTAGCCTAATTTTAAAACACCTAATGCAGTAATACAAGTTATACTATATATATATGCATACTCATAATAAACACACGCATATATGTGTACGTACGTACGTATGTATGTATGTATGTATGTATGTATGTATGTATGTACAGTGGTCCCTGTCTTGAGAGGTCACTCCAATGAGAGGCCACATGGCTTGAAAGACCACTTTTGGCAGGTCCCTCCTGCTATCTTTTCCATGTTATTGTGCCTCTAATGAGAGGCCACTATTTGGCATACCCTTGGGGTGGCCTCTCAAGACAGGGACTACTGTATATTTACATACATAAACACAATACATGTACACACACACACACACACACACACACACACACACACACACACACACACACATTCACATACATATACATACATTACCTAAGTACCACCAATATAAGTTTTTCACTATACCATATATATGGATTTTTACAATGTCACAATTTGGTACTTTGTAGCACTATTCAACACCACCAACCCCTATTGGCAAGCGTTCCTACCCTGGCCACATTTTCATTGTATGAGCAAACAAAATTCAGTTTATTTCTCATGGCTGATTTTTACAGAACATCTGTCCACACTGTTACCTGTTTTGTATTGCCTGTTTTAATTGTTAAGATTGCTCTTAGGGGTGAGGGTCGAGGATACAGAAATTTTATAAGGCAAGCTGTTCAACTCATGGGGTACGAAGACTGTGTACTCAACTGCACTTGTCTACAGAGGATTGTGTGTGCAATGAGCACCAACTTAGCAACATAACAGTACACAGAAAGTGAGGGTACAGAACAAGTGCACACAAACTGCTGGTGCGTGCCACGCAATTCACGGCCAAAGCTGTGCTTTTGCTTTTTTTTTCGTTGCTTCCTCATACTCCTGTCTCCTACATTACACAAAATGATTCCCTCTTCACCACTCACATGAGGTGTAATGTAAGCAATTTTTTACATCAATTTTTAACTGAACTTTTTCCAACTCAAATCACTCAACAGTGTCCAGATGTTAAATGGCCTTTTCCACAATGTTTCTTCGTAAACACTTAGAATGAAAAATTCTAACAAGTTCTCTTATGATTGTGCATCCCTGGTCAACAGCTTTCCACACTACATGGCACTCACCCATATCACGGAAAGCTGTTGACTCAGTCTTGTCCTAATCAGCAATGAGTTCATTTGATTTGATCAACTGCACTGTTAGCTTTGAACTGATGAGCAAATCTGAGAAACAAAATTGGGCTCCTGTATGATTATATACGTTGGCATAGGTATACAATCATTTGTGTGTGTGTGTGTGTGTGTGTGTGTGTGTGTGTGTGTGAGAGAGAGAGAGAGAGAGAGAGAGAGAGAGAGAGAGAGAGAGAGAGAGAGAGAGAGAGAGAGAGAGAGAGAGAGAGAGAGAGAGAGAGAGAGAGAGAGAGAGAGAGAGAGAGAGAGAGAGAGAGAGAGAGAGAGAGAGAGAGAGAGAGAGAGAGAGAGCAACATAAATGCAGAAGCCCACAGAACCTTCTTGTTCCTCTGCCATTGTAGCTGTTTTACTGTGTTCTGCCAGCCCCTACTAGAACTACAAGTAAGTGCATCTACCGCTGCATTAACTGTGCACATATCAAGTCCATTTGTTTATGATCTGCCTGTCACTTCCTCATTTTTTTATTTTTTTTTTAAGTTTACAGCTTTCTCTTCACTTGCTTGCATTTCTTGCAAACGAGCATGACTCTACAACAGATATTGGTGAAAAGATTATTGACGTAAAAAATGCATGCATTAATGCAAGTTTGTCTTACAAGGCAAGCGGTCAGCTGGACTTGTCTGTACCAAACGAAAGGATGCTGATGCGGTTTCAAAGTAAAATGAAGGAAAAAAGAACTTATGTTTTACAAATAAAGATAAATGCTTTCACAGGCTTTTATAATGCCAGAGATTCAATTAGATATGCATTGAACACATCAATGCTCTAATGATACTAAACTTGAGCAGTGATAAAGTCCCTCACCTGTGTCTCACAGTGTGGGGACGGCAAATCGTTTGCCATTTGCCGAGACTAGGCTTTATTTACAAGCATCTCTATGTCATACCAAACAATTCATGCAAGATCTACTGGTAAGATACACTGTGTCAAAAGTGGCAGAGAGCTGAAAAAACACATACATTTATCACTCATTTACATTTACTAGAGGAGACGCAGACCATTGAATGAGCCTGGCCGAACAGTTGTAACTGTGATGGCCATTTCTTCCCCGGGTCTAAGATGGTAGAGATAGAAACTTGATGCTGGTATCTAATGATATCCACTGATTGTATTGACCTATCTCAAATCAGCACATACCATTTGCTCCTACAACTTGTTCTCGTAAGTAAGTCCGTAAGCATAACCGGCTTTCTGCAGTCACCTAGATGTATATGTATCAGGCTCTGTCTTCTGACCTTTTGTTGCTAAGTACCAATTAAGCACCAGTATTGACTTCATGTGCAACTCAAATTTCTCAGTAACAGCCCATGGACTGGATGGAAAAACAAGGAGTACGACAAATTAATACCACTGATCTACATGTCAAAGCACCCGTGCTGTAAGGACAAAGCCAGCCAACTGAATACATATAGTTGCAGGCAAATTTCTTGGCTTTCTTTGGCAGGCTTTTTGTCGTTTCCTCTCCTGCCGATTCATACGAATGCCGAGCATTGTTCCAAATACATTTGTACACATTGACATTTTTTGCCCTGGCTTTTCTGTTCAGCCAGTCAGGTATATAGTGGTCTTCAATGGGTGTATAATTTCTCTCCAACTGAATATTTATTAGGGTTGAATGATAAGAAGCATATATTTGCACTCGAAGTTGCCTTAACAATAGCTGGGCTGTCATGTGAAGCTTGCAGATACAATGTGCTGTGGTATAGAAAGGGGGAAGATGGGGTACCTCACTGGGAGATCATCCTTTTTCATTTCCGCAGTCACATCCCGAAAACCCTTTCCATCAGCTGTAAGAGAAATGTCATTGTATTTTCACCCTTATGCCAACTTGTCGATATCGAATTAAAGAAAGCGAAATGAGTACATTGGTAGATGAACATGAATAGATCTATTATAGCTGTGGTCAAAAAGTATCAGCTTAAAAGCAATTCAAAAGCCACGCTGTCCCAAAACTTGCGTGAATATAATAGAGAGACCACAATGGCACATGCATTTTCATGTTGGTCCACATTGTGCCTTTCAATCCTATGGTGGATGCTTGTAATTAAAATGGGACAAAGTCGAACAGTATCTATAAATAGTGCTGAGGGGGTCTGGTTACACCAGCACAGAGAGGGTGACAAGGTGACCACTCGAGGGTGGAGTTGTCGTTACTGACACTGTCAATACAACCTCTGCAGCTAAATGTCAACATTTGAGAATCGGACCAAACTCTGTGGAAACTGAGCTTCAAAAGAAAACTTGATTGGGACCAGTTGGCCTGGCACATTTGATAGGATTCAGTTATGTTCTGCCTACATGTGCGGCACATTTGTTCTGGTATCCCAGAAGGAAAAAAAAAAAAAATCTGCATGGACATCTGTATAAGCATGGTGCATAAACATCCACTGCTCACCGGCATTACTCACCACTAAATATCGGCCTATCTGGGAGTCACCGACACAATCCCCTAGTCCTACACTAACAATTTCAGAAAATGTGCAACTGTGTCGTTAAAGAAAACAGGCACTAAACATGAGGTGAAGCAAACAGGTTTGTATCTTGTTGAATGCAAATGTACCACCCGGCCAGTTTGCTCGTTAAGGGGTGCCAGTCTAGTGAAATTGAAAGAAAGAAAGAGTTCGGAGGCGCTTTTGATATGGATGAGGTGTGTGCGCAGTATTAGGTCCAGCATCTGTCATGGTAGGGGTACAGGGGGTTTAAAGTGATGGGAGGTTGGAGTTGAGACTTGATTGGAAAAAGGATGAAACTATGAGGCTGATGACTGGAAATTTTGGGAAAAGGTGGAGATGCAAAAAGGGAGTAAAGGCCAGGAGTAACAAACGTTGCATATGTTGTTGATCATTTTCAACGTCCTGCTGACTGACTTACACAAAATTGATGAATATCCTCGACTAAAATAAACACGCCTTAGGCCTGCATTGCATTGGGCAAGCCATGACAACACTTTGTCATGCAAATATCCATGATAAAGATGCCTACAAGAAAGGACCAGTCAGCTTGCTAACATATTCAGCATTGCTATTTGATGTGCCTGTACATTCCTAGTAATGACTAAATAGTCCCACATCAAACTTGCCAGTGGAGTGTACCACGTCGAGACCACGAGGCACATCCTCAGCAGGCAAGCGTTGCCAGACACAGATGCAGTATGGTGTGCATAAGCTTAATTTTTATTTATGTATACAGTACCTGCTAGCGCCCCAGACGCCTGGCAGATATAAAACACGCTATGCAGATTGCTGTGAATCTGATGTATAGGTATGTGTCTATTTGTGTGCAAGTGTAGCTCTCCAAGCACAGAGTATCCCCCCCCCCCCCTATCAATCCCCTCTGCCACCAGATGCTTCCATGCCCTCTGCCTCAATGCTGCCCTGCTGCCATCTATCAATTAAAGCATCTGCCAGAGTAACAAATGAACACAACACCCGAATAAGGGATTTGTTGATTTCGAACAAATATTTCATGAACTACTTGCAGTCATAATCTTTTCCAAAAATTGTAAAACCAGTTAACTTTAAATTCACTTTTGAAGTTAATCCATTCCAAGGCTTTTTTTATAGTCTTTGCAACAGATGTATTCGGGTTTGCAGAGTTATTAATTATGTCAGCATAGAGTAATCTTACCGTAAAAGATAAAATACTGAAAGCGACGCAATGGTATCGATACAATGTACATCAGCTGCACAACAATACTGGTGGATTTGTTCACCTGAATATTATTTCTACCAAAGCCCTCCCATATAAAAAGAAAGAAAAAAAAAAAAAAAAAAAGAAGCAAAAAAAAAAAAGAAAAGAAAAAAAAAAACATGAGATGTCCAAAACATATCCTGGAAAAAAAACCATCTGACATATACCTTTGTAGCTGGTACCTTGTAACTGTTGCTCTGCATTTTCTCCGAGAAAGAAAAGAGAATTGATCGACACTGTCACTGGTGACAAGTCTGACAAAACTGACTGCTCCTCGAGTTACATTCAATCTTATCTATCAAAATGTAGGATGGATTTTCACCAAACGGCAAGTGGCTTCTGCTCCTCCAGGAAACTGTTTGGTTCAGTTAATGAGGTCATGTGACCTTGCATGGGTGCGGTCAAGGAGATCATAGTTCAGTCTCCTTTTTTTTTGTGAACTTCGTTGTAACAGTTATTTTTATCTGTAGGAGCATCTGGGCAATCTATCATTTGAAGCAAAATTTGTCAAAAGCATTTGAAATTTACACCCCAGATGTATCCACCAGAAAGGCTGCTCAGGACAATATGTTTGTTCTATGTACGGAAATTTTCTTTTAATTACTGTAATTGCCATCAGATAAATCACTTGCCCAATTTCTGGTGTTCTGACAGATGGGATTCTGATCCGACTTGGTATTTTGATCTTGAGATGTCAAGGGTCACATTTGCAGTGTGTTTCTGGGTCGAAATGACCTTTTTCTCAGCTTTTCAAGTTTGTAAATTCCAAAACACTGTGTCTCACCATTTGTTCTAGAACATGCTATCTCTTTCATTCGGTAAAAATTATCGCCTATTAATTCTGCAATATGTATCCCCTAATAATCCCGCAACACAGTTTCTCATTGTCTTGCTGCTAACTTGTTATCACGTCAGGGCTTAACTCTTTGGGATTCTATCACTTGCTGAAATCACACTTAAATTGACAATTCCAATTTGAATATATCATAAAATCATTTTGAAAAAGTCATGACATTGCATTTCAATAGCACTGTTTTACCATTGCCTTGTTAACAATACCAGCCTTGATAATCATTTTTAAACACTAACCTCTACAATCACTACCATAAAAAAGAGAGAGATATCACTTCTGACTGTGATATTTTAGATGTGTTGTATTCTGTAATACATGTACACATATACCACTCTGATGTTGTACCCTGCCTGGAAGTTTTACGAGTAAATTAACAGAAATATCAATTGGCATACCCTTCACTGGAAATTTGTATATATGTAGAAACATGCAGATATACTGTGAACGAAGACACAGACCAGGCAATCTTAAATATATAAATTCACAGAGAAATGACTACCTATCAGCTCTTTGGGTGAGACATGCTGAACGTTTTGTGCCATGAACACATATATATGTAACCAAGTATGAGATACCACACACACCTTTTACAACTGGTCACCTGAGAGCACGACTCATAACAACTGTTTTTGTGTGTGTGTGTGAGTGTGTGTGCTGGCAACACTCACACTGAAGCTTCTTTGTCACATCATACTCTAGTGCCTGGGAAATGTCATTCTGTAATTTCTTATCTGTTTGCATTGACTGTGAGAGCTTCATTATGAAAAAAAATAAAATAAAATAAAAAACACCCGAGAAGTTGTTTGGAGAGCGTAGGTACTTAGGCAAGGCAGTCCAGAACAAATGCCCGACACCATGGCGTAATGACAATTTACAATTCAGATGCAGCACCTAGGTCTTTTTTTTTTCATCCACTTTTGCCAATGATATTATGGATGAGCATTTTGATGGTGTCTTAGTCATGTCCCGATGCTGACCCACAAATTACCGGGAGATGGCTGATGGCCAGGGAAGCCAGGACCTGTGCCAGGGCCGGCCCAACGCAGACTGGACGCTGACTGACCAGCAGTCAACTAGGACACCCTAGTCATTTCCTATCTGTTCATTAGTTGATCAAATCTCCCTTTGTCACTTGGCTGCCATCCATTTATCCAGACTAATATTGCCCCCCCCCCCCCAAAAAAAAAGGTGGTCGACTGTAAATGCCAACTTCTGCCGAGGACTAACAGTGACAAACACTATTACGCATATTCTGCAATTAATGCTCCTCTTCTTCATTAACTTATTTCCTCTGTATAATCGGCATCGTGTGTGTTACCAGATTTGTGTGTGTTGCTTTTTCGTAATTTTGCCAAAAAAATCTGGTATAATTTCTCAGCTTTTGTTTGTGATTGCACGAAAGCAGTTGCCTATCACATATATAATTACATATTGCTGGTGTCTGGCTGACCTATGTTCCGACAAATGGTATGGCCATTTTGAAATATGTGAGCAACCTATCTCCATATGAAAACACTGTCAGATATTCATCGGCAATGCCGTCAACACACACAATATTATACGCCATTAACCCTGACCAAACATGTTTGTGACATACAAGTATCCCTTTAAATAATAGCTTGACGCTTTAATTGTCACCCGGTAATAGTTGCATGTCCTGACTTGTCACATTTCCCATTTCTATGTGTATGATACCAAGTAAATATCACCTTCCAATGTATCCAGGGTCTTTACTCACTAGCTCTCCATGAAATCATTTCTTCGTGTCTCTGAATTTACTTTCTCTGCTTTGTAGATGCCATTATGGTAGTTACAGTACTACCTTGACGGGCACTCTTGTACCCTTACTTGACGGGCACTCTTGTACCCTGACTTGACGGGCACTCTTGTACCCTCACTTGACGGGCACTCTTGTACCCTCACTTGACGGGCATTCTTTAAAGCCAAGATTTTACAGTATCTCCACCATGCAATCTTTCTTAATACTCACCCTACCCCTACATCCTCTGGGGTCCTCAAATTTTGGCCTTAGATTGACCTACCTACCTTTCTCTCTCTTTTCTATGTACATACGTGCGTACGTACCTTCCTACCTATCTATCTATCTATCTACTTTCTATGTAAGTACGTTCGTACGTACGTACGTACCTATCTGTCTGTCTGTCTATATTTGCAGTTGTACAATACTTAAAACTCCTGGAATTGTCTGTGCAAGAAAATGAAAGGACATTTTTGTTCCTGAAAATTTGGCAGGACATTTTTGACGGTACCTGTGTACACTGTTAGTTTGGGTCTACAGGCACGTTCACTTTTTTTTTGCCCCCCCCCCCCCCCAAAAAAAGGCCAAACCGATGGTCAAGCTGGGCATCTTCAGTTTGGGAAAGGGTTCAGCCTGCCAACCTCATGATAAATGGACATAAAAGCACATGTGGTGTGTATGACCTGATGTACAAGGGAGCACCTTTAGAGCCATGCCCTATTTATCACTCTCTTCTGTACCTTTGATGTCAACTTCAAAAGATATCCCTAATGAAGATCAAATGACAATATTAATTTCTCTCTGAAACAATTCATGTCCCTGTTTAAAATTGCATGGGATTCCACAACAATGGGAACGGTTGGGTCCAGCGTGGCTATCTCCCTGAGTTAGCTAAGAGATTATCAGGTTGGGGTTTTCTAGTGGACGCCATGACCTGATTGAGTTTAATTAAACACATTGACATAGCAGTCTGCCACCTGAGGCTTATCTGCAGGCAACTTGGGCACCTGTACTTGTGGCCCACTAGGCCAGCTCTTACCTGCACCAGCTCCACCACCTCCAGCTATATCACAATAGCACGCCCCTGACGTGATGCAGGCACACTTCTGCCACTAGTGTGTCTCACTGTTACAAGAAATAAGAGGGCACCACGAAGAACATTTAAAAAACAAAAAACAAAAACGTTACAGACTATCAAAAATATGGAAATTTTGATACATTACGAAGGCATTTCTCTGCAGTCAGGGGGATAAAGGGGTTTTCTGCACTGGCATACTGGACATTTTTTATTACTGTACTAGTGTACTGGAATCACTTTTATTTCTCTACTTTATACCTGCCGTTATTTCTGAATTTTCTCATTTTCTACACATTGTACTACCCCAAATTATTACCTATACCAGCATACTGGGACTCCCCCCTCCCCCACCCCCTTTCTGCTGTAAAATTGTCTCTACTGGTATGGTCCACGACTTCAGTCAACAGCTTGGGTTCTTAATGTCTAACCTGTCCTAGAAAGCGGTCGACCTGGGGCTTGCTTTTCTGATATAGCTCCTCTGCAGTTCTCATTCTTATTTTATTTTTTTCACTTATACTTGAATTAATGAATAATCATCAAAGCACATGAACTGAAAGCTGGGCCAATGTGGGACACTCGGGTAATGTGGTTCTTACAGCTAAGGCTTCTTGTACTCTATATTTTTGTCCTATGATGCAACTGCTGGTCCTGGTCACACTGAAAGGCAACCATTGGTGCCACCAACATCTCATTGGGGAAATACACAATGCTCATCAGTTTTGTTCAAATCTGAGATACACTAGTATTGGGGACGCCAATCTCTTACTAAGGGAACCACACACATTATTGTGAAGCAAATATTGGTACCAATCTTGACCTCATGAGATAATACAGGCATCTTTAGCAACAAGATCTCAGTAAGGCAATTACTAATCCTGATCTCACTCGCTCACTGTGAGGCTATTACTGGACTAATTGTCCCTATCAGGCAACCCAACTGTAATGTATTGCTTTGAAGCAGTCTGTTGTTGCAAAGTTCAGCCAGGAAACTATTTCCAGTAATCTCACTTGTGAGGAAACCACTGGTACAGTGAAACCGTGTTGTAATGACACCATCTGTTCCTGCTGGACGGAGTTCAGACAAATGAGTGAAATGACAAAGGAATTTGACTTTTAAGTCCCTCAAAACTTGTGTCATAAAGTGAATATGTCAGCTGTCCAGTATCTTTATTTAATGAGGTTTCAGTGTTTAAGACACAAGGTCCACACACATGGTGGTCCAGGTCTTCAACCTGTCTCCTGGTACACACCTCAGACGCCTGATAAATTACTTTTTTTATACATTATAAAATAGCAAAGTGCTGTATATCCTGCTTGTATCATGAACTGCTTCTATTAAACTCTCAGAGACTGGATACCAATGTTTTGTAAGCTAATTAAATGAATGATTCCGTAGTATGTGTGCAAGATCCAAAGGAGCTTACAAGCACTCTGGTCATTTTTGATCTATATAAACTAAATAATAATGGATTGATGTTGTGATAATATGAACTGTAGAATAATGGACTGACCTTGTGATAACATAAGCCATAGAATAATGGATTGACCTTGTGATAATATTAACTATAGATTGATGGATTGACCTTGTGATAACATACGTTATAGAATAATGGATTGACCTTGTGATAATATTAACTATAGAATGATGGATTGACCTTGTGATAATATACGCTATAGAATAATGGATTGACCTTGTGATAATATTAACTATAGAATGATGGATTGACCTTGTGATAATATTAACTATAGAATAGTGGATTGATAATGGATTGACCTAGTGATAATATAAACTAAATAATAATGGATTAACCTTGTGATAATATAAACTAAATAATAATGGAATGACCTTATAATAATATAAACTATACAATAAGGGACTAACCTTGTGATAACAAACTAAACAATGGAATGACCTTGTGATTATATAGACTATACAATAATGGATTAATCTTGTGATAATATAAAGTGTACAATAACGGATTGACCTTGTGATAATATAAACTATACAATGATGGACTGACCTTGTGATAATACAAACTATAAAATAATTGATTGATTTTTTTGTGGTATAAACCATGGGATAATAGATTGGCCTACTGATATTAAATATCTCTAGAATCATGGATTGATTTTGTAATATAAGGTTTAGAATAATAGATTGACCTTGTAATATAAAATGTTGGATGAATGTGTGATAATATAAACAATTGACTAGTGGAATTACCTTGTGATGATATAACTACAGATTAGTGGACTGACCTTGTGATAATATGAACCATAGAATAATGGATTGACCTTGTGATGGTATTAAATACATGTATAGAATCATTGTCCGATCTTAAGATATAAACAACAGAATTATGGATTGACTTTGTGATGATAATAAGATTCAAGTTAATCTCCTCTGTGAAGTGCTCCTTTTTCCGGCCTGGCCTGTTGCATACCCGGTCATGAGCACCCAGTACCCAGGGTTCAGGTGGCATTTACCTTCACCCTTTCCCCCCCTTTAAACCTACCACAACCAGCTGGTGGTCAAATATTGTCTGCTTTTATGGTTTTGAATAATTTCAACAGCAAAGAAAAACAATTTAAAAGTGAATAGTAGATGAGCCCTATCACAGCAACATGACCCCTGACAGGAAAAGCTTTTGATTTTGTCTTAATTCTAGGTGCACTGGGTTAAGACACTTCACCTTGCTACAAGTCTCTGCACCAAATGAGACCCATGACGTCAGCTTTTCCCCCCTTCTTTTTAGTCCTGACTTTGTCATCTTAAATATCTCATCTGGGAAATAGTTTTTATTCTCCCACATCAAGAAAAGATACTAGTTTGTTTTTGTTCTTTTTTTTTCTTCTGCCCACAACACTGGTGTGCTCATTATTCCAGCATCCTCCCCTTGGGCTTAGATTTCTTAGGACGGTACCCTGCCTGGCAGCAGAGGAACCTCCTCTTTATCTAAAACTCACTTGAGTTGTCACTGAATGCCAATACAAATCGGTATTACCAGATCGGGCAATTAAATCCGCCATCTTTAATCAGCCTTCAAGGGGGCTGTTTTTAGTTTGGGCTGTCCCCAATAGCCAGACGGGGGCCTAATTTGTTAAGGGACAGCTTGAAGTGGAACCAGGAGTTGTGAATGGAGAAAGCCAATGGCGCTAGTGTTTGTTCTTGCTCGGTTCAGCTGCCAAGGTCATGCTCATTTAAATGAGGGCCTGACCACTGTAGTTTGCCAAAATTATTTAGGCCACAGCTACATAGTTAATTTGCAGTACACAAAAGACGCACAGGGCGTGGCAATACCAGACAACACCGTCTTTACTGAAAATTGAGGACAAGCTCCTATTGCTTTACATGTCACATTGCTCTGGTGTCATTCTTCTGCCCTCCCTCAATAGAGCTATTTTCACTTTGGACAATGCCAAATGAAGGTCCTCCAATCACCTAATGCATGGAAAAAAAAAAAACACACATAACAGGAAGTTTTATTCATAGCTCAAATACTCAACCTGCTTACCAGATACATATGGATGATTTGCATATCTTAACCCTTTCTCCCTTAAACCGGCAAAAACCGGCTGGTGGTCAAACATCGTCTGTTTCAGTGTTTTCAAATAATTTCAACAGTAATGAAAAACAATTTGAGAGTGGTGGATGAGACCCATCAAATTCACATGCCCCAGGTCAACAGCTTTCTTTGGCATAGGTTGAGCACTAAGTGCCCAACCCATGCCAAGAAAAGTTCTTAACTCACTTTTAACTCAAGGGGGAAAAGGGTTAAATCCCTGCCCACTTCTATTCTGGTCTCCTGACCTCACCTATTACCTGCTTCAGTTTTCATTTGATTGTCTCTGCAAATTGCTCTTGAGTACCAAGCAGTGCTATCTTGCCTGCTGTGCAGATTTATCTCCATAAGTTGACTTCCAGATGAGTTCACAAAACACAGATTGGGGCTCCTGTTGGAGAAGAATTCTTGCTTGTTCATGAGTATGAAATTGCTCACAGGTAAAACTGAACAAATTGAAACATTTAGTCTGCTCTTCCACATTGTGTCAGATCCTCCACACATTTTTAAGGTCTCTCCATTTGAAACACTTTTTGACATTTAACTTATTACTTTTCTTACTGGTCATTTTTTTTTAACAATATTTTTTATTGAGTTCCCAGTTAACAAATAGTCATACACATAGACATAATTCCTTACACACATGTTCACTGCACGATTTTGAACTGGAAAGCAAAAATATAACAAGAGAAAAACAGTCAATGTAAAGTAAATCAGCTACTGTGTACGGCTATGTAGAAACATCTTAGAAAAAAACAAAAACAAAAAAACACCCACATAACACTACATGTTACCATACACATATGCAACTGGGGAGTTAATTTTTGAAAAGTATTTTCACAGTACAAGAAGTTCCTCATTCTTAGTAACCCTGCAGGACACAAAAATTTCTTTTGGAATGCAACTTTTTCCCTTTTAAAATTATGAAAAACAGTCTCGAGTCACAAATACCATCTCCTTCTCTCTCTCCCCCCCCCCCCCCAACATATAGACCATGTATAGTCAACAGCGGGTTAAGGTTGTGTACCTTAGTGTCAAATAGTATCAAGCCAGCAAACTTGATTGTTGGCTCAAAACACACACTGACACCTTTGACGTTTTTAGGCCAACCCAGTTGTCTACCAAAAGCAAGTTTGTGGAGGTGTATATATGCAGATGACTGAGGCTGTGACACGACCATCTAATCTTAACTGGTAAAAATTTGCCTGCAAACAGACCATTCTGTATTGTTTCCACACCAGTCTCACAACATACAGTGGGGTTTGTCAGAGGCATGGGAATGCACAACTAAAGTGCTATGATAGAATTTTTTTTTGCAGGAGACAGGTAATATATATACTTATGGTTACAATGGACTGACCAAATATGTTGAAAGTTACTAGGTTGAAAACTATGAATGAAAAGTTCTGTGTATCATGAATTCTGTAAGATTTTGAATTGTTGTTTTATTCCAATATTGATTATTGACTTGTGCCTTAAATAACTCTTACTGGGGAAAAGTATCAAATGTACCATCATATTAGGTGCCTTGACATATTTCCAAAAATGTGGTGCAAGTGAAAATAACACCTGTCTTGTCATAACGCGATTCTCCCTAACCACTCTATTTTCATGTACATAGATGTGTTGTAAGTAATTGTGATTTGGTCACAGAAGCTTGCCCCCCCCCCCCCAAAAAAAAATGTGCACAAAAAAAAAGTCTTTGGTATCTTTCTCCAAGTACTGATTTTTATATCTACAAAAGCATTTCCTTGGGGAAAAATTTAAACTTCCACTTCTAATTGTTCCCCAAGCCATCAGCACTGGCAGCATTTTAACCCCATAAAGTATAAGTCCTTTACTTGCTTAAAAAAAAAAAAACCCTCCCTATCAAATGTTGAAACCATCAATTCTTGTATCCCATGACAGATAGTCAACTGTCTATGACCAGACACTGTTTACAAAATACTTTTTTTGCCGAGTTATGAACCGTAAAGTTTGATTGAGACACGTCCCCCAAGAGGCCCCTCTTCGAGGTATGTTAGATAGTGAGGTATAGCAACCATCCATACATGGACAGCCGCTAAAGATGTTGTCCTCTTGTCTTCCATGCCCTAGGCGCCCACTGTTTGATCAGTACACATGCTAATGTTCCTTCCTAAGCAGCTACTTTTAAATTCACACCTGAGGGGCCGGGGACCTGGCCCAAGCTCCATCTTTCTGGCCCACTTCAAACACAGCCTCATGCAATGATGGGAAATCTTTTTGAATATCTATAAATCATATATGTGCCTCTGTCCATTTGTCTCATCCCCAGAATAAAGGAAGAAATGCAAATGGTACACGGAGGCATCTTCTCATTATAAAGTAAGAGCCCAATGTCTAATCTTTGGGTGAACTCTGCAGGTCTGCACACAGGTTAGCCCAGGACCACCCATCTATGTTTGCTTAGGCAAACAGTGGGCAAGCTGTGACCTGAACATAACAAGGGCCTTAACAGAACTCAGGTTCAAGTAGCGAGTCCTCTTGACTGTGAGCTGCTCTTATCGCCTCATCTTCTTGTATACAAAGGCACTTCAGCTAGCCCCTCCGCACCAGCACTGTAAAATATTGTCATAATTAAACAGTAAAAGCCTCAAAAACTCGCCTTTCTATCAGCTTAGTGAGTCCGTCATAAATATTCTCTACCTGTAATCAGTCCAGGTAAGTTGCCTGACATTCCTCGACTCCAAAGACACTGTCTACCTGTACTGTACAACAATTGATAACAGCCAAATCACCTTTGTACATTGACTTGTATGCACCATAATAAAAGTGTATAAATATTCAGCCTAAAACTGTTTTTCTTTTCTTTTCTTTTTTGTTTCTGATTGATTTAAATGCCAAATATTACTTTAAAAAAAAAAAAAAAAGCTACAAGAATCTTCGGGAAGATGAGTGTTTTAAAATCTTTCTAACTCTTTGCCATCTGCCTCAATGTTTTTACTCCAATTTCTCATCACCAAAAAACATTTTTGGCGAGACTTGTAGGTAAGACCTACTATAATGGCATGTCCAAGGTCAAGAGTTTTACTTGGCATGTTGTGGGTGCAATGAACATTTGTTGAACTGGTCTCAGTCTGACCAGGAACAATGTCGCCCTCTGGAAATGGAAGTTTTAACACTTTCCAGCTCAAATTGCCCAAAAGTGCCCAGATGTAAATTGCTGTCTGCTTTGAATTTTTAAAAATTAACTCAAGTGCCAAATTTTGGACTGAGTCAACAGCTTTTCTCGGCACACATTGGATGCAATGTGCCCAATGCACACCAAAATAAGCTGCTGACCTGGGGTATTCTTTCGGGAAATATAGGCATACTGGTTCTTGAATGAAAAGTCATTTTTACAAGGAATACGAATCTGGGATCCTAATGATAATTCAGACCAATTTGACTTAAGTAGATTACTTTAGACCTGATAGGCACTGAAAAGACTTAAATAACAGCTTTCCTTGGTCTGAGTTGGGCACAATGAGCTCAACTCATGTCAAGGAAAGCTGTTGACTCGAACCTTATTCTGACCAGGACAGAGTTTTGCAGTGAAAAGTTTTCACATTCTACTTTATGAAACAGTCTTCATTTGAGCTCAAACAAAGCTGTGGCATTTATGCTGTTAAAGATATATTATTTATGCTGTTAATGATACAGTATTTATGCTGTTAAACACGTAGTATTTACGTTGTTAAAGATACAGTATTAATGCTCTTAAAAATACAGTTTTCATGCTGTTAAAGAGACAGTATTCATGCTGTTAAAGATACAGTGTTTATGCTGTCAAAGATACAGGATAATATATATGCTGTTAAAGGTTCAGTTTTCATGTTGATAAAGATACAACATCCATTCTGTTACAGATACAGTATTTATGCTGTTAGAAATGCAGCAATTTATGCCATTAAAGAGGCAGTATTTATACAGTTTAGTTCAGTGTTTAGCATTTGCTTCATGTCTTATTAATCAATACCATAATGTCTGTGCCCTAGCTCTATCATGTGGTCCTAACACCTCATCTTACCAACTTTTCTGGACCCTGTGCTTTTCCTGTGCCAAATATAGCCTAGCTTGCGTTCTCAAATCTACCTTCATACATGTCTGTTTACTTTAAGCTGAACAAAGAAAGGTTTGGAGTTTACCAACAACACAGCGCCAGCAAAAAAAAAAAATAAAAAAATAAAATAAAATATATATATATATATATATATAGCTTCTATGGTTTATGTTCCCGAGAGCTTGAAGACAACAAGTTATACGGCCGATCTTATCTCTCTCTGCCGTTGTTAATTCTGATACAGTTTCCCATGCCACTTTTGCATGTATACATGGCTGGCAAAACTGCTGTCACTTGACATTTGGATCTCTGCAGATCATGGTCCTTTTGTGATTAAATACATGTATTATTGAACGTATGGAATGTACTGGTGCACAAGGAACCAATCAGCAAGCAGTATGCTTATGGGTGTATGTATGTACAATACCATAAATCTTGTATGGGTTTCATCATTGATATAATTTCTAGATCATCAGCTGTACCCACTCCTAGTACTGTTTAATTAAAAAATAAATGTTATGCAGATTAAACCACTTAAATCTAAAAAAGTACATAAACAACGAAATGAATTTTTCTCACTATATTTTTATATATACATAGCCAACTATGCTGACAATTTACTTGTCCTAATTATGCAGCAGTGGTATCCGAGAATCAAATCCACCGGCGAATATTGTTTTGCAT
The DNA here is from genome assembly GCA_964020975.1 of Hermodice carunculata. NCBI lineage: Eukaryota > Metazoa > Annelida > Polychaeta > Eunicida > Amphinomidae > Hermodice > Hermodice carunculata. The sequence continues at coordinate 24,560,523 of OZ026624.1, forward strand.
CTGGCCAGGCCCACTAATACACATTACTGAGAGGAGAAAGCTGCACCTGACCTGAAGACCACAAAGTTGTGTACAGTGAATGCTTGGGGCCACCCACGAGATATATGGCTGTCGGCAAAATGAAATACATGCAGGAAGTATGTACACAAACCAGACCTTCTTAGCCCAAACCCAGCAAGTAACACAAGCCTGTGTACCTTTTAAAAATCTGATTTCTGATGAAATACAACTTTTTATTCAATTTTTGTTTTTTTTCGTTTGTTTTGGTTGCTATTTATGCTGAAGATCTTCTGTATGTTTTCTCTTTGTCACAAAAATAATCTCACAAGGGTAAACCATCCGAGATAAACTAATCACCCGTTATCAAGTGTATCTGAATATTTCTTCTCTGTCTGAAGTTTCCAAACCCATATCCTGCTTTGACCTTTGACCTCCATGAAACTTCACCCTTGACCTTTACATCTGTGCTACTAGTTTATGAATCTGGAGTAAATATCATGTAGACGGTGTGATGCTCCACCCTGATGTTTGTATTAGCTAGAGCTGGTAGGGTCTGGCCTGTATCAAGCTGTGAATCCTCTGCTGTTTCCTAGATCAATTGCCCCCCCCCCCCACCATGATAGTTCTATGAAACAATCAAGCAGCTCTTCAATACATACATCCTATTGACTAGTTCTTATCAGGTGACTGGTGGACAGGACTCTTTCCATTCAGTGTCTCTCTCATTGTCTTTGATGCAGCTCATCTTTCATTCTATTGGCCTGCAGTATCAGCATCACCAAACCAATGGTGATCCCCTCACTTTACAGCTTCCCTCTGTGAGCTGTGTCTGTGAGGACCAGATGGAGAGCTCTCTGGCCCTGACCCTGTGCCTTTCAGGCCTCTTGGGTGAAGTACAGGATAGTATTATTGTAGACAGGGTACAGGGTGCATTCATCACAGCATAGATCTACTTTTTGTTGTCATGTACCGAAGCAGTGTTATTTTTTTTTAGCAGTCTTAGAAAGCATCGGGCTTTTTGAGCTGTACATGGTATGTATAGTGCAGTGTTGGTAACAGAAACGCTGGAAGTGGGCTGTATTGACAGGCACATATAGTGTAGAAATGGGGCTGTCTTATACCAGGCATGGATGTGACTGTGTGACAGTGTGTCACAGAAGGAGTGACATTGTGTCACAGGTGTGAGATCATGTCCCAGAAGATGTAACATTGTCCCAGAAGATGTATTAAATTACCACAGGCATACCATGTGTGACAGAAATCGTGATATGACATGTCACATAATGTGTGACACGTCGCTGGGTCACGGGTGTAATTTTGTGTCACAGAAGGCAGGACTGTTTAAAGGGCTGCAGTAGGTGAAGCAGTTGTGGGTAGAGTTGGGTCTCATAGGAGACAGTTACATTATCAAGGACAAATTTTCTGTTGTAAAGTGCAAGATAATCTTCTTATGGGTGGTACAGTGTCCGACTGATGACCGCAATGTAATTTGATAGAACATAACTTCTGCCTAACTCAGTTTTGCTAGAAGTGGAATTGGGTCAAATGACTTATTGGTCACAAGCTTTGTTTGCAGAACTGTCATAAGGGTGAAATGATAAGTGGCCTCCTTGCCAGTTGACCAAAATGTGCCCAGTATCAGTATGCTAATGAAGCACAGATTCGAAGGCATCTTGCCATTTTGTATCATTTGCTTGTTGCTGTCTTCCCCATCTGTGGCACTGATTTCAGACTCTGCTAATGTAGTTTCCCTTCTGGAAAATCCATGCAAAGAAATGCAAGTTAATTCCAGTTTCACATGTGGCCAGGTTTAGCCATGGGAGCACCAGGTTTGGGTTCTTAGAATATGATAAAGCAATGTATACCTGGGTACCTTTCTTTTGTGATTGATTTTTTTCAGGTTTTACACACGGGAATGAAGCTATGCATTTTCTGCCCTATGACATTGACAAGTTGGCAGTTCAAACACAAACTGCTCACTGTTGGAATAAGATTTTTTTTTCTCCTGACAGCAGCTCTAATATCTCAACATCATATCTTTAACAAAAAACATGGTATATCATGTGATATCAGTTAATTTGGTAACACATGCTGCAGCTTATCATTTTGGTAAAATTTCAAACTGTAGTACAATTTTAATTAAATAACTATTTGATCTTCTGTTCAGTTGGTTTATGTACTATTTGATTGACTTTTCATTTGACTGGAAAATTATGTCTCTGTTTTCAATTAAAATATATATATATATATATATATATATATAGCTATTGGAGAAATAACTTTTGTTCATTTGTCATAGATCTTGGTTTGGGTTGTTTTTGAATGGGTAGTATTGTGTTGCTGCGGAGAGGTTTATCTTAAAGAGGGCAGACTTGTATTGCTGAGGACTGGGTTATGTTGCTGAGGACAGGGTCATGCTGCCGAGGGCAGGGTTATGTTGCTGAGGACAGGGTTATGTTGCTGAGGACAGCATTATGTTGTTGAGGGCAGTGTTATATTGCTGAGGGATAATTATGTTGCCGAGGGCTAATTATGTTACCGAGGGCAGGATTATGTTGCTGAGGGCAGGGTCATGCTGCCGAGGGCAGGGTTATGTTGCTGAGGACAGGGTTATGTTGCTGAGGACAGGGTTATGTTGCTGAGGACAGGGTTATGTTGCTGAAGACAGGGTTATGTTGCTGAGGGCAGCATTATGTTGTTGAGGGCAGGGTTATATTGCCAAGGCTAGTTATGCTACCGAGGGTGGGGTTATGTTGCTGAGGGCAGGTTTATGCTGCTGAGGATAGGGTCACATTGCTGAGGGTAGGGTAATGTTGCAGCAGGCAGGCTTGTGTTGTTAAGGGCTGGTTTATATCACAGAGGGCATGGCTTTTGCAGAAGGTTGCACGATTAGCTGACTCAGTGGCTTCTCAAATGCTGGCCCTGGTTACCATCCCATCACCTCTGAAGAAACTGCAGGCACTTGAAGGTCTGGCTATGCAGGCAATACACTCTTCCCAGTTTATTCTATAGTAGAGAGTTATGTATTAAGGCTTTTTTTTTTTTTTTTTTTGAACTGAAACATAATTTTTCATTTTTTTCGGCTCCTCAGCCATCAGGCCCTTCCCCCTTTTTACTTTATTTACGTAATAAGGCCACACAGGATTGTTGTATGAAGGGCCAGACTGTTTCACAGAGGGCACATTTGTCTTGTGCCCAAAACTGTATTGTGTATATATGTAAAGTCGTGTTGCGGCCACTATACGCAGTCCGGGAGCCCCAGCTGCTCCAAGAAGTCAAGCTACAACCACAACTGCAGCAGATTCTGCAGCAGCATCAATTGATCGGTGCGACACATGATAGACACATGATAGCCTACCTGGCTTCGTTGGCTGCTGGCTGCTGTTTCTTGAATTGCACAGGGCTACGGTGAAACAATAGTATTAGCTGAGAGGCAAAGTACTGCCACCAAGTCCGTACTGACAGGCGGCACAAAACACCAGCCAGCACTTCAGCCATTTGTACCACCGACAATACTGATTCAACACCCAACCAGAAAAACTTTCATGTTTGCATCCAGTGTACACCTTGTGGGGAAAAAACAATAGAACATGATTACGTGAATTACCTGTCGAACAATGTACCGACAATTTTTTGACAACTCCATATTGTCCTTATGTGCTTTGAATATTTGATTTGTGAAAAGAAAATCTGCCTTATTTGCAGCACTGTTTACTTGCCTGCATAAAGAAAGGTGTTATATTTCTGCATGCAATGTCTAATCTGCAACTGACATCAACGCCTGAGCGGCAAGAACCTCTAAAAGGCCAGCAAATGACAGTGACGCTCCCACAGAGTTTTAAAGGAATATACATTTCCTTTTTGTTGCGGGTTCTAGGTGTGTGCAGACGGGCCTTGTAGAGGCATGTGGGTAGATTAATAGGCAACAAGAGAAGGGTAATTAATCAGCCAGTGCGAGTAGATTACTTTTCTCTTGCTTAATAAATAATGGTCATTCTCAGGAAATCATTTCTGGGAATTTTCTAGGGGTATAAACCTAACACAGTGGATCAATGTCAGTCCTGGCTCTCTGAACCCTAGGGCGGTAATGAAATCCATTAATGTTTCAACATTTCATATTTCTTGTTTTTCACCGGCTCACTACCCCACCACCCAGCAACCAATCACATGTCCATACTTTTCATTGCTGCACTTTTGGTTACTCTTTGATATTGCTGCCATGGCGAGGCTTATGAGACACCCATACACCATACAACCCCCCCTGCCGACACCTTCAATAGTCCAGCCCAGTTACTGTACTTATTCTAATCAACCACACGCCATTTTGTGCCTTTGCTTTTTTCTATATCTGTGCCTGGTAAGGCTAGAAGTCTACCTGATAGCTGGTGGCCGCTGCTACTGGATAAGTAAAAAGCCCACCTTAATGAGTGCCACAAGATTCTACCATAACCTGGCATCAAAGTCGACTTCCCTGCAACAGCCTGAGAGCAACATTGTAGCATTTCAAATACCAGCTATGCAGATATACTGACTACACACCAACCCTGGGTACACAGCTACAGAAACACTGTTGCTGGTGGCTTAGAAATAATATGCTCAGATATACTGGGTAAACTGGCACTAACTGACATACTTGGTTACTGGTAAAGAAATACTGGTGCCAGTACCAAGTAGCTAAGAAATACCACGTATACTGGTACAGAAATGCTGGTACCAGTAGCTAAGAAATACCACGTACCCTGGAACAGGAATACTGGGTAAACTGGTACTAACTGACATACTTGGTTACTGGTACAGAAATACTGGTGCCAGTACCAAGTAGCTAAGAAATACCACGTATACTGGTACAGAAATGCTGGTGCCAGTAGCTAAGAAATACCACGTACCCTGGAACAGGAATACTGGGTAAACTGGTACTAACTGACATACTTGGTTACTGGTACAGAAATACTGGTGCCAGTACCAAGTAGCTAAGAAATACCACGTATACTGGTACAGAAATGCTGGTGCCAGTGGCTAAGAAATTCCACATACCCGGAACAGGAATACTGTATAAACTGGTACTAACTGACATACTTGGTTACTGGTACAGAAATACTGGTGCCAGTACCAAGTACCTAAGAAATACCACATATACTGGTACAGAAATGCTGGTGCCAGTAGCTAAGAAATACCACATACCCTGGAACAGGAATACTGGATAAACTGGTACTAAATGGCATACTTGGTTACTGGTACAGAAATGCTGGTGCCAGTAGCTAAGAAATACCACGTACCCTGGAACAAGAATACTGGGTATACTGGTACAAAAGTCTGGAGTCAGAAGTTGGGAAGTGCCACATACACAAGGTTCATGAATAGTGTGTATATGAATACACAACTCTAGCCCTGAATGACTGAAGTGCCCTCTACAAGAGATCAGCAGAAGCTTCTGTTCTTGCTTTCCCCTATTTCCTAGACCTGTAGATTATATGTCAAAGAAAAAGATGAATAGGTAGGAGAGTCACTGCAAAAATAAGATTTATGGAAGCGGCTGTGGCAGATCTTGTCAATCCACTTTAGAAACACTATACGTATCCCTTTCTGGGAGATGCATAATAAGATTCTTGTGAAAGGGCAGTCTTGAAAAATCTGCCATCTCTGACCAGAAGTGGTCTTTAGAGCAGGTACCACTGTACAGCAACATTGACAATCCTAAACACTTGGTAAATACTAGGTATGAATATTGAGTTTACTGGTAAAGAATTTCCTGGAACATTCCATGGTCAAAAAAAATAAATAATACTTAACTCATTGCATACGAGGCCCTGATTTTTCCATATATTTACCTAGATTTAAGATGACAATTGCATATTTAAATTCTTCATGAAAAGAGCTTTCATTCAAGTACCAACATGCGTATAGTCTTAAGTCAGTGGTTCTGGCACTGCCTGGCAAGTCATGCTGCAGCTGCCACAAGGGCAGCTGCAGCATGACTTGCCAGGTAGTGCCAGAACCACTGACCAATGCCTGTCACCATAGTATGGAATCAGTTAAGCAATACTGGTTACACTGGTGCAGACATACGGTCCACACGAGTAAATCATTGATATTGGCTGTATTCTAGCTGTAAAACAAATTTTTTCCCCCCAACCTTAAATCTGGCTATCATAACAAGTAGGAAGACACTGATAAGACAAGCATATAAGTACACACACTACCGGCAAAAATTGCTCTTTTCACTCTAATGTCATACTGATTTCTACTAATTGTTCAAAAATAGCTTCTTAAATACACAAAAATACGGCGAACTTAACATATATATACTGTCAAGTTAATTTCACACAGATATAATTACCCTTAGTTTCACAAATGTCATTTTAAATTATTTTATTGTTCTCTTTTGGAATTTTTTTGTTTTGTTTTGTTTTGTTTTGTTTTTGCAAGTAAATTTGCTGTCACATATTGAGATCAGTCAAGTGTTTTAAATTTTGTATTCCTTTTAAAACATACTTGTGAAATAAAATATGTTTACAACATATTCTAACAATATTGATTGGTAAGTGGTGTACATCATGTTATCAGCTATATCACTCTACAAACACTGGATGAAATGATACATGTAAATATAAATAATGAGGGTCTATTTTGAGTGCTCCAGTCAGGAACTGTTTACTGCATCCATGAAATAACAGCCCAAGATTTCAAAGCTTTTTCTTCTGTCAACTTAAAAAAATGATTTCTGTGATTTGCCAAAGATGTCTGTCTTCCTGCTGAAGTCCTCATAATTACCTGCCACCGGTTACCTGCGTTTATTATCAGCCAGTGCCTGATGCATGGCAAGTTACCAGTTCAGTATCGGTAATTTCAACTGATCTATGGTCACATATTGGACTGAATGAACTAGTTTTTATTTTATGTGTCAGCCCTGGACTTTTCACACAAGTTCATACCAGTTTATGTCTACAACTGTTGCAATGCAATGATCCTACGTACAGCAGTTTCTTGACAACATACGCTTTTATTGTTTTCCCATAAAGCCAGACACGCTCATATCCTTATGTTTCATCCCGCTGTCAACAGGCCATTCACATAATTTATATCAGAAAAAAAATAATCTCAAAGGTCAATTAGCAATGCACCTGGAGATACGACGTTTCCATTCTGCGTATTATTCCCCCTATTTACTATCTATACCTATCTCCTTCCTAATCCAATAATCTTTTCTTTTTAAAATTACCCTATGCTAACAATTGCCTACACAATTTACAAGATTAATTTAATATTTTCACAGAGGCAACTTTATTAGGATTTATTTTGTCTCACGAAAGTTGTCTGATCAGACAAGAGATAATGATGATGCACAGCCTAGAAGCTCAGGGGCTTCTGATGAATGAGACTCTCAGAGTTGGCTTTTTTATGTGTGCAGGAAAGATTCAACAGTCTTTAGATTTTTTTTTCCCCAATTCTTTTTTATCAGTGAGGGGCAAGGAAAGAAAGATCAATTCAGGTTATCAAATTTAATTTTTTTGTTTTTGTTTCATCAGGCACAATGAAAGCTTGTCTGTATGTCTCTCTATCAACAGTGGTCCCCCTTTTATAAGGCCATTCCAAAGGCAATCATAAAGTCGCTTTACAAGAGGGTTGGCCTCTCTTGAGGGGGAGAATATTATGGAAATACCTAGCTTTCTGCACAAGAATGCTGGCCTTTCAAGAGGGGTGGCCTCTGGTGGGAAGGGCCTTATAAGAAGGGGATCACTGTGTATGTGTGTGTATATATATATATATATATATACATTCCTTGAAAGACTTTCTAGGACAAGGCCAAAAGTGGCCTCTCAGAGAACAGGCTAAATATATATATATATATATATATATATATATATATATATATATATATATATATATATATATATGTATATATGTATATACATATGGCTTTAAAGAAGATAAAAAGGTTGTAATCTTTGACATATCAATTATTTCAGATTTGTCAGGTTATCAAGCATGACTGGCCTAAGTCAGTTGGTGCTTCCATTTGACAATAGTCTGTGGTCCTGTGTGTCAGGTTTGCCTGTAATGGTCAAGTTAATTAAAAGTACAGCATAAATCCCAGTGTAGAACACTGTAATAATAAACCAGAAGAAAAAACTTGTACACCAAGGACTGCAGCTGACTGCCATGTGACAATGGTCTTTTTAGCCAAGTTGCACTGCACTGCTGAAATCTGTTTTAAGGAAAACCATTGACTGTTCAGGTCACAGAGAACCATTTTTAAGTGACATACCATAAATTCTCTATTAGAAGACACATCCGTATTAGAAGACGCACCCTGACTTGGGGACATCTACAAGGTTTTAATCTCCGTCATTTTGTTCAACAGAAAAACCCTAAGAGAAGACGCACCCCGACTTCAGGCTGCTAATTTGAAGTAATCAAAATGAAAAGTTCCTGCCTGAGTTTCATGTGTGCGACTCGCTGATCATTTTTAACGTTATTTTATCAATATTACAGAAGCATGTTTCCGTAATATTGATAAAATGACATTAAAATGAAGGAGATTAAAACCTGGTAGATATCCCCAAGTCAGGTTGCATCTTCTAATAGAGAATTTATGGTAAGTCACTTAAAAATGGTACTTTTTTTCTGTCAGTGGTACTTTCATCAATAAAAAGTAGGTATATTAAAAATGCAACCCTTCTATCATTACTTGACCTTATGATGTTATGTGTTCTTGGTATTTCTACTTATGTAGCTACCATAGTATCTCATCAGGTCATGGTGCAGGGTAAACTCTCTATTAGAAGATGCAGCCTGATTTCATCATCTTCAATTTGGAAAAAAAAAATGTATTCTAACACAAGCGCCAGCTTCAATTAGAGAATTTACGGTATGAACTTTCCACAGGATCACAGAGTCTATACCGATTTGCAGACCCAAAGCAACCTGATTTTGGGAGACAGTGCCTCCAGCAGGGGTGTCTCACAATGTTTCAAAACATTAGGGAACACTGGTACTTTATTTTCTAAGAACAGGGAATGTTTGTGCTGAGCTTTTGGGACAAGAGACCATGACAGATCTTCCCAGAGACCATGACACATCTTGGAAACATGGATGACTGAGCTGTACAAGGGACGCTGGATTATTTCCGGGGAACAGTGAACATTAGGCTGTGAAGTACTGAGAACTGAGAACACAGGGAAGTCTGCCAGGCTACCAGTAGCCTGGAGACAGGTAAGTCTGCAGTAGTGGTTTACACATACACACACAAATTTAAACTCAGAAAAATCCACCTTTAATGTCATTTTTACAGTTTAAGTCCAAATTTTTCTGCTGTTAAATTTTTATTATTTTTCTTGAATGCTGTTACTCATCTCTCTGGAAGCAGTAGTCTCTTAGATTTGCAGGGTTTCCCTGGGATATGAGCTGACTTAAACATGTGTCAAGTGTTAAGTTTGAATGAGCCTTACTGATGTATATGAGTACAACATATGCAGGCCCATATGGCGACACGTCTGGCCATCTGTGTCTGCAAAATAGGTGACAAATGATTGTACCAGTCTCCTTTTCTACCTGATTTGGACCCCACCCCCTTTCAACTGACCTGCATCTGACTGACCAGCAACTGACCAGCAGTTTGAAAACACGAGCGGGCAGTAACCTCAGAAAGTCAAATGTCAGCATTTCAATACCATCAATACTAGAAATGCTTCAGACAAAATCTATACAGCCCTTGTCCATCCACTTCCCTCCCTGGTCACCTACACACACACACACACACACACACACACACACACACACACACACACACACACACAAAGACATAAAAAAATATTTTTGCTTTCAGCAAACAAATGTTCAACAGGTATATTTAGAAAAAGGTTATATCAACTTCAAAGTTTACTTAAAATCTAGCTCTCATTGCCGATGTTGACAAAACTTGATTTGCCCTGAATTGACATAACATTACTAGGTTCATATTCTTTGTAAGTAGGCCTTTCATCCTAGTTCCAGCAAGTATACAGTTGTAGAGACCTTATGGAGGGGCCGTATCAACAGCTTTCCCTGGCATGCTCTGGGCAAAATGCGCCCAAAGAAAAGCTGTCGACTCAGTGGAAACTTGGCCCTGAAAGAGTTGAACATGAAGGCGGTTTGCTAACCTCCACATTCCCTGTTTCTCTGGACTACGGTAAATTGCTTTAATTTCACAGTATCCTTATTTTCACTTATTTCGAGGAGAGCACAAAACAGTCAAAATAAAACAGAGTGAAATAGTACTTTAACAGTGTTTGAATAGGAATTATGTCCAAAACAGTGAAACTAAAACTACAGCAAAATATCGAAAATACAAAAGCTGTGAAAATTTAAATACGCAAAAAAAGAAGAAGCAATTCACAGTATTTAAGCAAATTTTGCCCCAAAATAAATTTGACCGAACATAAATTTGTCACTGATGCCAGAAAGTATGAAACAGCATAATCCATGCTGCGATACAATACAATTTGATACACTACACAACCACTATATATAATATATATATATATATATATATATATATATATATATATATATATATACACACACACATATATATTTACATACATATACCAGTATATACATATGTATACATATATGTATATATACACACACACACACACACACATATATATATATATATATATATATATATATATATATATATATACACACATATATATTTACATACATATACTAGTATATACATATGTATATATATATGTATATATATATGTATATACACACACACACACACACACACACACACACACACACATATATATATATATATATATATAATCCTGAAGCCCTTGTATCATCACCAGACCAAACCAAGAAGCAGCCCTAGGACCCTTATCGTAAATCATGAAACATTGCCCTCAAAACAGGAGCCCCCTGAACTGCCTGTCTTTCATTGGCCATCCATGAAATGAAAACATGTGCTGATATTTAGCCTCAGTTTGAATCTGTTTACCCCCCCACATCTCACATTCCTTGTCTCCATATCACGACATTGAATATGGTTGATAACCAGAGCTGTATCTACCATGAGTTGTGTTATAGGAAATATACCGTATTATTCCTAGTAAGCATCCCAGAGTGCTTTGGACATTTTTAGAAAGTGTGACTCAAATTCAGGCCTATGTTTTGATACTGTATCAACATAATTAATGATACAAACTTAAGATATTCATACATTCTAACATTTTGTGTCATAAAAAAGGAGGGGAGGTGGCAGTTAAGGGGGTAAGAGAACCATGGACGGAAAATCAAGTGAGCAGCTCTCTAGGAGCAGTGAGTCCTTTAGAAAACTGAAGCTGATAACGACATACTGTGGCTGGAAAATTAATTTTAGGGTTGATGGGAAGAAATGTTAAAGTAAATACATGTACTGTATATCTCCCAATGACCAACTTTGCTTCTGACACAAAAACCCCAAAATACCCCTCTGTTTTGGAACTATATCTTAAATGTTATAAGTAAGGGACAAAAAAAAAAAAAAAAAGTAATACATATTTAGCCTAATTTTCACTTTTTCTGATCCCAGCAAGATGGAGGAGACTTAGTGGAGCGTGGGTGCTCATTGGGAGAAATTTGGTAATTCATCTTGCTGTTTCCGTCATGGGAATGGTGGGAATTTAGGTTAAGTGGTCTTACTGTCCAGGTTTGTCTGTTCTCTCATCTAGTCCTCTATGTCAGTAATGTGTTATGTCTGACATCTGCTAGATGCCCTCATCTAAACTATCCCAATCTGGCAGCCACGCTGAAATCAGACACCAACACATGATGAAAATGCCCCCAGCATCATAGGTCTTAACCGAGATGAACAAATCTGAAAAACTAACAAACTCTGGCTAAAAAAAAAAAAAAGTTCCAGGGAATAAATACATTTATGTAGGTCTGATTATCTAAGATAAAGGGGATAAATGAAACTATATCTGCTTAGCTCTGCAACCTGAATGGTTACTTTACTTTGGGAGCTTTTGTAAAAAGATTTGAGGAATTTATGTGTTCACACATTTCTGCCAGAAAAGTAGCAAGGATTTTTTTTTTATATCATTACCGCAAGCACCCTTCCGAACATCTCACTAACATATTCTAGGGTCTGTTTCCATCTTTGTCTCTGCTTTCATTGAGGATTCCTGACCTACATGTCAGTCAGTTGTCTGGGTAGGTAAAAAGGCAGTGAATATGTACAAGGCTCACAATCAATTCACACAACAGTTTACAATGATTCATGCAGTCATGACGTCCATGCAGACAGTTTTAAAATCAACAAACATTTTTCTGACAATGCTTCATTGATGTGAGAGAACTACCTTTCAAGTGAGGGATCACTCTCCTCATTTCTCAAGGCCCGGTTTACAGTTTACAGAACAAGTGTGATTTCTGACCTTGTGATATGGTCTGCCTGACCCTACATCCTGGTTTTGCGGTCCTTATACGCAGACATGGGGGAGAAGCTGGGTCAAGGAAGGGACTGTGTGTGACCCGGGCTTTAGACTGTTTGAATTACCTGACCTACAAACTGACACAGACCAGCGTAGTGGTGATGACATAAGCTTATTGGTAAAAATCCACGGCTGCTGACCAGTGGTGAGTGTCCACTCAAGACTCTGGCCAGTTGTGTATGTGTAGACAGGCGGGGCTGCTCCGACATGTGGAGTAAGTGGTGTGTACTACGACACAGGGAGAGAGTGCGTGAGCCAACGCTTCCATAGATCCCCACTAGGCACATGCCAGTGTAACTTCCTGCCCGCTATCGACCCAAGCTTTACTGACCTGAATTGAGGTTACCTGGCTGCGTTGACCACGAGTACTGCAGCCAGCTGCCCAGCAGTATGGCTATGTCTCTGTTACAACTACTGGTATAAATCCACGACAAGATAAACACAGACTGGCCATTTCCGTCCTTGGCTACGTACAACTCCCATTGTGATTGTCTTCATGGTTGATGGCTGAATGGCTCATCAGAAAGCACTCCTTGGGCTTAATCAGTGAGCCCCGAGAATTGTCCGTGTATATAAAACGGCAAGGTCACCAATTGACTGGCACATAATTGAGATGCAAGTCATATATATCTGTGCGAAGTGGTGATGTCACGTTCATTAATCCATGACAGATATGGAGGCTTTTGAAAGTCAAATGAAACTGTGTAAACTGTGGTACTCATACGGCCACATTCCTCAAGCCCCAAATCAAACATTTCACAATCAGTCACAAATCCATTTACCTGTAACAAAGCAACAAGTTGTTTTTACTGACTGCCCTTTCCATGACAACGCGCTACACTATTGAGAGGAGCCGGGTCATTAAAGCGCAAAAAACGGCCCCACGACATGGAGGCTTATTCACGGTATTGTTCAAACAAAAGTCTCAACACTTGTCATTATCTTAACTATGTGCACAAAGTGGAACGGATCCTAAGCCCAGTTTGAATCCAGCGGTGCTGACCCCAATTTGGCTGACGGCATCGAAACCTGAGCAGATGAGCGTCTTATGGCATTCATCAATAGGAGATATTTAACGCGCGGCTCACACCAGATGTGTGTGCCCAAATGATCAGGTTTGCCAGGGGTCAACCAACGAGACCTTATGCTAATGAGACTGCTGCTAAGAAGTAAGAAAAACAATTCCCATTCAAATCCTATTGAAGACGTTTACAATAGACGGGACTTGTTTAGACCAGAAAGCCTGCAGACCACATTAAATTATGCAAGTAAAACTTGTCAATTCTTTTCAAAGTTAAAATCAGCCTGCAAATCAGGGCCATTGAAAGACCTGTTCTCTGCCTGTGCTCCCAGGTCAGGGCAGATCAAAATGGCAGCTCATTCTCCCAGTCCCACTGCTTTCTTTACATACCAAAGCATAAGTACATACACCTCAAATTGCCTGCTTTTGTCTGTTTTTTCAATTAGCTCCTCAGTGCCTCCCAGTTTTACATTTCAATGAGTTCCTCTATGGTTCTCTCTTCACCCTTGAGATAAGAATCCTACTTGTTCTCTGATTGGTCAGCGACTCTCCCCTGCACAAAAGCAGCACACATCCTCTTGTTTGATGACGAGTCGGCTCAAACAAACCAGTAATCACCCACTAACAAAGTTTATCCTGGGACCGTGGACATCGTCAATAATTAATATGATAGAATTATACATTCACTAGCCTCTAATCTCCTTTTTCCATTGATTTATATTTTTGACGTCACCTATTATTTTGAGAGTCAATAGCTACCTAGGAATAAATTGCACAGTAATTGTTAATAACTTGCATACAGAGCCTTATAAATGGCATGAATTACACCAGTAATGAAGACAAACTAATTAATACTGCCCCAGCCTGGACACGTGATGAAACGCGTTAATGAACCAGCCCATCTACCCAATTCAATTGTTGTGATTCGCTCTGTAATGTTGGCTGGGGCTTCCAACCACCCTGTCATCTGCACACTGTCATAATCTTTGCTCGGATCATGTTCAGATGAACCTTTGCTGCATACACTGTTTCACGAATATCATGATTCTTTTCACCATGTAATTTTAGTGCCCCTAACTACACATACTGACAAATATTTACTGCTAGCTGGTTTCTCAATCCCATTTTATGAAAGACAATGCTTTGGCCTCACGAATCAATTTCAGTGGCTGAACCTAACAGGGACTGCTAATTTGATAAGCCACATCAAATATTCTGTTGTTACAATAAAACTGACGATTCACGCTTGAAAGACAAGTCACATGCAAATTTCGGTTCTTGGGAGCAAAATGGCTGGAAGCTACTTAACTACCAAATACTGAGAATGAACAATATGGTTGTGAGTTAATGACCAGGTAAACATGCCGTGCTGTATCTGATGGCCATTTCTTATCACCACTGACCCACGGTCCCATGGACACAGCAACAATTGTTTTAATCACCCACCTCAGCAGAATACACCCCTCAATGTTTTTAGGACCCCAACAAATGTAAGGTGGGTGGATGGGTGGGTGGGGGGCATGCTATGCTCAAAGTATCCTTCACCCTGCACAGTTTGTGCCTGTTTGGTTTTTGTGCATGTTTTCACTTGCTGACATGTACTGAAAAACCCCTCCCAGCTAATACCAAATGCCCTACAGTTATCTTGAAACTGCAGTCTTGTGAACACTCTACTGGTCCTAATTAGTGCCCCGGGCACTCAAAAAGCTCGAACTGGCACGAGCTGCTATTAGAAACCTATACATTGGAACATTATAACCATAAAAACTGAAGATTTATGGCAAAATGAACAATATTTGACAATTGGTTTTTTACCTTTTCACCAGTGGACCAGGGAGATGCTGAAGGGAATGGAGACGTTAATTAGCGATAGTTCAATGAGTAAAGTCCAATATAAAACAATTTCTGGGCAGGCACATTGTGAGGTAAGCATGGCCAAGTGGAGAGCAGCTTATTTATATTCATAGCTCAATCTTGTTCAGACCTAGTACACACCTACCCAAAACACAAAAGTTATAATACATTTCGTCCATAACCGAGGCAAGGTACAAAACACAAATTTTAAAACCATGAATTTGAAATACTATTACCCAATCCAGGGGAAGGACATCTGGATACTACTGCTGGATCTGTATGCAATACACATCTATCTCATTCAAGCATTGCAATACACACTGCCAATGGGGAATACGTTGATCCTGTCTGAATCCTTTTGATTCCCATCAATGTTCAATGCCCGTTATCTTCTTCCTGATCTGTTCTGTTTTTTACATGAGGTACAGAGCTCTTTTCACTAATAACAACACAATTGAACATGTTACATCATATCATTGACGAACTGATAAAACTGTGCACTTTATCAACCACTTCATGGTCAAACAAATTAATGTTTGTGTTTGTCAATTACCAGGTACAGATAACCAATATGGTAGCATCTGCTCTGAGGACCACATCTTGTAAAAGACAGCACGTCTTTCAAAGACGCTATTTTTTTCTATGATACATTTACCTGGAATTTAAGACCACTTGGAATATGAAATCACTTTTTCTGGCAGCAGAGGTGGTTTTATATAACTGGTACTATTCTGGTATGCTTTGCCATAAAAGTTTATATCCCCTGGTCACCAAGTGAATATCATCAATATCTAGCCTTTCCTGGACACAATTTTTTTTTTCAAAAAATTTAAGTTCTGCATGGGAAAAATTCTTCCTGTATTTACCCCTTCCAGCAGGGTGGCTGAGTTGAGGGTGTTAAGGAGGGTCGACGCCCCCTGAAGGAGGGTGGCTGGGGACAAGTGGCGGCTAGACTGCCATGATGTACAAAAGAGAGAGCCCTGATGCTCTCTCAGACAAGTTGCTCATCTCAGCCTATCATTTGTGCAATATGGCCCCTGCCTCCATTTCTATAATGCATGCTAATCACTGGAACCTCTGCCCACTCGAGGGCCCTGGCAGCTCTCTGATTAACATCTCTAATTACTGTCAGCCTAGTGGCGAGCCATGGGCCAGCCCTGCCAGCAACCCAGGGCAAATTAATTGAACTTTGAAAGGAAACATCATCAACATTTATTCATGTTAGCCGCCACACCTAGGTGACGGAAGATAATTAACAAACAGACTCCCCGATCCATTATCTGAGTACACAGTTCAAAGTGTTAAACAGGATGCGTTTGTATTACGCACATCCGATAACACTGGTTATTACAGCCTGCAAAAAATCAATATAAAAAGTTCGAGTAGATTTCATGGGTGCCCACTGCAAGAGAAGTCAATGCATAATCAAGCATGATCGTCTTGTCTATGTTATGATTACTGGGGAAAAAAGCCCTGCACCTCATTACGCAGCCATAACGCTGTTGGTGACCTCACAGCCACGATCAGCCCGCATTATCCAGCGAGAAGCACTCGGGGAATAGAAAGTGCCACATACAATAACTCTTGATGAGAACTGATGGCGGGGCGAGACCCGTACAAAATGTCTCACAGAATACCAAACTACTGAGGCCATGGCACTGACCAGCCAAACTTGTACCCTCCTGTCTGGGGGAGTCATTTCGGCAATACCCCACACCCTACCGTCCCCTGACCCCTTGCCACATGAAACCCCTCTGACGATCATTTCACTTTAGCTAGGCAACAATACACAGGGCCACTTATTCTGCCAGTTCACCATCCACACTGCCACATCAACCTGACTTCCAGCTTCATACAAGACACATCTGGTTGCCATGGTAACCACATTGCTACAACTAATAAGTGACCTGGGTTATTTCATAAAACAAAGAGCCTATGTGGATTCACAACTGTTGCAAGCAGCACTTGCTGCGAATTAGGCAGGTCTTAATGTTTCATTACGAGTATCCCGTTACAGGCCCAGGCAGCCTCCCTGCCCTCCTCGGCTTCCTTATTTGGACTAGTTCCTAATCAGCGTAAAGTACAATGACTTCTCTGCATCCTACTGGACAGAACACAAGCATCCCTACATATCAGAGGCTGCTCTAGATTTGTAAGAAACAACTCTTGAGTTTAGACCTAACACCTCAGCTCTAGCGGTGTTTTATATGCAGCCATCTCGGGTCTTTCCTGCCCACCAGTTCCTCTGGATGTTTAACCAACCAAGCTGATATATCTGACAAGTTTGCCTCCCTGATGAATTATCTCAAATTCTAGCCCTGATCCAAGCTCTCTGGACCCATAGTCTGTGGATCCAGGATCTCAAACTGGCCGATAGAGAGATTAAAGTTTTTGCATGAAAAATATAAGTGAGCAGTGTTTGGAGACTCTCTGAGTGATGGCGGGATGGCCAGAAAGCCTAAGTGGTGTGGCCTTGGTTGACCGCTGCCGCTGGACCGGGTAAACTATCGTGGTCACCTGACTTGACCACTGTGTAAGTGCCCAGTCAAGCCACACAGGTGCCCTGGTCACAGGCCGCAGGTGTCCCTTAACCTTCCCTCCAGCCACCATTCCCAAGTTACTGTCCAATGTGAGATTTTTACCAGGTGGCCACCACCACATGAATATTTCAGTTGTTGACCTGGAATTTGAGGGCATCACATATTACCTCGTCGTTAACTCTCACTGGTATCAAGTTCGGCCTGAGTCAACAGCTTCTGCTGCATGCCCTGGGTGTTATGGGCCCAAAGTGTGCAGAGGAAAGCTGTTGACCTGGACACTTGTTATGGTAACACAGGCATGCTGGTACTTGAGTGATAGGTCGGTTTCCAGAGAATATGAATCTGGTATCAGTATGTCAATTCACAGCTTATCAACTTTTGCTGAAATTGGCCACTGACAGGTTGAGACTGAACACAGCTGAACAAACAATGGGGAAAAATGAGAACTGTAGAAGAAAGAGTCCTATTGGAGTTGCCAATCCTTGGTCAACAGCTTTCCTTGCCATCAGTTAGAACCCAATGCTCACCAAACAAAACTGTTGACTCGACTCTATATCAATGTAAGTGGGGTTTGGTTGGTGTGCTTAATCTGCTGCCGTTGTCCCATATATCCTTGTTGGTGGCTGCTACTGCAAATTAAAACTAGATAAAAAAAGAGAAATTCCTAATGACAATTTCCATGGAAAAACATCTGTCATAATAGGGCATAAGTTAACCAGGATATTAGGATGTACTGACTCTGGTACAGTGGTATCTCTGTTTGGGTGTCATCTCTGAGAGGCCAATGCACCCAGCTTGAGAGGCCGCCTTTTTTAGGCCCTTGAAGCTTAATCCATGTTACTACTGCACAGTGGCAGAGACCACTCCAATGAAAGTCCACCTAACTTTTATGATCAGGTCCCATGTACTTTCCCACGTTATTTTTACCTCTATTCATAAAGCCTTGGGGTGGTCCCAAAAAGGCAAGACTGCTGCGCCTCTGTTGGGAGACTGCCTACCATATTATCCCTATTGGTAGCACAGGCGGGCATGACATAACACCAGGGGTACACAACTAATATGCACCACTGTAAAATGTTATTTTATACTGGCCATACTGCCTTAAAAAAATCTCGTTTCTTTCCCAGGACTGTCTGTGTGATTAACTGTGCACAATGAGATGAAGTGTAATTTTTGTAACATTCAGTCTCCCCGAAAGTTCAACGACCTGGACAAAACATCCATCCACTTTGTTTCAAAAGGTGTGTGTGTGTAGGGGGGTGGGGGTGGAGTGGAGGGGAAGGAGGGAGGCCTACAATTAGGGCATATCCTACAAATAGGCATAATATAGTAATTTCACAGACATATCTTCTATAATGTGGATCTATTTAAAGGCTGCGAAGCTTTATAGATCATTTGTACCATAATTTCCATGATATACATATATATATATATACTTATATATATTTGCGTTACTGTTCACAGACTGTCTAAAGACAACTCTTTGGCCTCACCTTGGCAGGACCTCTTCATCAAGGGGAGCATTACTGTTTTCCATGCTTCACAAATCAAGCTTGACACCTCTATTCCACTTATGGTGAATACGGCAGAGTTCTTATTTGCAATATCATTTTTGGAAACATTTTTTTTGTGGGGGGGGGGGGGGGGGAAGGGGCTGGAAGCACTCCCATTAGTGACAATGGTAGGTATGTGCTGTTCTTTTAGAAAAATTTCCTTAACAAAGATCAATCATTTTGTCAAAAATTCCCTAAATACTTAAGGGAAATTTTCCCAAATTCAGGTCAATATTTTCTTCACAGAGCATTTTTGCATGCCAATTTTTTGCCATATTTTCTACTATTTTAGTGAAAACTACCTTTACAAAGATATCTTTTTTATTGAAAACTGCCCTAAAGATGGTTGGATTTTCATAAGGTCAAGTCAAAAGTCAGTGGTCCTCCCCCCTCCCCATAAGGCTAACCTAACCCAATGCAGTCAATGATTGGTACCATAAGAGAGATGGCCTCTGTCAATGGGGAAAATGGAAATGCCGATCTGGGTGCCTTTGGTGACAGGGGCCGGGGGGGGGGGGGGGGGGGGGTACTATACAGACCATGTACACGATCAACAGGTAAAGAGTCATTCATGTCCACTATTCTGGAATTACAAAACGGTGATGAAGCATTGCACAAAAAAAAAAAAAAGAAAAAAAAAAAAACCTGAAAAAATGTCACTTCCAAAGTATTCTCGTTAGCATGAAGGGATCACATTTAACCATAGGAGTACCTTTCAAACCTCCCTAGTGTAGTCTACTCTTTTGAAAATGATTAAAATGGTGCCTAACCACAAAACCCAGATGGCAACGTTGAAGGATGTTGCTTCGCTTTGTGGCTGAAGCAAGCTGCTGACAGCTCGTCCCTCATATACACGTAAAAATCATTTTTCTACAATCAGCAGCAGACTATATGTCAGTTTTTATGGTGCTCATCATTAACAACTGATTGGTAGCAATAATCCCGACCGGGGACCCAGACCCACCGTAATCGCAGTGATCCATGACCCGTGGATTCATGGGTATCTGTAAGGAAAACAGAGAACGTATCGCATACTGCGTGATGCTTGCTGGACAACGTGCAGAGTACCTACCGAATAAACTGGAAGCCAGGACACAGTTGTTTGGTCTCGCTGAAGGAAAGCATTGCCAGTGACTTGTCAAATCTCCAAGTTGTGACAATCTGATTTGGCTGATTACCACATAATGACTTGTTCTTGGGAATTGGGTGACTTTTCATCAGAAGGGAAGCTGTGTACAGGGGCTACATAGCAAGCCATATCAAATGCATCTGATGAGGCCCCGCAATATAATATGTCATTTGCTACCCTGACACGACAGAGTGGTACAAGACCAATTATGAGTACTGCCTATCCCTACACTCATTGTCAAACAGTCTCGTAATTACCACACAACATGTACACAGTTAAGCACTGGTTGAATCTGACTACCCCCTCCCGTCCGTGCGCCCCCCCCCCCCCCCCACCCAACACCACGAGGCCAGAGTTGTCGATAAACAGTTGTCATTGTAAACATTTTTAACACAGAAATACAGGCGATGAGGCCAACATTAATACGGAGCCATCAATTAAGCAAACATGGCTAAAAATGCACATAATGGCAAGGCAGCCTCTGCTTAATTATGCCTGGGTCGTACAGGGTTTCTCTTTTCTACAGGCAGACGAGGTGGCTGGCTTTAAGGTGACAGACTCTGCTTGGGTTACCCTGTGCTGGCCAAGATAATGCAACATTTTCTGCCAATCAATACAAGGATAGAATTGTCATTGTACAAAGGAAAAGAATCATTAAACGTCTCCTCCTTGACAAGTGTAGCAAGTCAGGGAAGGTGTCCGTTCCTAAGGCAACAGTTGGCTGGTGAGACACATGTGCCTTTGGCCTCACAGGTGAGATAAGCTGTACCCCTACCACTCAGTCGCCTACCACATGCAGCTGGTCATGCTGCCGTCACACCACTGTCACATCATTGTCACGCTCGTATGTGGCTCTCTTTTACATGTGAACGGCTTTAATGGAATTGCGACAACTTTTGCAAACATCGTCTTACAGCTCTGAGCAGCATACCTTCTCCTCATCAGTCACACAATCAAAATGCCAATGCCTCTAATGTGCAATGGTCCCTTGCTTGTAGGATCACTCTCAGCTGAGTCCACCCCTTTTCACATTATTTTAACTCCTCCAATGCCCAGTGTTATTTTCCTTGTACATATAGTCAGTGTGGGAATAATTTTGTCAATTGTACATTCAAATTCTTCATACAAAGAGCTTTCATTCAAGTACCAACCTGCCTGTTGTCAAGTCAGCAGTTTTCACATTGTTCGGAAAGTTAAGCTTCACCAGCATGCGGGGCAATGCAAGAACCACTGAGGTACTCACCACTGCAGAAGTATAATAGTGTCATATTTCTACTGTATTCATGTTGACCAACATCGTGTATCATGAACTAGGCAGACTTCATGTTCCCATAGCGAAAACTTTGAATCAACAATAAAGATGCTTCCAAATGAACTTCTAAGGGAAGGGTTGTCCCACATTGCCAATATTTAGATGGGAAAAAGTTGTTGCATCTTGACTTCAGGAGTTTGTCTGAAATCGACAAAATTTCTGTTGAATAAATACAGTGACGTGAAAGACTCTTACCAAAACAGATGACGCTGACAGTCTTCTACAGTCTTTCTCGGGGAAAAACTACCCATCTTCTTTGGTTACTTTTTGGGCATCTTTATTAACAGGGGACCATTGTATAAAAATGCTGTATAAAATTAATTTTATCACGGTACATCCCACGAATGGGAGGAAACTCTATTGTTCTACATTACACCATAGACATGTAATATACATCCATGATTATGATTATACATTACAAGATTTATTATGTTATTATGCTCAAACGGCAATTAGAGGTCAGCATAAGTGCTGAAATGTTAGGTCACATGACCATTTTTTCCGTATGAAAGATGTATGAAACATCAAATACAATTTCAACTCCCCAAGGTGACTTCTGTTTCATATGGTTTTGCGCTTTGTTTTTTGGTCACAAATAGGAAGACGTCTAGCATACAGTGGCCTTCCTTATGTTAAAAGTGGTCACATAAAGAGGGTGGTCCCTCAATATGCAGAAGATATAAAAGATGGCATCATGGACCTGATAAACGTGGCTTTAAGAGGCAGGTAGTCTTTAGGAGGAGGACTACTGTGTATCAAAGTATTTTGCTGCTAGGCATGACTAATACGAGTTTTACCTCCTTCCCTCCTTCCAGCCCCACCCCCATGGAGCGGGAAATGGGTTAAAGCCTTGCAGGCAATACATAGGATCAGTCTTTCGGGCAAAAAGATTTCTTGACTATGTATTATCGTTTTACCTTGCCAGTCACGTATGTTGCATATTGCCACTAACCTACCTCACTTCCCACACAGAAAGCCAGAAGGGGAATAAGGAATGTTGCCCAGGCTATGCATTAAACCTATTGAAACATTTAATGTGAAGTATTTGAATTTGGTCTGTGTCATTTTCAGATGTAATCTGTGTGATGTTGAGACATATTTGTTGCCGGGAATCCAGCAAACCAGAAACAGATACATGTATGCATACAGTTCCAATTTTACATTACATATATATCTGTGTAATGGGACACCAATTTGCATAAAACACACAAAATATCCTAATTATGTGCGTTTCTCTCTCGCAAGTTGTATGACCAAGACCAGTTTCAGTAAAGCCACTGGCAGTAAGCTCACCTCTAATAAAATGAACCATTTATGATAAATTTATAACTAATACATATATAGAAGGCAATTGTTTAGGCAAAGAAAAAAAAAGCCTGTTTCTGTGGCAAAACTATGGAAAAGAGCCAATGTGCATAGTTCTGTACTAGAAAAAATTGAAGGGACTGCGTAGTTTGTCCATGCTTCTATCACGCCACGGTTTGCCATTAGCCTCCCATTACAGAGGAATGCAGCAATAATTGTATGCATGTGTAAGACAAGGATAATTATCGCTGTTTATTTCACCAAAATATGGGAGCCTAATGGCTCCACTGATGAGGTCCAACTACAAGCAGGGGTTCAACTGACACGCGCAGGGCCAGTCCATGCTGTGTCAGTGTTTGCCCATTGCCTTGACATCACTGAAGCATTTAGACACATTATACATTCATATTCAACTTTGTCTTTCCGATCCCTGGACATTTGTATATATCCATACATCTGCACATTTCTTCTTACATATGCATTGGTAATGCAGATCCGTCTGTTTATACAACAAACCTGCATAACAATTACCGGGAAATTGTTTTAGGCCACGGAGAGACAGCGAGGTATGAAGTATTGTTCCTTCATATTTTATACATTACCAAGTGCCGTTCGCCTGGCAATATCTTATCACATGGCAAGCCTGCCCATTGTTTAGATGACTTCCTGTCAATAACACATCCACAAATTAAAGAAATTGTTTGCTTCAGACAACTTCCTTCCATAAATGGTGTCTATTTTGAATAAAAATTCCATATAGATGGATACATAGGCCATGTGCACTGAACCCATAGTCCGTCTGCTCATCAGCTCTGGACGGATGTCTGGATGGCACCTGGTTCATGGGATTTGCTCATGTCATATCAACTCCTACTACCCTGTATCTATCCCTAGACACTAGGTCACTTCACCTCTCCTAACTACTCTGTATCTCCTGGTAGAACTACATCATATCACCTCTCCCAACTACTCTGTATCTCCTAGTAGAACTGTATCATATCACCTCTCCCAACTATGTATCTCCTGGTAGAACTACATCATATCACCTCTCCCAACTACATTGTATCTCCTGGTAGAACTACATCATATCACCTCTCCCAACTACACTGCATCTCCTGGTAGAAATACATCATATCCCCTGTCCCAGCTACTCTGCATCTCCTGGTAGAAAGACATCATATCACCTCTCCCAACTACCCTGTATCTCCTAGCAGAATTGCATCATGTCACCCCTTAGAACTACCCCATATCTTATTATAGAACTACAGCAAGCCACCTTTTACAACTACCCTGTGCCTCATATTAGAACCGCATGATGTCACCTTTCACAACTTTGGTGTTATCTTGTGCTAGAACTACATTATGTCCATCCTTAAAAGTACCCTGAATGTCATGCCAGAACTACATCATGTCACCTCTAAAAACTACTGTGTTTCTTGTGCTAGAACTACACCATGTCACCTCTTAAAACTGCTCTGTTTCTTGTGCTAGAACTACACCATGTCACCTCTTAAAACTGCTCTGTTTCTTGTGCTAGAACTACACCATGTCACCTCTTAAAACTGCTGTGTTTCTTGTGCTAGAACTACACCATGTCACCTCTTAAAACTGCTCTGTTTCTTGTGCTAGAACTACACCATGTCACCTCTTAAAACTGCTCTGTTTCTTGTGCTAGAACTACACCATGTCACCTCTTAAAACTGCTCTGTTTCTTGTGCTAGAACTACACCATGTCACCTCTTAAAACTGCTGTGTTTCTTGTGCTAGAACTACACCATGTCACCTCTTAAAACTGCTCTGTTTCTTGTGCTAGAACTACATCATGTCACCTCTTAAAACTGCTCTGTTTCTTGTGCTAGAACTACACCATGTCACCTCTTAAAACTGCTGTGTTTCTTGTGCTAGAACTACATCATGTCACCTCTTAAAACTGCTCTGTTTCTTGTGCTAGAACTACATCATGTCACCTCTTTTAACTACTCTGCATCTTGTGCTAGAACTATATGTCACGTCTCATAACTACTCTGTATCTTGTGCTAGAACTACATAATATCACCTCTTATTACTATCCTGTATTTTACACTGGGCACTACATCACGTCACATTTTAGAGCTCTGTATCCAATACTTGGACCTGCATCATGTCACCTCTTATAACTATCATGTTCCTAACTACTGGTTACTACACCTTTATTTTACTGAATCTCATAATTCCAGATTCCAATTCCCCGTAAAATGGTTTTTTATCCAAGTACCTGCTGTATATTTCCAAAGCAAATAACAATAAAAAAAAATGTTGGGCACAACATACCAAGGAAAGCTCTTGACAGAGTCCAAACTTTGGCAGCAAAAAACTCTTGTGCACATGGCCTTTAAACTTCTTGTCACTTAAGTACATCCAGTACAAAGTGGTTTTGCCCAGAAAAATGTGTTCTACTTGATACTTGGCAGCATACTTGAATCCTTCCAAAAAAAAGAAATAAAAAAAACCAACCAAATATTATGTGTTGTTACCATGATGTACATTTTTTTTTTTTTTTTTAAATTTCTTATTAATTGGAAAACACTTGAAAAGAGAATTGTATGTGAGACACGCCATGAAAACTTGCTCTCGGTAACTAGTTTTCCTCATCGCAGGTTGGGCCCTGCTCCGCAGAAAACTGT
Organism: Hermodice carunculata; assembly: GCA_964020975.1. Classification (NCBI taxonomy): domain Eukaryota; kingdom Metazoa; phylum Annelida; class Polychaeta; order Eunicida; family Amphinomidae; genus Hermodice; species Hermodice carunculata. The sequence continues at coordinate 24,586,367 of OZ026624.1, forward strand.
TAACTTAGCCTCCATCTGAATGGTAAAGGCCTGACTGTAGTTCATAAATGACAGTTCTATTTCTGACTTGAACCATCAGATAAACGTTCTTCTCGGAATATATGATGCTATATAAGATTATGTCAATCTTCAACCTCAGCAGTCAACCCTCCTCCCTACCTCACAATCCCACACCTGGAAAAAAAACTGCTCCATGTGGACCACTCAATACATCTCTATGTTGGAACAACTCACTACAATGCTATGTTTGTCATTGAAAGACATCACATCATAAGACTTGAAACAAACATCTACCTGAAGAACTGCTAGTGAGCCCATCAAGAGGCAGTTTTTGTACCTTAAGTAATCCAGACGAAACAAATTTATGTTTTCTGAAACAAAAAGGATAAACAGCTAAAAAAAGTGGGTGGCTTTGTACGGATATTTCACACATAAAAATACATGTCATGTCTCACATACATGGCCATCGCAATGTATGTATCTCATGCATGTATGTGCATTTGTATCTCATATATAATTATATCACACACATGGATAAACATATAAATGCAAAATGGCACATTTCTGTGATATCTCACACACATGGATACACATTATAGCTCACACACATGGATACACGTTACATCTCACACACATGGATACACATTAGGTGTCACACACATGAATGCATACATGTGGTCTCAAGTCCATGTTCAGGAGCACTTGATAGCCTCCCTGATAGAAGAGGTCTGAACGATGATAACAGCAACTTTTATCATCCTTCAGACATTTTCTCAGGCATAAAACTGAAATAACCTTACCCTAACAGAAAACTATCCCTACACAGGGATGTACAAGTGATATCACCAGCAAAATGCCTCTACACCTGATACATACATATGACAGAAAATAGAAAAAAAAGCAAGCATAATCCCATTTCTGTGTGACTACAAGGTGACATGGACGTGTAAAACATGAGACCACTGTATGTGTGTCTACTACATGTATAGTCCTTCCCTTGGGAGACCAGGCCTTGGGCAGGTGATCTTTCAGTGGTCTCTCAAAAAGTGGTCTCAAGTGGCAGGTGGTCTCTCAAAGGAGGGACTCTGTCACTAGCCAGCTTGGCTAATGACAAAAACAAAAAACAAAAAAAAAGTTTTGAGCATTTAACATGTCATCATGAAATATGTATGTACTGTTTTACCTATATTGTCTAAATTGAGAACAAACTACATTTTTTTTTTTAAATTCACAACTAGATAGAGTGCAATTTGGTACTGTACAGAAATCATTTGTCATTTAATTATTTAATTTCATTTCCCACAAATGGTTATAGTAAAAAATGAAAATCAACTTTTAGAGCAGAACAACTTGCCCATCTACAGTAACTGTAACCAGACTTTAAATTTCTTCATTATCTCCAATAAAAATCAAATTCCTTGAGTTATACCTGCAGGGAAAATTGAATTGCACCTTTTTGGGAGGTGGGGGGTGGGGTGGTCTTGTCTTGACCCGGGTAAGTGTCCCCTCAGGCAAACTATTAAAGACGATATGGTTCCTGTTCAATTAGGGCAGGTACAGAAGCAATGAAAGGCCAAACTGACTTCTCCCTCTTTGTCAGCTGCTGGTCCCAATTGAAAGACAGGCCCAGTTTTACCTTTCACAATTATACACACCTAAACTGGGGGGGGGGGGGGTGTCGTACTAGCTTACTGAGCATTTTTATTTGCTGTACTTATGTGCTGGAATGCCTTTTAATTTTGTACTGTGTACCAACAATTATTAGTACATTTTCTTATTTTCTGTACCTTGTACTAGGGCAAAAAGATATACATATATTTTTTTTAATTTTTTTTTAGTCTCTGATGAGATGCGTTAGCATCGAAACCGGTCAGACTTTACATGCCTTGGTAGATTGAATTGTTGTTACATTCAGTCTTGATGCTGTATGATAGAATATATGACCGTGTATCAAGTTTCAAATTAATATTTACATACAAATAACTTTTAATCCTTCACTAAGATATCTGAAGGAGACTATGAAAAATCAACCTAAGAATGTGAGATGTATGGTAAAATAGTCAAGCCCCACAAGCCCCCATCATTTTGTATTATGTTGGCTGCAATTAAACCTGGAAACAAGTTTCTACCCTCACAGACAGACAATGTATGAAGGCTTAAATGTTCAAGACATTACACATGCTTTGCACCTTGGCAGAGACAAGTGAACTTACATGCATTTGGTAAATCTAGATACTTAGAAAATTGTGAAGCTGGTAAGAACAAATTAAAGGACTCTAAGTTGATGACTGCCTAGGAGCATTTTTAAATAAGTAAAAATTCTTTTAATTCTGCTTCATCGAGACGGTAAACTGCCGTCAAAGGCTATGACAGCATCCCCTGCCCCCTATGGTCAGACGATATCACTATGCCCCCTCCTAATGAACTGAGGGACCAGAGTGGTTGGTCATTTGAAAGTTACTTTGTGGCTATGGCTAGACTCCCAACTGTGGTCATGGTCCTCTCAATGGCTAAAACATCAAAGGAGACTTAATTACCATACCCCCAGGCCTCCTCTGCAACTTTTATGCACATCTGAAGTCAGGAGGCCCCAGAGTTTATTTGGGAGATCAATATATATATATATATATAATGTAATGAAAACTTTGAAAGAAGACGAGAGACAACTCCAACATGGTCAATCTGAGAAAGGCAGCAAAGCTGTCCTAGGTCAGTCTGATGACACTCTTCCTACGACTGGCCGGTGACAAACATCACAGTTGACAATCATCATTATCAAATCATGGTTCTGCCATTACTCAATTGTACATATGTTCTAATATTCAAATCTGTTATTGAGTCCGTTGCCTGCGGCAATCTCTGTGCCGACTGATGACGGGACCACGCGACCTGTCCTCTTATTCTACCTTACATGTACGGCAAGGTCGCGTCAACAACATCATTTAAAAAAAAAAAAACACCTGCCACCTACACACCCCTCTTCCAAGAAAAAACCTTAGAATAATATCTCGCTCTCAAAGCAATCTGTCCTTGGAGCTCTCCTTAAAAAGTCAATTGTTTAATGTTCTCTTGTTATGATGCAAGACTACTAGAAAACCAACTTTGGAATGAAACATGTCTGTCTGTCTGTCTGTCTGTCTGTCTTTCTTTCTTTCTTTCTTTCTTTCTTTCTTTCTTTCTTTCTTTCTTTTTCTTTCTTTCTCTCTTTTTCCCTCTCTCTCTCTCTCTCTTTCTTTCTTTCTCTCTGTCTCTTTCTTTCTGTCTCTTTCTTTTTTCTTACTCTCTCTGCCATTAGTGACAATACTGTATAATCTCATCACTTACGCATAATGAGTATTAAGGAAAGGCTAAGCTGCCTGTATACACTGCTGGAAATACTGGCGGTCAAAATGGCGCCAAAATGTACTTGTGGTTTGACTCTCTGGGTGCCTGCCTAATCACAGCAGAAGTCCTGCTCAACTGAATCATTACATTGATTTCATATTCATATTCCTCCAGAAAACAGGTTTCATACAAATGCAAACAAATCCATTATTTCTTGCAAAAAAAAAAAACCTGTCCAGGTCAACAGCTTTTCCCCCAAGCACTTTATGCCCAAAGCACACTTAGGAAAGCTGTCGGTTCAGTCTCAAACTTAGCAGTGAAGGGGTTAACACTCACTCCATCCCAGGCCCTGACTTTCCACTTGTATTTATGATGAAGATTGCGTTTTCAAATTCTTCATAAAAAGAGGTTTCACTAGAGGTCAAGTTAAGTAGTCTAAAGGCAACGGAAGCACCCAGTGACAAATCCCAGCCTTTACCAGCATGGTAACACTGGTAGCTCTCTTGTTAGCAGGGTCTTGCATCACAGCAGTAATGCTACAATTGCTCAATTACGCTAAACAATAAAGACCTGTACATGTGATTTAAACTTTGGACAGGGCTTAACCCAATCACCTGCAAGTCACCTGGGCAAGGCATTGGCCAAAATAATTTAACCCTTTCCTGGCTGCGAATAATAATGTGGCAACAGTTTTCCTTGGCAAAATTCGCACGCAATGGACAGCTGTTGACCTGGGGCATTCCATCAGAGTGAATACTCTCTGTCATTCTCAGCAACGGTGTTTTCTATTGTTGAGAAATTTAAGTAAAAAGGCTGGGGCAGACATTTCAAATCCGGGCTCTTTGGGGCAATTTGAGCAAAAAAGGGTTAAAAAAGAATTTTTTTCTGATATCCCTTCCAGGTATGGGTATTGGTGACTTAGAGCACAGGTTGCAGTTTCTGCTGCCAAGTAAACAGACATCAAGTCATCCATGTGCAGCGTTCATCATTGACACCTGTTTGTTTACAGGATAAACACATGTTTATGCAATCAGCCACAGAAACAATAACAATGTACAAAAGCAAACTTATACTGTTAATTAAAGATAATGAGGTAATTTAGATACCAGACCCCTAGGAGAGTATTGATTGGAGTGTTCTAGCTGCAGCCAGAGACCATTCATTGGTCACTCACAAACGTGGTGTACTGTGGTATAGTCCACTCCGTTTCAAAGGTCAGTCTACAGTGGAACCCCATCCACTCTCTTCAGATCAGTGTTTGCCGGCCTGAATCCTGGTTTCACATGTTAACTCTTTCAGTGACAATTGCGACTGAAGTCAAACTACTAGAAACGAATTGCTCTGACTTATGACAAAGGTGACAGACTCGTGTTTCCTTGTAAAAGAACCTTTCACTCAAGAACCAGCATACCTGTAATTATATAGACTATAATAACCTGGGTCAACAACTTTACTCGGCCTACCTTGGGCACATCTGTGCCCAAAGCGTGCTGAGGAAAGTTGTTTACTCAATCCAAAATGTGGCACTGAAAGATAATTTACTAGGAACAACCACTACTTTGTTGTAACACCATCAACTTGCAAGAAGTTACAGTTGTGGTTATGTGCAAGGGTCTCCCACGGCAAGCCATGGACAACTTCAGGGCAAATCTGCATTGAAATGCAGCAGTACTTGCTAGTTCAGATCACCTGTTACTTGCCAAAAGTGGATCTTACCCAGCCGGTAGTCTTTAATTAAAGGCAAATAAAACAGACTCAAACGTTTTCAAAGAGGGCTCTCAAAAGTCATGGTCTTTCATAAAACGCAGTCTTTTTAGCAGGTACTGCTGTTGTGCGAGACCCCCTGCAAACTGAGACCAATTGCAGCGCCCAAAGATCCACCCTACTGTGGTTAGACGACCAGTCAACAATTCTCATTCAAAATGACTTCTGCCAATGCTAAGTCTGAAAACTGGGAGGCAGACCACCCTTTACCATCAGGGCAATTCTGGGGCAAATTTGAGTTGCAATGGGTTAAATTTGAGCATCAAACTATCTGTACAGAAAGACCACCTGTGAGCTAAAATACGGGTAGTCTGAAAAAGATTACTTTCTCCAAACTGTCAACCTGGAGACTGTACTTGTAGCATGATTGGCCTCATTTTTTTTAATGTTGATGGATGTCCTGGTAATAATCCTGTAGAATTAGTCTCTGAGACGTACAGGAGGGCAACTGTTTGGCTTTAACACTTCTTGTGCCCTCGATCCCAACTCCAACTTCGACTTCAGTAACGTTGCTTCTGTATCCGTTTCAAGCAGCCCCTTGTCTGTGTTCAGGCGACTCCAGGGCCCCTACACTTGTTCCTATGATCCAGACGTTTTAGCACCCATCAGGGAGCCCCTCCATCCAGCCCCCATTACGTGCACTTAGAAAAGGCAGGAAAAGTTGACCTGCCGGGCACCGGTAGCCTGACCCTTCTACAAGGTCCCTCCGTTCTACGTCTCATAATTACGCTATTCATCAAACTCTGGCTCCGTTGTCTTGCCAGGATTTTTTTTCTTGTTTTCCTCAATTCTCAGCCTGCTTGACTGACATATAATTCCACTTCAATGTTAGCCTCACCTGTTTGTCCCTGGTAGCATCTTTTCTGCTCCAAGTCCCCCACTTTCTGGGGGCCCCAATGTATGTCAAAACAATATACTGTGACAAATTTAGCATGGAAAATTACTAAATGCTATAGAGCCTGTGTCAATGCCACTTGCACCATTTAATGGCCTGCCTCTACTCTACCTCAGTGCAGGGAGAAAACCCAAACCCATTAGAGGCGATCCCTAATTGTCTGTCGCTTTACATATTCACATCAGCTTTGTCTTGGAGAAAAAAAGTATCATGTGACCTGCACGCCTGGCTAATTCGCATGTCATTTCCACCTTTTTAGTGCCCTCAACAATTTATTAAATTTGCCTACTATCTACTCGGGCAAACAGAGCCCTTGGGAACAATACAGCCGCCCATGGTGTCGACAGAACTTTGTCATTCAAATGTTGGCAGGATTCCGGGGGTTCTAATTGGTGGCTAATTATGCATTCCTCCACATTCGTCAAGTGTAACATTGTGGCGTGGTTATTAACGAAGGAAGAGATACTTACCCTATTCCTACCCTGTGCCCCGTCCCCTGACCTCGCCACATGCAAAGTCATTTGGTCGTTGAGACTTAAGTCTGTGTACAAAGGAACTGAGCTCCGTTCATTTGCATAATTACAGTTCTTTATACGTCTGCCACGGCATGAGCCAACACCTACATCCGGATTGGTCAACTTCTTTTTTGCTTCAATGACTAGCTTATTACTGCAAAAGCTTAGAACACAATACCAGAATCCTGCAAACTACTCAACTTTTACAGTTACACAAATTGCTGCCCCAAACAAAATCCCCTTCTCGTTTGCCAAATTAATTAGTTGATCTTTACATAGGGTCTTAATTGGTGTTTGTTGTATCAAGGGGAACGGACTTGTGCTACTCCGACAACCAGAACGTCACCCAATGCTCTCCTTTCATCGGCGCCTAAATACAAGTTGAACAAAAGCTCCATTCGACGCCCTAATCAGCCTTCCCTACCCGCAAATAAAAGACATATCAACAAAAAATAATTCTACACCATGTTTGTCTAATGGCACTTTTTTCTTATTCAAATACTGCAGACCAGCCTGTATACTTACGTGTACCCATTAAAAGTTGGCCTGATTCCAGTAGAGTTCAAGAAAAGATGCTTAAGTTTTAATTGGCAGCCCAGCGAACAAAACCCAACTAGTTATCCTGGTTTGTGTTACGCAGGTATTGGAGCTGGTCGAGAACAACAGGGGACTGGTTTCCTCTAATCTCTAAATTGCGAGTCCCAAGTTTGTCGCAGGAATTATGTATTCAGCAAATCCATAAATGTACTCACATCTCATGGCCTCAACCGGCAAAGACAACCACAAGAATGAAAGGGGGCAATTGCACAGGTGTAGTACATTGTAAACGTGATTGGCCCTCTCTGTGTCGAGTAACTCACCTGTAATTACTACAGAACCTTCTAGTAACAACAAAATACATCAGAAAACTTCATTTCTGTGTTAGAAAACATTCCTAGATATAATAGTAACATTTTATATGGTGATGGTTCATCCTGAAAAAGTTCAAAAAGAACATACTTTTCTGGGTTTTTTAACAGATAAAAATTACCTGCCTGCCTGTTAACGTAAATTTATATTGGTCAGTATGATAGGATTTTTCAGTGCAATGACACTTCGGTGGAAAAAAAGGACTGAACACACTTAGTACAAAAAAAAAAAAAGAAAACCCAGTACAAATATTATCCAATAAATGTGTACAAATATATAACTTTATCTATCAACCCTAGTTTTTTGTTGTTTTTTTTCAATATCTGCTTACTTTTTGAAAATGACATCGCTCAGAACATTGATAAAACCTAACCTGACATAACACAATAACAAATGTCAATACAACCACACGCCTGATCACACTTTGGGCAAATCAATTTACAGTGCATGCTAATAAAACGTATGAAATTTGCTTTGATGGTTCTGGTGGCTGGCCTTGTTGATTTAAGGCACCAGCTTCACTTAGCCCTAGCAGTCACTGTTAAATTGATTGTGAGTGGGTGGGTGGGCGGGTTGGGGGGATGGTTATGTTAGAACCCTCCACAGGTGACGTGTAAGTCTGGACCATAAGCAAGTAAAGAGACGGTCCAGTCGAAGACAGACTGCAACACCACCAACCCGCCTTACCTGGAGAAAGATTCAGCACTGCATAGTGATCTACACACCTGAACGAGATAGCCTCAATGAACAGTTAGCGTTACACGAGGATCCTAGTGTCCGTGTGGTGCGCAGGGTGTCAGTTCACTGATTATAATGGATACATCAGAGCCACCGGATCAAATTTGCCCCGTCAGCACAAACAAACCCAGCCACGCTGGAAGTACAGGTTACAGCGGCTCTGCTGGCCCACCAGGAAGCTGCCATACTCTCACAACACAGCAAATGGTCAGTCCACCTTGACCACACCAAAAACCTTTTCAGGTGACCCTGCTCATGAACAACAGAGCGGGGTCTTTATAAGATAGTTTTCACATTTTACCTCCAAAAGACAGTCTTAAAATGGCCACACTGTTCTGCTTATACTCAATGATTCATATGTGAAAAATGGGAAAAGTGGAGAGACTGGCTGATGAGTCTGTCATACATACAACTCATCTTGTGAACAACCTCAAATACTGAGAGATAACTTCAAATAAAGTCAGAGATATCCCTATGTACTAGTATCATATTGCACATGTGAAATAAATCTGTAAGTTCAGCTGACCAGATTTACTAAAAACCCTAAGATGTTTCAATTTTTTTTTTTTTTTTGGTTGAACAGTCAACCCTTGTTTCAAAAACATGTTGGAGCCAGCCATTTTTGTCGTTATAAACAATTTGTCATTGTAACAATCAAGGTGTTTTCAACACAAGCAGACTCAGACGACATCTATTTGACACATCAAAACACAATACATACACGTGGAACACAAGTTTCAAGATTATGATATCACAGCAGTTACCATTATTCAGTAAAATTACAACAAGTAATGTGTCAGGATGACTCCTGTTAAGGAAATAAGTTTCCGCTATCACAGGAGCCACCTTGGAGAGATATTAATTGTTTAACTGACCTCACTTAAAAATTAGTAAACATAGTAAACACAAACATCAAACATGATCGATTTACGAGTTACAAACATAACAGTTGGGTATGGTACATACATTTGAGTATAGATTCACATAGTAATTTTTGATATATACTGAAAAACCTGAGAGCGAATGAGCACATAAATTATCAGTGATAAAAGGAGGATGATTTTGGAGTAAAGTTGGTATGTAATACCTAATCGACTGTTTGGATCTAGCTCTCACAGGTACTTGGAAAGGTGCATTATATCGACCACGGGTGAAGTATGATAGGGTGGAGGGACTGAAAACATGTTTTGAAAATATTTTGGAGATAAAATCAAGCAAACAATAAGGCAAGTGCACATAATTTATTTTATTATCACTACACCCCCTGCAAAATGTAGTAAAATGTGTGTAAAATGTAGCAGATTTCCTTGAGTTATATCCCTGGTAAAATCCATTTCTTGCCCATGGTGCAAATGAATGTGAAATGCACGTGGTATAAATAAAAGTATTAAATGGTCCAGTCCAGACGTGTTAAAACTATCCTAATTTTTAAACAAGAGGATTGTGAGAGTACTGTGCTCAGCTGACCTTACATGCAAAGACTGCCATGGTCCTGTGAAGTTCAGAATGATCTTACCCATCATCACTAATGATAACATGTACATGTCCCCCTACAGATTTATCCTAATTTCGATAATTTGTTAAAAATCAGAGCACGATCATGTTATGAAAAGCTTTTGGTGGGAGATTATGTCTATGTACATTCCCAATAAGCTTGATGAGGCACCAACTTACACTTTATAAGAAATAGTCAAAGCCATAGGTGTTACGGTATAAGAAATATACTCCAGACAAGTTAAATTTTTATGGGGGTCAAAGGATAAGGTCACAGTGACCCAATTTTGGTGTACGACACACCTCTATCCTATGAAATGTCCACACACCAAATTTGGAAGCTGTACGTTATGGTATACCTAAAACTTCAAAGGGTGTCCAATTCAAAATTATTGAAAGCACACCAACATTTGTTAAAACATACAGAAAAAAACGTAGTGCCACCTGGTGAACAAACTAAGGTCTCAAAAAATGTCCCTATAATTCTGAAGCAATTGGCTTGGCAGTTTTGGAAATTTTAAACAGTTTGGTCAAATAAGGGACAACTACAAAAGTGTCCAAAGGACAGAGATGCCCCCGTCAGCATTGGACAGAGTAGTGTAATTGGTGTAAGATTTCAAACATATTGTGAAATCTTCATATGGATAATAATTATACACACATAACCTTCATATATTGTTTGATATTCCTATCAAATTTCATGGTTATACCTGAAATGCTTCATGAGCTACACATGGCACAAGTTTGACAAGAACCAATAATCATTTTCCTGGAATTGTCATTTTTATTAAGTTAATTAATGATTATCAACATAGGATAATTACCACAAGAGACAAACAAAACACCAGGGGTACATCTTCACATACTGATTAATGTTGTGATCAAGTTTCATAGCTGTACCTCAAACACTTTGTGAAATACATGACACAAATTTGGCATGAGCCAACATTTTCACGAAGTTAGTTAATGAAGAATGAACAGAGGTTAATTAACCGAAGAGACAAACAAAACTTCAGGTGCACATCTTCATATATTGATAAATTATTCTATTAAGTTTCATAGCTGTATACGAAAAAACTTCTTGAGATATCTGCGACACAAACCTGACAAGTCCAACATTGAATCAACATTTTCACTAATTAATGATTAATTATCAGAGGATAATTAATCCAAGAGACAAACAAAACCCCAGGTGCAGATCTTCATATACTGATTAATGTTCCCACCAAGTTTCATAGGTGTACCTCAAATACTTTATGGGATACATACAACACAAATCTTACAATTCTAATGCTGAATCAACATTTTCCCTACGTTAATTAATGATTAATTAACACAGAATAATTAATCCAAGAGACAAACAAAACATCAGGTGCATACCTTCATATATTGATAAATGTTCCCACAAAGTTTCATGGTTGTACTTTAAATGTGTGTGTTTATTATTATTTTTTTTTTTTGTTATTTTTTTTTTTTTTTTTGATACCTACGAATCTGACAATCTGAATGTCGGATGGACGGACAGACAACAGGACGGACGGACAATTGCAAATCTACATGCTTCCCCCTCCAGGTGGGGGCATGAAAAAATTTATAGAGAATCCAAAATTCACTGGAGGACCATTTGAACCAACTTGGAAGGGACCTACCCAAGGTAGACATTCACCAAGTTTGAAGTGAATCAGACGGATGGTATCGGAGAAAAAGTCGAAACTATGAAATGTGGACAGATGGACAAAGGATGACCACCCATCCAATAAGGCCAGCTAACTGATAAGTCCAGTGTGTGTGCATGGACTGTCACAAATAATCTAAGTTTCCAGAGCTAGAATTGGCAACTGCGTCCTTCTGGGTTTAGCTGGTGCCTGGACCATGGCTATGCGGGACTTGTGAAATATGAAAGTCAAAGTGATTATATACATGCATGGTTACGCAAGGCTGGAGTGTTTTCACTAATTAATGCCTGATTGGCAGTAGTCAACTCTGGTGTTTTGTTGGTGTCAAGAATAATAAGTGCCAAGAAATATCCACTTTTGTTCCTGACAATGACTGTCAGTCAGAACTTGAATACTCTGTTGTGCTGGATAAAATTTACATCATGTAAATTGGTTCCTGCACTTTATTCCTCAGAACTTGAATATTGTTGTAAAGAGGGCTGAATGTTTCTTCAAAAACATTCACTTATCTCTAGTTTTTATATCTGTTTACGCATTCAGAGGTATTTCAAACATTTGAAAGTTTATCACGATGCGAGACATGTTGGCTTCTTGTATGTTGTATCTTATATATATATATATATATATATATATATATATATATATATATATATATATATATATATATATATATATACATATCTGCTGTTTACTACTGCCTTTACAGATATCTGTCAAGATACTTTTAATTTAAAAAAAAAAAAGAAGCCACCTGTACTCAGGGTCATAGAAACAAAACAGTATTGGTGGCTGGCTGTCATAGACCTAACTTTCAAACACTGATGAGCCAATCATCCAAAGGTGTTCACTTGTCTTGAACAAACGCGTAAACCCGATTTCAAACCCTGTAATTAGAGAGGTCTCTACGTGCATTCAAACATACCTCCCAATGTACTTAAGGTTAACTCCACATGCATTTTGAAAGGTTTGAAAAAAAAGCATACCTTTAAATCAAATCACACACTGAGAAGCATCTGAATCAGGTAGCATTTTCTCAAATCTTTAAAACACCTTTCAGGGTATAATCGGATATCATAATATACATTTTGAGACATCTCGAAACAATTTACAGATGTCCTCAGACATCTGGAGAAAACTCCAAATATTAAGCGGTATTTGCGAATCAAGCCCCTGACCCGCCACCCTGATGCTGCATGTTGACACATAGGTAGACAGACAGGAAAGCCATTACCAATGCCCTACAGACAACCAGTCTATGCATTTGTGGTTGGTAAGAATACGCAACCCTATAGCTTCTGGTATTTTTAAACTGTGCTGACAATGGAATTTTATCATGCAGATGTACACAAGAAACTTACCTGCTGCTGATTTTTTTGCCCATGTCTGATACTGTCACATGAAATATATCTTTTACGATTGTCTCTGCTATTTTACACACATTAAATAATGTTATCTCTCTGGCAGCAAGAGACCGACAAGACGATCCCTGAAACATACAACTTGACCTCATCCCAAAAAACATTGGCTTGAGTGTTCGTATGCTCTATCCATTTATCCAGACAATATGAAAACACATTAAGAACAAACCTTGGGCTCATTCTATGACACGGCCTCATAAATACAACTGAACACAGTCTGTCTTTTGACAATGATGATAATGACATCATAATTTATAGAAATCTTGCCTTAAGTAACAGCTTGGTTTGGTAACTTTGTGAAAAATCTATTGCATTTTTTTTTCCATATGTGCTATAAGGGCAAAATTAAAGCACAAAAACATGGGCGGGAAGAGGCAAAAAGTCCCTAACATACAAATAAATCTATATGGTACTCTGATGCTTCCAGGTAGTCCACGGCATATCTTAACTCCCTCATGTGCGTAAACATCATGTTCCGATTCCTCCAGGAAGCCATGACATATCATGACTTCCTTATGTATGGAACTCTGATGTTTTGATTCTTCCAAGAAGCCATGATATACCATGACTCCCTTATGTATGTAACCATGATGTTTTGATTCCTCCAGGAAGCCACGACATATCATGACTCCCTTATGTATGTAACCATGATGTTTTGATTCCTCCAGGAAGCCACGACATATCATGACTCCCTTATGTATGTAACCATGATGTTTTGATTCCTCCAGGAAGCCACGACATATCATGACTCCCTTATGTATGTAACCATGATGTTTTGATGCTTCAAGGTAGCCATGAAACATCCTGACTTCTCCATTTATGCAACCTCAATGTTTGGATTCTTCCATGTGACCATGATGTATCCAGGCTCTTCTTAATACATAAACATTATGTTTTCATTCCTCCAGGTAACCGTGACATGTACACCCTCTTTTATTCCTCCAAGCAACCATAATGTGCTCCCCCATCCACCCCCACTCCAACTAATCACTACTCCTCTGTATGTGTGAGCACAATGTTCCAATTCCTCCCTGGAACTAGGACATATCCTGACTATATGTAAACATGTTCTGATTCCTCCATTCAACTATGACGTATCCTGACTATATGTAACCATGATGTTTTGATTCCTCCTTTCAACTATGACATATCCTGACTATATGTAACCAGATTTTGATTCTTCCATTTAACTATGACATATCCTGACTATATGTAACCATGATTTTCTGATTCCTCCATGTAACTATGCCATGTCCTGACTCTATGTAACCATGATGTTCTGGTTCCTCAATGTTTTATCACCACAGGCACTCTGGTGTTATTTTATGGCCACATAGACTTGTAATTTTACAATCTCTCTTGTCATTGATGACCAATGTAACTGCTCAAAGAGTTCATTTCTGCAGGGACTTGGGAACACAGCCTAAGGACATTTCCAAAAAGTCAGCCCAATAAGCAACTAAGGAACAAATGAATGTTAACCCTTTCCCCCATACACTGGCCAAAACTGGCTGGGGGTCAAATGTTGTCTGCTTCAGCATTTTCGTCTAATTTAAACAGTAATGAAAAACAATTTGACTGACAATTGTAGATGAGACTTATCAAGATACCATGCCCAAGGTCAATAGTTTTCTAAGGTGTAAGTTGGGCATTTAGTGTCCTACCCATAGTAGGCAAAGGAAAGCTGTTGACTCAGTCTTAATTCAAGGGGAAAACTGTTAAATGGCTATTTTTCATTGCTATCTTGTTACCAGGAGCAGGAAACATCCGTGAAAGGATTTCTTGTTCATGGTTCTACTAAGGAACATAACATTCAGATCAGGATCTCTGTTAAAATTTTGGTATGGATTACTGAAAATTGCTTTAATTTCACTGTACATTTTTGTTTATTTCACTCATAGCACAAAACTATGAAACTAAAAACACAGTGAAATGTCAAAAAATACAAAAATGATGAAAGTTTATACGCATCAAAATAAAGCAATATACAGTAGCCAGTTTGTCCTCACACCAACAAAGGGAATTGTTACTGACCTGTGTGTCAAATTATGTAAGGTGACAATGAACAGACAAGTATGCTGCCTGGTTTCTGAGCAAGAGACATAACAAACAGCGACTTCATCATATGTGGTTTCCCTGTTGTTTAAGAGCCACACAAAGTTACCACACATTTTCCATAATGAAATGACCGCAACAGATTTTATGGAACTTCACTTTCAATCTTAAACTGTGTTTATCTAAATGAAACTTAAGTCAAGCCATGTCACACATGTTCTTCCAAATCTAAAGACCAATCAAGCACCGGAATTTATCATACATATGTCTTGCTGTGTCACGGATGCTGGGATGACTCATATCAGAATTGCACAGAGACGAAGTAAAAGAGAAGCCTTGACCTGAAGTGTTTAGGTTTGCCATAATGTTATCCCAGGTCACCTCTGGTATACATTTACACTTCTTTGTGCACACTGTATGGATGTCTCTTTTCTTTCAGGTATTTCGATACTACAGAAACCTGCCTCTGGTTCAGTTTCTAATCTGGGCAGCGCATCTCCACCACTGCTGGTCATGACAGCAATCGCAATTACTGTAATGATTCCAACGTTCAAATTCCTCATAAAAAGACCTTTCGTTCATTCACCAGGATGCTTCTATTTCCAAAGACGAAAACAAAAACAAAGCAAAAAGAAAAGGCTGGAGACCTGGTCTGCCAACTAAACATGTTTGAGGTGTTTATTTTTCTGAGCTTCTTTAAAAATCTTTGTCTCTGAGACAAAAGTCAAAGTCTGGGTGATACTATAACATGTTGAGAATTTAAGTCACAGGAAAATAAGTCTTATCAGTATTGTATACACTTAGAAAAAAAAATCCTAATCTAGTGAAATAATCAATCCTTAACAAGCTATATAATTGAACACATTGTGGCATATCGTCATGTCATTCAACTAACAAATTTTATTCTAATATAAAACCTGTCCTAAAATTCTATTTTATGCATTTTTTTTTGGATTGTCTCGACTCAGTTTTTGTTTACAACAAGAATATTGGAGCTGTTACAATCACTTGACCCCCTCCCTCATGCACCAGTGGCCCAAGTATCCACCAGCACTGGGTACAAATGTGTACCAAAACAAGGCCACCAATACTGGTAAGTATCCGTGATTTAATGAGGAGATTTTTGTTCAGGTTTTGTACAGGAGCAAGAGGAACAGAAAAGAGAAGATCGCAGAGCCTATTATGGGAGAGTACCCTGTAGCAACCCGGTTTTATCACACATAATTGTTATTCAATTTAAACTATTAAGCTATCAAGCAATTCAATAAAATTAAGTGGGAAACATGCGGGTGTAGTGTACACAGCAGAGTGGGTTGTTTCAACACGTGTAGCCTACTCCGTGCCTGCCTCGTGGCTGAGCCGATGAATGTGGTCCACTATAGACTCACAGTCTGATGGCACGTGTGCTGTGTAGTGGAGGGATGGGACACTGAAGGCATGTGTGGCTTATGGATGCCCGGCAAGGCATGTAGATCCACCACACTTGTAGATCTGGGAGGTGTGTAGCAAGTGACAAGGAAATTCTATGTACCGTAACAGTGTTCTCCTGACTGGGTAAGCATCGGAGCACGACCTCACTTCACTTCTACCAATGCAAACCCTGGCTGGGTAATCCCGGCAAACTGGCCCCAGGGAGTGCGAGTGCCAGTGGGGATAAAGCGTTTAATTATTTGCCGTGTGTAACATGGCGGCCAGTAGGGGCGCAGGATGCCGGCAGACCCACGACATTTACTGGGGCCACAAAGCCTAAATGAGACAAATGGTGTAAAGATTGACACACGGTCCTACAAGCAACTAGTAACACAGGTTGGATACAGCACGTACACGGATCCCAACTTCCCCAGCCAAATCAATTTGAGGCCGACTGGTTTGTACAACTGCTTTGTCTTAAGTGCCTCAATAGGAGAATGGCAAAAGCCCTAAGCTGGGGCGGCCTTGGCGCCCTGTACAGCCCCATCAGTATGCACCAGTCAACCTTCCTACTAGTCTTCCCGGCCTCCGATCCACTACTCTCTTCTCACGGACAGCCAATCCGTTCAAAGGGATGTTGGGTTTCCATTGAATGTGGACTCCATTCAGTTATAAGGCTCTTATCCGGCCGTAGAGATTCACCACTTACTAGACTGCTACACACATCAGCACACTGCCGCTGAGTGCTCGCCCACTGTAGGCATGTTTTGGCATTCCATAGGCTGACTTGTACACATGGACGTGGACCCGGCCCCACAAAACAAATGGAAGAAGGTACCAATCACTTACCTTATTCTTGATCCAACTTTGTAGTTCCACAAACGTGAATGTATTGAGCAGGAGGAGGACGGACAGCTTGTCCTTGCCCTAGTCTAGAGGCCCAGTCTATCTGATCCCTCCGCTGATTACTCTAGCCTCTATTTGCCTAAACTTTGTGCCACTTTTAATTGGCCACTGTGAGGCACACATCCGTAAAGCACACATACACCATAAAGGCATAAATCACGCCTAATTACTGGCCCCAGCTAAGGCCTAGCCAAACTCATCCACTACATTGTCGCTTGCTCATGTACCAAAACAAAAACGCCACGTAACCTTGTCCAGCCTTTTGACTGTAGGAGTCCACTCTGCTTCTAGAGCGGCTGACCTGGCCAAGCCCAAGCCATGCCAGAATTAATGGTGATCCACTTGTCATTAAGCCCCTAATGAAACCAGTCTGTGGAAGGCACAACCCCGACGCACAGATAAGTTATGGTGAACACTTACAGAAAAATATGCCGATATGTCCAATTAGGTAGAATCTGTCAGAGGCATAGATCTGGAGCCGCTGCTCTGGCTTAATTGGAACACAACCCAAGGAGGCAGATAACAAGTTGATTAATTATGCGCTGGTGAGAAGTAACTAGGTGATAAAAGCTTACAACCCATATACCTGAGATAAACCCTGGCTATTCATAAGTCAAACAATGCCTGATAATTACTGGCCAGGCCAAGATAGAGGATAGATAATCGTGGGCAAGCCTGGCTTATAACCTGCATGCAAATGATGACTTCGATTTGATTATTTATTACTGGCCCACAACTCTGGTGGTATTTATTGCATTTTCTCGGCAAATGAAGTCCGAAGTTGGCTTTGGGACGAGTTGAAATATGAATAGACATAGGAGATTGTGGGAGAGTCCGAGAAGCCGCCCGCAGCTAGTTATGAATAGTGCAGTGTGGCTAGGCAATATGTTGGCTGAGCATACAGCATGGCATGGCAGCTCTCACCTGCTAATCAGTGGTGCGATATGGGCAGGCCAACAGTGAGATAGAATCAAGCCATGCCGCAGACCTGCTCAGCTTCTAAATAATGATGAATGGCTGGCCTCATACAGGTTCCAGACAGGCTGCACTGATTAAAACTCTCCACTTGTAGGAGAAGATGGCACCTCACTTTGATGATCTGCAATCTCGAACTGGGAGCCCAATGTGACCTGCTCTCCCCATTCCAACATACAAGGTAAAAGAAAATTTCTAGATAGGTTCCTTTTAATTTTCCCATTTAGCAAGATGATTTAATCTTGTGGCTGGCGAGCCAGCCTGCCATGATAGGCGTACAACCCCAGCCAACCTGCGGCCCGGCCTGACCTCCCTGCCAGGGGAGTGCAGGGACGCATGGTCAATTTATGAGCCAGGTTCATCAACTTATACAGACTCATACACAATTATCATAATGCACCTTACACCCTGCGTACCATACATTTATCATACATCCAATGCTTTTAATCACTTTACACCACCATTCCAATAAAATTCTTCCCGACTGTAGGGTCAGACAGGGGACAAATTAACTTTGAAACTTTGGACCCTAGCCCCAAACGTGGGGGAAAGATTCTTGCCACCAGCTATGCCAGGATTCTTATCTACTCCCTCCCACCATGGGCAAGATTACGTCTCTGATTTCTTTGAATCATTTCACACTGGGAATGGTCGTTCAATTATTTCACTTGAGAAATATTGAATGCGGAGGAGTCTGAAGTACCGAGTTGAGATATGACAAAGGCCACGTTACCCAGGACCCTGCTCCGTCCCAATCGCTGCATTCAGAGCGCCCATTCTCGATCCCCTCATTTATAAAACTATCTAACCAATCACATTAGCAAACCAAGCCGTCATTCTTAGTTTTCCATTGCAATTGTCATGAGGTATAGGGTGGCGGGATCGTGGCCACAGCATCAAATATATGTATGCACCCGGACCCCGCAGTCACCAGCAACATGCTGAGCTAAAACACCATCTCTTGTTTTGCGTCTCTTTTACATGGTCCATTCCATCAGATTTGCAGGGAGAAAAATATATGCAGATTGTGCAAAGGAGATAACTTATGAATTTATTATGTATTTGAAGACACCTCCAATGTCCATGTATGGAAACAGTGTTGGGTCTCGCCAGTAGTTGCCCTGTCCTTTTCACATCAACAACCATGTCACTACACGCAAAACACAAGATATTACTGTTGACAGGGTTGGTGCTCACCGCCAGCTATATTATAATCCTTCAAACCTTATGACAATCACGATTTTCTTACATTTTCTATTCTTTTTTTCCATGGAAACACAAATGTATGAGAAAATTTGGGCGATACTCATAAAATACATATCCCTATTGTTGGGAACGTCAACTTGTCTTTGTGTGCAAGAATCACTGTTGTCATATACGCATATGTACATATAATGCACGTTCTCATATTCTGAACAAACACTTTTTCAGACACAATCCCTACAACAGACATTTGAAACTTTGACTTAGGACAGAAATTCACTTTGGTCTCATTAGAAACACTGATCTATGCTTTTTATTGATTTTCTAATTTGTTAATTTCTCTGAACATCTTCCGTATCTGTCACCCATAAATATGACAAGCTCTTCGCCTTTCTCGTTTAGGTGTCATGGGCTATCAATCTAATACAGTAGAACCTCATTCTTCACTTTCCTGCATGGTAACACTGGGCCAGCTTTACTCCCTTTTATATTACCTCATAAATGCACAATTTTCAAATCCTCTTATGTACTTCAAAATGCAAAACCACATTGACTCCTTTTGTACCAACAACTAATTTTTCCGCTCTATTTTACTGCTGGATTAAAAAGACGGAATTGCTTCATCAAACCCTTCCCATACAAGAGCTTTCAAGTTATCATACCTGTCAACTCTCTAATATCCACTAGACAATTCTAGCTTTGGAGATTCTGAAAGTTGTTCAGATGACAGGATTCTGGGCTAAAATTATCTAGTTTCTTTGTTTTCATGCACTGTTCCATGGAATCTCAGTCACACACCGGTGACGATTGACACCCATGAGTTAAAAACACACCAAGGCTTAACTTTTTCACTGCCAACAGCAATTAAAGTCAAACTACACAGAACACACTGCTCTCAATTCTGTTAAGAGTGAGAGATTTCTGTTCCTTGTAAAAAGACCTTTCACTCAAGTACCAACATGCCTGTAGTTATGTAGAATATACTAGTCCAGGTCAACAGCTTTCCTTGGCATGCTTCATGCACCCAAAAGCATGCCAAGGAAAGCTGCTGACTCGGTCCAGAATGCAGTACTGACAGAGTTAACTCATTCCATACGAGTCCTTGATTTTTCCGTATATTTACCTAGATTTAAGACCACAATTGCATGTTTAATTTCTTCATGAAACGAGCTTTCGTTCAAGTACCAACATGCCTATAGCCTTAAGTCAGTGGTTCTGGCACTGCCTGGCCAGTCATGCTGCAGCTGCCTTTGCGGCAGCTGCAGCATGGCTTGCCAGGCAGTGCCAGAACCACTGACCAAGGCCTGTGACCATGGTATGGAATGAGTTAAGTTAGAGGTTTCTCCACTGTCTATTAGGCCATGCTCCAGCTGGTACTCTGGCAGCTGGAGTGTGGCTTGCCAGGATATCCCACTCTTTACAAAAAGAGCTTTCTTTCATGTACTGACATGCCGGGTCTCATTCCAATTTTCATAACACTGTCTGGTGCAGCTGCCACAGTGAAAGCTGAAGCATGACTTGCCAGACAAGGAAAAAACCACTGACTGGGGCATTTCTTACTTTGCCATGGAATAAGTGAAGCAAAGCATTTTTCTACCTGTAATCTGACACAGAGAAACCGTGCAGCTCCAAACCACACCTGGGACCCTAGAACCAGTATAGAACCAGTACCTACATGTTTAAGCTTTGTGATGTTTGCCTTGATCGCAACTGCATCGAGATCAATTACTTTAAAATATATGAGCTTATACGACTTAAAAAAAAAAATGGGATGGGGGTGGGGGGTCCTGCTTTCTATTTTCCCTTTTTGACAATGGATTCATCCACAACAGTTGGTGCTGAAGAAAGAGATCCAGCACAGAGAGCTGTGCTAACAAGCATCCCTCCTCCACCCTCAGGCTCCCCCTACCTTCCAATGTCAGAAAAACCCTGAAGACTGTGAACTATCACGCATCTTCCCATCATTTTTATGTTAGCGTTTGTATAATAAGAACACTGCTTTCCAGATTACAGCTTTAAAAATCACTTTTTCAAAAGAATTTCTTCTTAGCCAAGTTTTCAAAGGCAGTATCGAAACAACAGTTGATGGCTATAAAGTGGCTCTTTTCAAAGGGAACATGTTTTCCACACAAAAGGTCACTGACTTGAAATATTATACCAAAATGAGTCATATACATGTATATTTATCAGCTTTTTAATGGCACTTACTGGTAAATAAACTGTTTCTTTCATACTTAAGCTTAGATTTACCCAACGTTTTTCTGTCACAGTCATCAATTTTGGTCATATTACCATATTATACCTTTTAAGCACCCCATCCTCTTAAGCCCCCCTTCCAGCATAAAAGTTCTGAAACACTGGAAAATTGTATACATTTTATGACGATTTACAAGTTGATACACCTAAAAGGTCCCAAATTTAGGTCTAAATTTAGAGCTCATATCAATTATATTTCCCAAACATCCTGGGCACTTCCTAGGGATAATATGGTAATAGATCACTGGCAATTGGACTTTTGTCTTGGTATGACACATACCACACACTCACTCTTTGCAGCATGCACCCTAATTGTAGCACACCCCGACTTTTGAAGAGAAGTGGGTTAATGTTTCACCCACAGGTATAGGACCTTCCAAACCTACACTATCTTTTTTCTCCGCCTTGCACAGGCATCATGAATATCAATTTTCGAAAGCAGCACATTTAAGTTCTGAATCTTAAGGGACTTCGTGATTACTTGCAAGACTAAATACAGCTCTTCAGGAGATCAATCTTGGTTTGATGTTAAAGAGCATTGGTAGCTTTCAAATGGCACCATGGCGTATTTCTGTATTTTGTCAAAGATCTTAAAAATTGCTGTACTCTAAAATTTGGAGGTTCTTCCTGAACATAAAATGAAACTTAACAAATCTAAATGTCACATCTGGCTTCACCCTGGCTTCACCTGGATATTTGAAAAGTTTGTGTCGGGGTCCTGATTTTCTTTGGCACTTACTGGTAAATATTGTCATAATTTACTGTATATAATGTAATCATCTGTGACATTTGCTATTGTGGCCAATTTCGCTTGACAGTGAGCAATCAGTATTCAGGTAACAAATCTATTTCAAAATGATTCACACCTGTTTTCAGTGGAAAAAAGGTTAAATGTGGAGACAATTTTTTTGACTTGATATTGCCAAATATTGCTGTTTTTCACTCGCTTGTTTTGATATCATAAAGAATTTCTTTCTTTTTTTTTTTTTTTTAAATTCATTCATGGAATTGATCTTTATTGCTGAGAAAACACAACGGCATCCTCTGTGGGGCAACCATATTACTGCTACAAAATGACTGATTTATATAGCCTGATGCTCGTTAATGAGAACCATCCCTAAAAATGGTCAGACTTGCCATGTTTCACTGTATTTTGGCGACATCTTAACCGATAGCACTGCTGTCTTGACCAGTAGCTATGAGGTGATTGTCTTACAGTACCCATTTAAACCTGACTTTTCATATTATTTATACTTCCTAGGAAAGGCCACCTGTCCCAACAAAACATCTCGGGCAGTCTTTAAAAGGTTTATGTGAAAACTTGACAGCAACTGAACCTGAATTCCCATGATGACACACGATCGCCTTCAAATTAAATTCTTATTTCTGAGCATTATGTTCGCTTCCTTTTGGTGAAAAGTCCTGAATCAATAATGGTTCAATGTTACGTCTCTTCTAAACACAGGCCACCCTCAGGAACAAACCCCTCCCAGTCTGGCTGTCTACATACTGGTCTTTATATACAGTGTAAACCTGGTATTAGAGACCATCCCTAAAGAAGGCTCTAACATTGGTCTTGCAAGATAGGTGGTCTTTCATTTAAGGTTGCAGTTTGTAAAGACAGAGACCTCTTCAACTATGTCCCATCTACTTCTTTATCAATCTGATATGCATACAAGGCTTGCATTGGTATTTTCTCGTGTCGTTTTTCTCCACACACATTCATTCTTTTTCGATGTACACGTCAGTACAAATATACCACGACATGAAATGCCACTCAAATTATTTTTCATCACGTACATTTGTCCATATATGTCACCTGTTGAATTGACACATTTCTGAAATAGTTTACCATCTAAATCTTTTAAACCACTTTGCTGAAGCTTTGTGTTTTGTAAAACTCGCTGGTTTATCCCATTATCCTTCTGCATGATCTTCATCTTAAAATGAGGTCACTTTTTTTTCAGCCTTTGACATCGTTATTTAGCACAAATGAATTGACAAGTGCAACGGGAGCCCAAAAACCATCACAGTGTGATGTTCTAATCAATATTTTCTTTCATGTGCACTCTCATGAGGACGGCAGGTTAGCAAGAACACAGTGTTTATCAGAAACAAGATCAACAGGCAGAGTTTGCCAAAGTGTTCCCAGTATTTCAGGTACATATGATCAATTCAATAGTAAGTGGTTTACCTCCGATACACATATCCTTTTTGTCCTAATATGCTGTGCGAAACTCAGGTCACCTGACTGAAGTGATAGTCTGTGCATCCAAAAAATGACTATTTTTTTTTTTTTTACATTCATGCTGCAGTCCATTATATTACTATACACTAGTACTTGCTCTGATGACCACCTTTATGAGAGACTGCGCATCTTTTTAAGACTACTCTTTTGAGACACTAAAGCCTTTGTCTCAAATTTACTTGTGTTTTATGCCTGCCTGTGGCAAGACCACTTTTGGTTGGCAGTAGGAATGGTCTTAAATGGCAGGCACTATTGTAATGTTCTAGAAGGACATTAATTAAACACAATGCCGTTTTCTTCCAATATCATAACACTAGTTTACATAATTTAACCCTAGGGTAACCATCGAATCACAAATATGACCTTAATTAAGCAGCAGTAACCCTGTTGTAAACCAGTAGTATTTTTGCTGGCTGAGTGTGTACATACAGCCCTCGTAGTAACTGTTGTATTTATCTGTGTTCCAGGTGAAAGGTCAGCGTCTGTGTTCTGCCTCCGCCCACTCATCAATGGCTCTGGCCAGTGGTCAGCCTAAGCCTTATACAGCTGTGTCAGCATCCAGTCTGGCTGGCGAAAAAAGGGCCGGAAAATGAGCATTGAGCGTACTGACCACCTGAGTATATCGATCTCTACGACGTGCGTAGCTATACTACAAGGCGCGCTTTACGAGCAATCACTCGCCTCTGAAAGTCCCATTGATGCCCAGCTACTCCACTTCAACCGCACCGTGAAAATAGAGTGGACAGTGTCCACTGGCACGAGCTAGTTGTATTTACACTACCCAGCTGAGCTGGCCACGCTGAGGCCACTGCGAAGGATCTGTGGACATCTAACATGCAGCTAGGACAATAGGGAAATCTGACCCTGACATGAACACCTGACCGCCATTAAATGCTAAGCTGTACTCATTATCAAATTTGGCCTTTTATCTTTGCAGGTCCAACCAGATCTCTGAGAAATCAAACTTGCTATTGTCTCTTGTACAGCCTGCATAATGGCAGGTCTTGATTAAATACCACTCAGTCATTAGCTCGGTATTGCACTTTATGTAATCTGTTTATCATTGCCCACAGTTAGCTACTTATTTGTCTACAATTACACTTAACTTATTATCCCCTTTTAAGCACCCCAACCCCTTACCAACCCCTTTCCACACTTCTAAAAAAACAATGTTGAATATCCCATGTTTAATCACATCTATGGTATGATATTGTAAATGTACTTATTTTCACATGTTTAAATTTTCAGCTATTTCATTTCAGGCATTAACCAGGAGTTTTTGAATTTGGAGATAGTTCCTATTAAACCTACATAAACATACTGTCACACTGTGTTTTTATTCTCAGAGTTTTGTGTCATTTGGGAAATAGGTGAAAACAAAATACATTTAAATCAAGTGAATTTACAGTAGTTATATAGCTCTAAATCAAGGTGTGGACTAGAATTTTTTAAGCATTATGATCATGTCAAAATGAAGAAAACAAGTAAAATAGTTTATGTTCTCAGATGTACACTTCTTGTTTTATTTTTATTTAATTCCTTTTTTTTCTTCTTTTCGGGGGAGGGGCATAAATTATTTGCTGAACTGCACATACAACCCCCCCACATACACACACATGTGCACACACACATGTGCACACACACATGCACACGCATACACAGTGGAACCTTATGTTAAAACCACTTCAGTAAGGAGGCTCACAGACAAGACTTCCAGCAGCCGTGTGTTTACTTTTCAGTGTAAATGTACTGAATAACAGTTCCAAAATGAAGACCACCTTCAAATGAAAGACCACTTTTTGGTGCTACTACAGGTGGTCTTAATACCAGGGTTCCCTGTTTAAGTGTGCATAGATCTTTCGCAAGCATGCTGGTTGCAGCAGGTATGCATCGGACTTCTGTCTCTCTGACTCTCAATTTAACAGACCATTTAATCACCCAAATCTCCCACAGCATTTCCATTGTATAGGACTCTGAATGTTAACCCTGTAAGTGTGTGATATGAATCATTAAAGGTGTTAATCAACTAAAATATACAACTCCTTGATTCTGGTCGTTATTGTATACAACCTGAATAATCAGGTTACATAATGTTACCAGACAGACAATCTACACTCACTGTCTCCTATCTATCACCTGACCATCATTTCACCACCTTTAATTCTTGAAACAGGGAAACCTTACTTATATTCCTTCAATTTTAATAGTGTCTGAACATCTGGGGTGTGACATAGGAATAACCATGTATTATTAGTCTTGTATTCTTAAACGGTGACACAATGGCAGCAAGTCCAGTCTTCTTTCTGAAGGAAAACCAGTCGCAAAATAATGATGAATCTGTCGTTAAGCAGCGTGTACCAGGTAAAGCTGGCTGAGGTAGTAAACACGAGATTGTGTTTAAAAAGAACAGCAGCCACCTGCGAACACCAGTAATTGACTTTGTTATACAGGTAAAAATAAACACCGTCTCTTTTTTGGCTCCGTATGCTGTGCCACACCCTCCTATTCTGACCAAATTTCTGGTCAACGGAGCAATGATAGGATATTTACTAATAAAAGCTTTTTCATCTAGCCATCTCGGGGAAAAAAAGGCCAGACAACAGTGGAATATAAGCCGAGCTATGAATCCATTTCCAAATTTGGGCGCTGTGTGCATGATTGGCCTGCAGGAACAGGTCAGCGACATCCTTCTGCCTCTTCTTCAGCCTTCACTCACATTCAATCTAGACAGATATGGTATTTTCCTAACATTCCCATACAGTTTAACAGGTCCAGAAATGAGATATTAAGACTTATTTGTTTGCAGTCAAACAAGTCGCAGCAGCAATTCACCTGCCCAATATGTCCTATAAGGTTGACTATTGTGGCATAACCAACACATCCCCACCCAATTTAGACCTGTAAATTGCCATCTAACCTTCATAGACAGGAATATAAAAATTCATACATTGTTTGAGAGGCCACTTGGGCCCAGACTGGGGGGAGATAATGAGGGTGGGATCCCTGCAGGGTCATGCCTTCAACTCAAGACAGGGCAAGTGTGTCCGTGCCTCCATGACATAGCTACCAATTACACTCATCTCCCCTAAAACAATTACTCACCGGTCCCCCTCTCTGGGATCATCTCGATCACAAATCTGCCAGATTTGCATGTTTCATTCTTTGTTCTGTAGGAAGCTGAATCCTCCCACCATTAGATATACTTCCATGGCACATCCCTCCCAGCTCTGCTTGCGTGACTTAATGCATCAAGTACACCTATAAGGGACATCACATAATTGGACCACCTTCTTATCACTGACCACCATCAAGTTTCTCTTACATCTCTATACATGTATTAACAAAAACTTCAACTTATCCTGGTGACGACAGACATATGGACATGGAGTCTTAGGTTCACAGCCTCCAATCATCTCTCTGTAATTGAGATTGAAAATTTGAGACATACTCATCGTTGTTTTAACAACAATAAATATATTATACTTATCACAGCATATCATTTTGTTTTGTTTTGTTTGTGTGTGTGTGTGTGTGTGTGTGTGTTTTGGTCACTTTCTTGCAGCAATTTCTTTACTCCTGTGGATGCTATTTATTTACAAGCGCCATGTTAAATACCATACTTTTCTGCAGAACATGGTAAATTGAGGTGCACAAAGAACACACAGTCTGCTCTGCTCAAATGCCAATGACATAAAAGACACTATGAAAATTATTTCATTTTGCAGAATTTTTGCAGAATGTTGCCATGAAGCACAGCTAGCTTCTATGCATTTATTCTCGAATGCCATGGTTTCCACATTCAATCCACTTGTCATGTCCTGCACTCTCATTGAAAATTTACTCTCTTTGTTGACATTTGTTTTAGTAAATACACCTGCAGAAGATTTTGATAGATTTTTTAAAAAACTTTTATTGAGGCCCTTGTCAGTGGCATCCTAATATATCAAAGTTGAAAAAAAAATTATCAAACATCAAACATAACATACTTTAATGGAAAACTTCAATCTAACTTTTAACACCAACAGATGTTGAAGTACCTGCTTATCTTCACGGCTGCTATTTTCCAGGAATACTGAGGCTATTATATTAGCATGCACCTCAACTGCCCAGTTCATCACCATTTAATATGTGTGTACTGATCATATGATCCTCAAAGATGTCTTAAAATAAGATAGCAGAAGAGATCAGGTGGCTAAGTAAAACCTAAGATCTATTATTTCACATGGAGCAAAGTGTTGTCTCAATCTATGCATATCTACAAATATTTTTTAAGTCATTTTCCCTTTACTCCTTCAGCTGGTGGTCGAATGTCGTCTGCTTCAAAATTTTTGACACCGATGGAAAACAATTTGAATGAGAATTATACGAGATCTATCGAGATAACATCCCACAAGTTAACAGCTTTCCTTGCCAGGGTTCAGTCACTAAGCACCTGATCAATGCCAAGGAAAGCTGTTGACTCAGCGTTATTCCATGTGGGTTAGTGTTACGTGTGGGTGGGGTGTCTATGGGGGCAAGGTCACCAACAGAGACAATACAGTAATTGGAATGCAGTCAGTGGCAATTCCAAGAAACTACCATGTCGTATCAGATTGGGCTTAAGCAGAACTGGTGCAAAAAAAAAAAAAAAAAGAGGCAGATAAAAAGATAGCTAGCTCTCTGTTATAAAGATGGAAACAAAGTAAATGTTGTCCATTCCCCTGCTCACTCCCCCCCCTCCCCCCAAGTGTAGGCTGAGTCAACAGCTTTCCTTGGCAGAATCTGGGCACTGGAAAAAAAAGGCTTCAACTGGCCGGGGTAGGGGATGATGGACCCTTGGCCCTGGTAAATCCACCCACTGGGCACTAGCGATGAAGACCACCTCCCTTGCAAGAGCGGATGCCTTTTTTAAGGCTGTTCCTTGAAGAAACTTGCTCGTCTTGGCTACATTTACCTCCATTTCTGAGACCATCTGCTGGGTGTCAGACCACCTTCTGTTAGAAATGTGTCTAGTCTTGAATAGCAGACAGTACTGGGTATAAATTGTACGTAAATTAATGACGAGAAAAAGGGCTACAATGAGGAAGCACAGAACATGTTAAGATTAATGTACCACAGTGAGTATGAATAAAAATAAGTCTGGTTTTTTTTTGTTTTGTATTTCTGTTTTAAATAAAACAATGGCATCAATATCTCTGGCAGGCAGTAAAACATCAACAACACTCCCCCTCCAGACATTTTTTCTGCTATAATATTTCATGGCACAGAAAATGAATGGTTTCAAATCTCGCAAAATCGGAAATATTTGTTGAGTGACCAGTCTGGAAGCCTTGGTCAATTAGAGGTTGTTCCAGGTCAACAAAAATATGCATGTTGATGTGATGAAGGTCCAGACATACAATTTCCCCCAAACCAGTGGTTTTACATTCATTCCATACTCTATTAATTTTCTCTTCATTGCTCCACAAAGTGCCAGGGGCTCACATCTTATGTGTTGTCCACACAAATGCATACATGTGACACAATTGGCTCGATTTATGTCCTTCATTGTGTCAAGAAAAATCACGATATTGTAGCCAAATGTTATCATGCGAGTCGAGGCTCGAGAGGAACAACATCACTGCCAGCGGTTGAACAGGAGACGTTGACCACTAAAGTAGCTGCGAGATGGAGATATAGCTCGGAGCTAGTCATTATTCCTTTGTCCTAATTTTACTGGGCAAAGAGATCTCAACTCAATCTAAATGTGAGAACAGACAATAAGCAAACCAAACAGCTCGATGGGGCTTTTGGCCAACGCTTTCAAATGTAAGACAAAAATGTATGAATCATCTACAAATACAAAAGTTTTAATATATCCATTGAGGCAATGGCTTTTTTTTTTTTTTTTTTTTTTTTTGAGTGTGTGTGTGTTAAGTAAACACTCAATGAACGAGTGAGGATCTGGTTAAGGCGGGCCTGCTTTTGGACGTGAAAAACTGAGTGGCGCTCACTGACACAGGGATTAGTGGTCTTTTCAGTGGTGGAATGGCACGCCTCAGTGACTGTATTATGTGCTCCTATGCCCTTAATTATACAGCTATCCTCCAAAATGGCTGTGACAATGATCAAAACTGTAGGCAGTTTCATAACAAAAATGAAAACAGGAGAGTGGGAGTACAGATTCCTGAACTGTTCCCAATGGACGACATCTGTGAGCGGCAGAAAAGAGCAACAAAACCTACGAGCGGAGGGCACGTCTTTGAACAAACTCAACCAGATTTTCCTTTTACATATGACAGACAAAATGGTAAAATCCAGTGCAGTCCGAAGCTGTAATTAAGATATGTCAGTATGTGTCACAGTTCTGGGAAATTTTTCACACCTAGATAAGCTGTACCTGCAGGGAACTGGGTCTGACATCAGATGCTTAGTTATAGCTGTATATTACATGAACACAGAACATATGGCATGTAACATCTATTCATGACTTAGTCATCGCCACACATGCATGCTTACCCCTTCCTTGCCCCGCAGTGGTGTGAAGAAATTCCACTTTTTATTAACCAAAGAAAATGTCAACATGCTTTTCATTTGCAAACATGCAACTCGCTTTTCTAAGTGCACTTTCTCTGAGATCTCAGAAGAGACTGTGAAAAAACTATCAGAGATGAAATCATAACAGGGAGCGATGACATTATCGAAAACCACAAATGATGAACCCAGGATTTCTTTTTAACCCAGGATTTTTTTTTGGTAATAGTTGGCCAGCTGGGGTGGGAAATCTGAACAAAATAGTGGCTAGTGGCACTCTTGAGTGTCACGGGATGAACAAGGTGCTACCTGCAAGTTAACTGACTGTAATCATGTTAAATTGGACACGGTTTCGCTGTAGTCTATTTAGATCCTGTAATAGATCCACCTACTGGAACATGGGCAACTTTACGGGCAATCAAAACTGTACCCCCTCCCAAAACATCATGTATGAAAGGAGAAAGTATTTCCCAGAAAGAGGTTGCATTGAGTTCTACATAACCGCCACCAATTTCTATGAAGAGGCCCACAAAACATTGTGCAAGTCAACTTTGTCCCCCTATTGGGGCTCTTTGTGCTGTCACAATCCCACAGCCTTGAACAATTTCACGGCTGATTAAGCTGTTGTTGAAATGGCCTTTACTAGCTACACCACATAAATCGCCACCACTTGGCAGAAGGACGAGGGGAACCACGTTTTTTTTTCTAGCCAAAAATACTGCTTTGTTTCTAAGTTATTCCAAATTACTATTTTCTGTCAGTCATAACAGGAAATTTGTTTTATGCCAACAAAGATCAAACCCCATCCCCCAAAAACAAATTTCGAAACTACTTGGGTACCCTTTTTGTTCCCTACATCTTCACACCATTGCCACCCTCAGCCATGTGCATGAGAATGTAAGGGGGTTACACCAGGACTTCCAGGGAGTTCCTGGTTGCCTTGTAAGCTAAAACAGCACTTTCACAGTTGCTCTCAGTCTTCCACCTTGCACATTCCTTCACACCCAGATTGTGTACAAGTTATATGCCTGAGATTATCACCTTATGTGATGACCACTTCTCTTTATTTTTTTATCCACTCATGAAAGAATTTTCTTTTACTGATTTACTGACACTGTTGACTGTTCATAACTCAACACCACAATCCAAAAGAAAGAGGAATGAATCTACTTTTAATGTTTGGATATCAATTTAGATGGGACCTTTATGGACGCTAAGCCAGGGTTTACCAAGACCACTGTGTTTAATAATTTTCTTTCTGCCACTTTTTGAAACATTTTGTTGGCCGGTAATTTTACACAATGTATGGCTAAGAAAGTGGAATGAATCAAGTTTATTGTCTTGATGAATACAGTTTACTGGTCCCTCCACACACACTAAGCCCAGGTCAAAGGCTAAAAAGAATCATGGAACAAGTCGATGACAGGTTTCCCTGGCGGATAACGGATAACATTCCACTGGTTCCCCTCCATTGCTGTCCCATTTGTCTTGCTTTTTTGGTCACCTGTCAAAAATTTTTATGTTCATTTATACACATTAATAAATTCCCTCCCTAAAGCCTTTAGTTCCTGCACAAACTTTGCCATAATTTTACAAAAGATTCAAACAAAGAAGCAACAAAAGCAAGCCTTCTCCATGAGTGAGATCCCCCACTCGAAGGTTACAATACTTGAACATACTTGAATATTCACATCTTATACTGCAAAGGGTTTTTGATTAAATGTCAAACTTGATGTACTCCATTTCCAGGTCGGCTGCCCTGAATTCCTGTGATGGTCTTTGGTTGAGAATCGTTTCTCTGGGCAAGTAAAAACTTGCCATAACAACACAAAGCTGTCTGCTGTTAATTCTGTATTTTCAAATGGCATGGAGCCTGAGATGCACACGCTGCTGTTCCCTGAGCCACCAGATAAACAAATGTGATATCCCTTTACGCTCTACCTCCAAGAAATGCCAGACTGTTCTCACTCTAGCTATTTCTGTCCACCTGACCTCATCGGTGATGAACGGGAGGCGGCTGAGTGACCCAGGATGCCCTACGATCTGGAAGTGTAATTAGACAAAATGGTTTTGTCTGTTTTTATGATACTTTAATCCCTATGCTTCAACTCCCATAAGATGACGGTTGCATTTAAATCTGGTTTATTGATGACTGCGAGACACAATGCGGATGGTTCTGATAATGAGCATGAACATGTTTTCCCCGCATTTAGTTGGTTATTGAAACTTAATAAACAGGAAAATACATTTTTGCATGTGACTAGCTGCTTTGTGTCTATGATTCAGCAAGTGATAACACGTTGAGCATAAATGTTTACCCTAGTCATAAAAAGCTATCAAGAATTGGTATGAAGTTAGGACGGCTCTACCTATGTACAAGGGCCATATGTGCCCAAACTATGTAGCAACTGGCGTCAAGTACCTTTGGATCAACTATTAAAAACTTGTGCGTTTATGAGTCTAATCAGAAAATGACCTGAATAGGATAGACTACCGTAGTGTAGCTTTTGGTTGATAACTCTATGGTGTGGGACAAAGCGATGACGTCCAAAGTTGATGTGAATCACTGCCCTCTATTAAATAAATATTTCAACCGGAATCCTGCTGAATGGGTGCCTTTGATTCAGCCAGTGCCGTTGGTTGACAAGCCGCCTGTCAGTGTTGTTCTGGCACCCAAACAATGACACAAATTCTAAGGTAGCAGTGCTTAGGTGCAAAATGAGATGTATTCATGTTAAATGTATGCACTCTCACACGGTAGCACCTGACTTGTCAAATACACAAGTTCTGCTCAAAGCAGTCTATTTCCTTTCCTAATTAGTTACCTTGCAACTGTTCATATTTGAATGTCTGCTGGCCTGTCAGTTCCTCGCACCGTGTCCTGTCTCACCGATACACTTTTTGTTTTGATTCATCAACCCTGCTGCCAAATAATCAAAAAAAAAGAAAAAAAAAAGAACGGCACCTCCCTGTTATGTTGTCTTCTACAAGCTAGGGTGCAGGCTGATTGTCCCAAAGTCAGGTCGGGACAAGGTCATCTTTGACACACACAAGACCTGTTCATTTGGCAACACAAGAAGGAGCCGGGCAATATGTAGTTTAGCTGTTCTACCACCTGCGTTTTCACTGTCCATGGTCATACAGGATTACGAACAGCTTCTGGGCTGGAACGGGCCACCTGAACACATCATTGACCTGCATGATAGGACCACCTTTACCTGATGCCTTGCCCAGGGCTTCCCCAGATAAATTTACCAGTGTGTGTGTACTTTTTATCTTTGTCAATATTTTGGGTACTACCTATAGAAAATACATATATATATTTCATATCTTGCTTACCATCCAAACACAACCAAACATGTCAACACCTGTAATTTACATGTCCAAAATTGGGAAATATCCCCAGGGTTTTTGTGCTTTTTAAACCTCCTGTGAATGACCATCATTTGATAATCCTAAGGTCCATGCAATAGGGACTTTACAAAACCAAACTGGAACACTTTTTCAAGTTTCCTTCCATACAAATTGAAATATGCTGGTTAACAACAATACACTAATGTCAACAAAAAGTCGGATAAACTTTGCAATTTACATTGCCCATTTGGCTGATTGTGATAGACTTTTGATTGAATACGATAGACTTTTGATTGAATACTTTCCTTGTTGGCAATCTGGAACCACATGTCTTATTATGCACATTAGGTTTTGTGCAGTTAAAATCAGAACCCGTCTAAAGTATATTGATATACTCATTTGGATTCCACGACACCAAACATGCAACATTTAAATTGCTTTTTTTCATTCAAGAAGCAATTAGCAAAAAATCTGTCCCTAGTTTATGCTAGTTTAATTTATACATATACAGAGTAGCACCTGCTTCGACAGACCGACCCGAGAAGTGGCACAGAAATGGTCACGGGAAGCAGGCAGTTTCTCAATGGAGGTCATAGAACATCGAACAGACAGCACTAATGAGCCGACATCTGGTCTCTCAAAGATGGATCTGCTGTACATATAGTTGTTTTTTTTTAAAAAACTTTTTCATGGTGATCCATAATTTGTAGAATTTATAACAAGTTATAATGATTAAATATCTAAAGTTTATGTGACTTCAATGGCCTTCTTTTTCTCTCTTTTTTTTCCACTTCTTTCTTTCTCTCTTCACATTGTACAAAGCCTAGAAGTTCCCTGCATGCTAACGACACAAAAAAAATTGTGAATACACATACCGAATTCCACTTAACTACTGTTCCTCTTCTCTCCCCTCCCCTCTTGTCTCATCTATTTGGTTCGGGTTTTTTTGTTTTTTTTGAAAATTTTATTTTATATTTCTGTCACTGTATTAGTGCCACTAGTTTTAAGGTAAACGCATATAATACTGACTGGAATTGTGTAGAAAACCACAAAGCTGGTTCACACAATAAATTCACAATTCTGCCATATCCTGAGTGGACGGGGTGGTACTGAGAATGACTGCCACATTGGACTGATACAGTATGCTTCGGTCCTGGCATAAAATGGCATTTGCAAAAAAATATGCTCATTTTTCTCGAGGGTCATTTGATGTCAAGGGAAGACAACCATCGTATATTTGTTTGCAAGTTCCTCCCCCACTTTTGAGGTTCCCAGGTTTTAACTTTCATTGAACATGGATGCATGAATGGTAACACACTGTAAAATATGTTGAAGAAGTTTCTTAAACTATTACAATTTATAATTGCAGCACCTGTGTTCTGAAGTTAATTTTTCTGGAAACAGAACAAAGAGGAGACATATGTGACACGGTGCCAGTGCTGTCTTTGACACATGTACTGTTTACAATGCTGGTTTGGCTTGGGGCTACCCCTCCTTACATCTGTGGCCTTGTGCCTCTTTTTCATGCCTCTCTTCATAATAACTCTGGACCTATAATAGTCCTCGCAAGAACCAAGACACAATTTAACAGAAAAGAGGAAGTTCTCAGCAGGAATTCCATAAATTAAATAAAAGGGCTTCCACTGGCTTTTTTCTTTGAAACATGCAGGGTTTTTCTTTTTTATCAATATCGTTAGAACAGCTTTTGTAGTTGAGTCTACAATGCTGAAGATGTATTAAGTCCTCCACACTGAGAGGAGATGGCTGATAAATTCTAATAAAACCCTGGTTTAAATTTTATGCACCTTGTAAACTAAATATGAAATTTGTATATTTTGTCCTCATTTCTTATCTCTGTGATGCACATTTTGTAATAAAATATAGGACACCGATATATTTGGAGCCATAACAGATGCCATTTACTAGCATAATACACAAGTTGTTTTTTTTATACAATTTTTTTCCTGTTTTGTGCTTTTGAGAAGTTTTCACTTTGTTTTAGAATTATACCCCACATATTAATGCAAACATGTGTTGTAATTCTGTTTTGATCCCAATGAGATACCACCTTTACAAATCGCATTTATCAAACCACCAGCTGGGCTGGCGCCAGAAAATTTATTGCTGTAGCTAGTCTGGCTAACTTAGCTGAAAACATACGCCAGACTTAGCCAAATGAAATTTTGGAGGTACCACTTGGGGCTAGCTCTAATGATTTTATTACAGGACCCATTTTTTGCCAAAAATCAAGCATATTTTATTTTCCGAAAAGAACCAGATTTAGATACATATATAATGATCATTTTCTAATAAATTGTGAACTTGTAGCCACATTTTATGTGCACAATCTTAATTTATATGTGCAACATCCTTTAGCCAATTTGGCTAACTGATGGCAACTAGAAGCCAATCAGCCATCGGCCAGGATGGATGGACAGACAGATAGACAGATGCGTAGGTGACAACAATACCCTTGGGTAGGTCAAAGTTACTTATGTTTGACCTAATGACAAAGTTTTGGTGCAAATGCAATGAGCCGAGATATCATGGCAAGGCCATTTTTCTTCAATGCAGCACTGTGACCTAAATATGTGACCAAGTAACCTAGTTTTCGCTAGGTGTCTGAGGCATCCTTAGGACCAACTGTCATAAAAAATTGGTGCAGCTACAATGAGGAAAAAATCAAAGTACATGTACCACCATTTTTTTCAATGCAGCACTGTGTGACCTAAATAATTAATGAAGCTACATTCAATATTTTTTTTAATAGATATTGTGTTATGGGCCATTTTTCCTTTAATGTAGTGTTGTGACCTTGTGACCTACTTTTTGATAGGCACCTGAAGCACCTCAATGGCTCCCATGATAAAAATTTCATTTCTGTAAAGTAAGTATTTTTTGAGATATGGCATTAACAAGGCATTGCTGGATGGATGGACTAACAGACAGATGGAGGCGTAGATGACAATACCCCTCTGGCCTACAAAGCCGAGGGGTAAAAACTATTAGCCAGTTCACATCCTTTTTTAGCCGGTGGCTAACTGGGTAATGCTCAGCGCTAGCCCAGACCAGTACATCTTTTCTTTGTATCTCTAATAAGGGTCCACCTACCTACCTTGAGGAACCTCTTTTGGACATTTTTTTTCTATAAATAATTTTTTTTTTCCATTGAACCTCTTCTGGACCTGTCATTGGACTGGTCTCATGAGATGAGAACAACCGCACTGTAATTCTGTTTCAGTTAACAATCGCACTGTTACATGCACGCTGGACAACACTGTGGTGATCCATGGATGTACACACACTCATTTCCATTTGATCACAACTCTACACATGAATGGAATCACCTATATTGTAATTTTGTTCATTACCGCCATAAAGATCAATGGAATCACATGTACTGTTATTTTGTTGATCACTACTGTAAAGTTTAATGGAATCACATGTACTGTATTTTTTTTATCACTATTGTAAAGATCACTGGAATCACCTACAATGTAATTTTGTTGATCTCTACTATAAAGATCAATGAAATCACATGTTCTGTTATTTTGTTGATCACTACTGTAAAGATCACAGGAATCACATGTACTATCACTTTGCTGCTTACCACCACAAAAGATCAATGGAATCCCATATACTGTAATTTTGCTCACTAATATTTCTATAAAGATCAATGAAATGACATATTTCAATCTTTGGTTATTTCTCTAAAGATCACTAGAATCACATACATCGTACGTTTCCTCATTGCTGCCTTCAAGATCAATGGGATAGCATATTGTTAGTTTGATCACAAATGTAAAAATAAGTGGAATCAAATGTATTGTCATTGTACGGAGCACTATGAAGATCAAAGAAATCACATGTATTGCAATTTGGTTGAGCCTAGCCTGGTAGATCAATGGATATCACTCATATTGTATTTGTGAGGAGCACTATTCCACAGCGATCAATGCAAGCAAAGGTGTTTTCACTTCTCTTCAGTACCATATCACAGATCAGTGGGTGCATACATAATTCCTTCTGTCCAGTGCTTTATCGTGGATCAATAGATGCAGACGAGTCTTAATCATTATCAGCATTACAGCATGGGTGAGCTCAATGCAAGCTCATGTAGTGCAGTTAATGCCATGTGCTACAGTCACAGGTTAATGCAAGATTTTTTTGGGTTTTTTTTTTTTTTTGTAATTACGTCTACACCTCTGGTACTGTCTAATGGCAATCTCATCCATGAAAAATTGACCGGAAGTACCAAGCTCCCTGAATTTTATCACATCTACATTTGGTTCTCTACTTTGAAACAGAACAATTCCAACACAAATGAAGATTCTTTTGGTTAGGTTCCAACTCAGGACTTGTTGTCTAAAACATGTATAATTTGAATAATTTCCTAAAAAAAATTATGGAGGGAGGGCGTGTGCGTAAAACACACTAGCTGACCTTGTGTGCAGTCTTAGTTTCCAAAGATGTAAATTAGCACAGCCATCATGTAAATACTTCAACCCATCAATGTCAAGTAAAAACATACATCTATAATGGCAACTGACAAAGCGATAAATATCAGACAATGAGAATAAAAATATGTACACACTCATGTGTATGTATATTTTTTACAAAAGAGCAACATCTGTTTTTAAAACACAAGTCATGCATTCTGTTTTTTATCCATATGTTCTTCAACCGAGTCAAACCTGTTGTTTACAACCAGCCCATTTTAAATATGTTTTGTATCATTTCTGGGCTTACCAAATCCAGTGTCTTCTTGCCCTGGACAAGTAGATCGATCATTACAGGAATTAATAATATGGGAGCATTTGCTCTGGGAGAAACCAAACATTTTAACTCGGCAGATAGAATCTTAATGTATAAATATGCAAGTTAGAACAGTGGGGAAAAATAATATCAACAGAACTTTAAAGGAGCAAGTCTCTGGGATTACAATAAACATTTGGTGCATCCTGTAACCGTATTTGGCCTTTCTTATTTAATCCTTTCCCAACTGTATAGTCAACAGTTTTCCTTGGCATGGGTTGGGTAATCTGCACCCGACTGGTGTCAAGAGAAGCTGTTGACCTGGGTTACGTTAAGTCTTGGAAGGTCTGATCTTTAACTATCCTTCAAAGTATTTTAAATTACTGATGAAATCAGTCAAAAACATTAACGCAGATGATGTTTAACCACCGGCTGGTTTTGCCCAGTTTAAGGGGGAAAGGGTTCGCAATTTTCCAATTCAACCACCCAGATTCACCAAAATGCCAAATGTCATCGGCTTCAATGTTTTCACTCAACTTTCTTGTTGGCAGAATATATTTTGACAAGAATTGTCAGAGAGACATGCAACAGCTATGAAGGTAAAATGTCGTGCATCAATACTTGTCCTGTATGCCAAACAGCCCTGTTGACTCAATGCTTTCAGCCAGCTGGAAAACAGTGAAATACAGTTTACAATCCTCTCCCAATTTCAATGTGCAAAAGCACCTACACGTTAAGTTTTGTGTGCTTTAATGTTTTAACTTAAATTCTCCTTAATAGAAAACGTTCATGGTGAGAATTGCAGATGTGATCTATCATCATGGCAATCCCTAAGTCAACAATTTTTTTTTTAGTTTTTTTGTCGTTTTTTTTTTTTTTTGCTTTGTTTTGCTTTTTTTTTCTTTATTTTTTTTCTTTGTTGCACTAGTTTGGGTTCACTGCACTTAAGCACTGTGCCCAGCCTGTAGGAAGAGAAGCTGCCAACTCTGTCATGTTGTGACCTGGACAGGGTTCCAGTCAAGGTCTTGGACAGTGAAATAAGGTAAATTATAGACACAACTGCCACACACGGAACCACCCAGCCATGGACACGGTACCAAAGCACTGTCACATGAAACAAGAGGCCCATGGGCCTAACGCCCCGCTGACATATAATCTGATGACCATCACCAAAACTTAATTTCCTGAAATGCATTCCCTCCATGACCCCGAGAAATTAGTAAAGGTCATCCATATGATGCACCAAACTTCCACATGAATCCACATTTGTGGTACATTTGGTGTCATTCCCTCTCTTCTTTATCACCATATTACATTAAGCGTCCTCTTCTAAAGTGCTTAATGACCTTAAAAATAGGTCAAGGTCATATAACATATTAGAAAATTTGACCATTGGCCTAATGAATATATATGGTATAAGCTTTGCAGTTCCATCTCAATTTATTGTCATGGGCATCACAATTGAATCATTTCCTCCCATGCATTCCTTCAATGACCCCGAAAAGTAGGTCATAGTCACCAATATTATGCAATATCGAACTTCCATATATGACATACATTTGTGGTAAACTTGGCATTGCCAGCCCTCTTATTCCTCAAAATGTAGCATTTAGCATCGTTTACTACATCCTTAATGACCTTGAAAATTAGGTCAAGGTCATTCAAAATTTTATCATTGGCCCAACCCACATTTGGTGTAAATTTAGAAGTTCCATCTCAAATCATAATCAAAATACTGAATTTAATGTACTTTTTACACCTGTAATACTGGTTCCACTTCACACCACCAGTGGCACCAGCATGACTCTCCAAGTCATAGACTTTCTTCTGTATGTTTCTCTGATGGTACAGTCAAATCTTGTTATAATGACACTACCTGTTCCCTTAGAAATGTGTCAGATAACTGAATATGTTGGATAATTGAATCACACAACAAAACAAATTAACTTTTGCTCTTCAAAACTTGTGTCATTATAATGAATATGTCGGATATCTGAGTGTCGTTATAAAGAGGTTTCATTGTATAATGATATGTGTGCACAAGTTCAAATGTAATGAGCATAAGAAAAAATAATTTCCTGAAATTTATTTCCTCCACGACCTTGTGAAAGTAGGTCAAGGTCATTCATATTATGCAACATACAACTCCTACAAAATGATGCACATTTGTGGCTTATTCTTTCTTAACATATTGAATTTAATGTGTTTTCAACACATTTTGGTCCATATTTTCGTAATACTGTAGATGGTACCACTAAGTTTCAACGTTTTCATCTTTTTGCCTGATTGACATCCCTACCCAGTTTTGTGATGATTAATGAGAAACTTGTCTAAAAACAAAACTCTCAATATTTTCACATTTTGAATGGAACTCTCAATATTTCCACATTTTGGTCTGAATTTAATGTACTTTTTACACCTGTAATAATTGCATAAAACTATGGGTGATGCCACCAATATGGAACTGGACCTACATTTTCATACACTTGATTAAGTCCTGAAGGTTTTGCTTACAGGTAAAAGTTTACGGACAGACAGACATGAGTTATGGTGTAAGCTCCACAACTTACGGTCAGCAGAGCTAAAAACTTCCATATATTCCAAACATACTGCATGCAGGTCCTGCTGGGTCAACTGCTTGATTTTGGCACCACCAAATGACACTTTTACTCACAAAGGTGAGAGGAGCCTTACAAGAGGGGGACGGACCATTCTACTGCCATCCAACACATTCAAAGATATATAAAGAATAATTGAATCTTGATTAGAAATATACAATGACATCTCATCATAATGACACCAGGTATCGAACATATTCACATAACCAAAAGTTTTGTCGGACTTGTGTCAAATTCCTGTGATATCCGACTCATTAATCTCACATATTGAGATATCTGACATATTTTGTAAGTAACATGCGGTGTCATTATAATAGTTTCACTGCTTAATAATATATATGTACACATGTATTTCATTTAGAATCCAGCCGTTTTATGCATGTAATCAACTCATACATACACATGACCAGATGCATGAAGTAAGGTAACGTTTGTTCATCTGGGCTTCAGGTACAACCAAAACGTACCAGGAACTTATCTTACTTTTTCATGTCTTTGTAGCTTTTGCAAATTATTTTTGTGATCTGTGATTGATTTAGAAATGAGAAAACTGGTGTGAACAAGATAAGGCTGACAGAGCAGGTATATGTTACAAAGTATACCCCTAGAAGCTTACAAAAACACTGTATCAAATCTACAGGATGGAAGTTTGTACCTGTTCGCAAGTATCTGTACCTCCATGCTCATAAAAATGTGCTACCAAGTGCAAAAAAGGCCAGGATTCTGCCAAAGTTAGCAAGTAACATGTTGTTTCCACAAGGGTACACTGGTCCATGTCTTCAAAGACGACTAATCAGTGACCTTCTGTCTTGAAAGATCACTCAGGCAAGGAGGGGGGGGGGGGTAGGTAGGTAGGTAGGCCATTTTTTTTTTATTTTGCACAAATCTTCAAATTCTTAAAATAGTAATAAAGAATAATGATGGATTTATTCTTAAATTAAAGAAAAAAATATTAGGGTAGCCAGTAAATTAATTGGGTAGGTCAGATTAGGCCAAGCAAGCAATATTTTAAGGGTGGCCTCATCACAGATACTGTGCTTTTGCTTTTTGTTATTTTCACCTCATATGAGAGACCACCTGCCCTCGGAGACCACAATTGGCTCCCTTGGGTTGGTTTTTGAGGACAAGTTTCACTGTGCACAGAACCACAAACAGTGGTCCCCCTCTCTTGAAGATCACCCCAGGGGAATTTCAAACAGTCGTCCCTCACAACATACGGTCTCTAATTAGGGGTACAATAACATAGACGGCTCCAGTAACCCAATAAACGTGGTCTTTGAAGCCAAGTGGTCTCTCATTGGGATGGTCTTTCAAGACAAGGCTCACTCTCTGCAGAGTGTCACCTGTTACATGCTGCCACCCTTTGACCCTCGGGAGACTGAGCCAACAGCTTTCCTTGGCACACTGTTGACACAATGCACTCCGAGTGAGCTGAGGAAAGTTGTTGACGCTTGGCTTACCATTACTGACGAACAACAAGCAGGAGCTGAACATGTACCACACACTTTCTGCTAAATTTCAAAAGGGTGAGTTGGGAGGGGGGGGGGGGGGGAGGGAGAGTTACATGTCCATGCATCAGCAACATATTGAAGTTTGTCCCTCAGGGTTAAAACGGGGTGACACTTTTGCAGTTTGCCTTTCACCACGGGTCAATTTATTGGCTCTCTGCGGCCACAAGAATTTGGTTTCAAAGAGCAGGTGACCTCTTGTGGCGGTACCTATACACTGGCTTTGCCACCGTACATGTTTCCAATGAATAGAGGCTACAACCAGCACTGGGAAGAATACACCTGCAGTACGTCACCTTGCAGTTTCAGGACCACATGTACACAATGGTGTGTGACACAGTACATGTGTACTTGGTACATAAGTTTTACCAAGCAGTGCACACATAGAGCAGACAAAATTCACAGCTACAACACATGAAACACTGAGTATTGGCCAGGAAAATGTAATATATGTACTTACCTTGGTCAAAAGGCACACGGCACATGACAAATGCATTGCAATCATCTGTAAAGGGCATGACATGGCATCCCAAAGCCCAGGCAGGAGGTATGTTACTCAGCAGAAATTGCACAATATGGTGGACCAACCCAAATACTTTTTTTAAAAGTTTTGCGGGCTTCCCCTTTTTTCCATGGATTTTGCCTGGAAGACTTTTATTACAAGAGGGCACCACTGGTCAACACAGGTCACCTGATATACTCTGATCATTCATGTATGAGAAGAGGTCACATGTGATCCCACTTTAATAGTAGTGCCCTCAAGAAATTCAGGCCCATGATGTAGGTTATCTAGTCTATTAACCAAAGAAAGGTCGCACATCTATTGCTGAGAGACAATAGCACTGGATGAATAGGAGGTAGTCATATGAACTGGAATACAGTGCTGCCACCTAGGCTGCAGCAGGGAACTTGACAGGAGGGAGGGCAGATTCATGTCTTAAAGCAGGGCCAAATGAGCTTCTATGATAAAAGTAACAACTCAATCCAGCAGAGGGTATAAGAAATGTCATTCACTAAGTTTAAAAACATGCAAGACCCAAAACACATTCAGAATATTTCATTTGTTTCTTATGTACAGTGTTATTCCTGAATGGTGAAGTAACATACGGGTACAAGTGCCCACACAATGGTGGAAACAAACTTCCATTGCCCGACAACTGAGGGCACCAGAGTAAGTCTGCAGTTAATATAATTAAATATGAATACCTCCCATTGTCTTACAGTGCTTCCAATTAATAGGGGAGAGCAAGAACAGAAGCTTCTGCTGCTCTCCTGCAGAGGGCATTTCAGTCTTTCAGGGCTAGAGTTGTGTATTCCCATTACTTTTCATTGTAATTTACACGTTTATAACTTTAAAACCACTTGTTGCAGAAACAGCAAAATCTGTGTGGTAAAATTATGTACATAGCTGAAATGTTCACATAAATTTTATTCTTGCAGCTTTCAAAATAGTTTTTTAATTTGATGTTAATTTAACATGCAATCCAATGGGAATACACATCTCTACTCCTGAAGAATTCTGTGTGTTGGATTGTGTGTTCAGCTGAATACACAGATAATTGTTAATTGTGACCTATCCTATTACCTCACAGGACCACAGCATTCAGCTCAGTGTACCTGATCTGGACTTTGGGATGCAAGTGCTGCCTTTATTACTGATTCTGTTCGCAGGTTATTTTAAGCATTTTCAAAGCAAGAGGAAGAAATTATAATTCATGAACTCTAAATTTGTGATGATACTTGGGGCA
The DNA here is from genome assembly GCA_964020975.1 of Hermodice carunculata. Taxonomy (NCBI): domain Eukaryota; kingdom Metazoa; phylum Annelida; class Polychaeta; order Eunicida; family Amphinomidae; genus Hermodice; species Hermodice carunculata. The sequence continues at coordinate 24,630,628 of OZ026624.1, forward strand.
GTTAGGAATGTTTCAAGAATATACAAAGTCTCACCTGGAGCGTTGTCTACAGGGCACCTGTCCTTGTCTTTAATGCTGGGGTGGTCGCAGTGATGAGGTCAAGGTCAAGGTCACATCTACCATCATGCTTGGTCTCTCATGGTCATCTGCAAAAAATTAAAAAGATTTGTCAAGCAGCTGACATAACAAGAAATATCAGAGATAAGAGCAGACCTTCCAGCACCCACTATTTTGCCAGCCTCACATATCAGAGAAAGGTTACACTGACCTAGAAGTTGAATCACTTCCTCTTTGTTTTACAGAACAAAAAGTTATTGGAAACACAAACAGTTCAGCTCACAAAAATGACTCCTCTACTCTCAGATGGAACCTGCAAAGGTGAAGACTATCACTATAATCAAACAGGTAGTCAGCTAGCTGACTGGGCAACATCAACACAAGCATGCTTTAATTTAAAAAAAAAAAGTCACTTTATTTCACATCTGCCATGTTTTACACAAATTATTTCTTTTGTTTTCAGTGCAACGTGGTCAGCACTTTCACACTGGACTCTTCCAATTTTAAAAAATGGGGTTACTCATGTAATAGCTTTACCACCAGGTAGCTCTGATAGGTTTTAAAGCCAACCTGGCTGGTGTGAATGTACTTCCATATGCAATAAGGAGTAGATACATTCTATCACTGAAACAATACCTATGCAATTTACAAATCAAAAATACACATATCATCACAATGAAAGACCTAATCTGGGTATCTATATATCGTTTGAAATTTAAATTTTAAATTTTACCTGTTAACAACTCATTTCATACCTGTGATTTTTTATGTTTTTTTTAGCCTTAACTATACAAAATATGTACACTCACATTCCTCATGAAAGAACTTTAATTCAAGTGTTGACACTTTTCATCTGAAATCACTTGAACAAAAGGTCTTTTTATAAGGAATTTGAATCTGGGACCATTATAGTACTTAACTCTTTCAGTGCCACATGTTGGACTGAATCAACAGCTTGACTAAAGTACCAAAGGAAAGCTATTAACCTGGACTTATATTCTGTGTAATTGCATGCATGCTGGTACTTGAATGAAAGGTCTTTGTAGAAGAAACATGAATCTAGCACCCTTATTATAATTCAGAGCAGTTCTCTTTTAACAGGTTGACTTAAATCACAGTTAGCACTGAGAGAGTTAAGATGAACGCGGTGATCAGAACTGAAAGAGTTAATCAATAAGATGACAAATTTGGAATAGACTTGAACCTACTTTTCATCTGTAATCATGTTTGACAACACGGCTCCCCGTTCAGATGAAAACCCCCCTGCATGTTTTTGTAAACATATGAACGCCAAGAGGCAGGGGGTAGATTGAAAGGAGGGTGACAATGATAACTTTTATCCTCGTCTCCCCCCACCTGTGCCCACTGAGCATACCTGTCACACATTCAGTGGAGACTGGTTATCCTTGTAGTCATATCAGTATACAAGTAATCCTTTATTACTAATTCTCAAAGGATAAAAAATGTGTAATTGTATAGGATCCACCATATTTGTCTGCCCATTTTTTTTATCAGTTCAACTTTTTTGCCTCATATAATTCTCTCACAAACCACACTCTAGGATAATAAGCTAGTCACCGAGTAACCCTTTCTGATTCTTGTAAAGATTTAAAATGGCTGACTCCTTGTAGTATAGTTTTACCAGAGTAGTATCTAATATACATACATGATATATACCATTTGATAAGCAATGGTGCTTCATAGTTCAAAACATATTTCAGACTGAAAAAAAAAAAAAAAAAAAAATTCCTTCTCTTTTCGTGCATGAATGCCACCCACTTTTGCTGTGGTCCGTGTTTGCTTATTGCCAACAAAATCCACCTGATTGCTATGCACCTGCACTATATACTTTTAATTGAATGTCCAAATAATGTTTACCTGTTTCAAGACTATATAAAGTGCCACCTGACTTGGGAGTCCATCGACCTCAAAGCCCTGGCCTGCCCGGGTTATAAGATGTCCCAAACTGCCAAGTTTTCTAGATGGAGGAGTTATGGCGCAAAGTAAACAGACGAACTATCTGGTAAGAGGACTCATATACACAAACAGTGCGACAAGACTGAAAGGACACTCCTCTAATGAGAAAGAAAGGCCTACCGAGGCTGTCCAATGGCAATATAAAATTGAAAGGATAAGCCAAATGAATGATTTGCGAATTCATTATCGGGCATGTTTGCAGACCTTGTTTGTAAGAGTGCTCTCAAAGCTCCACATTTGCATGCTTTAGCACATCAAGCGTGTTTAAAGTAACTAAGCTTCCCCGGGCCTCTTCCAACCCTTAATGCACCCGCAAACAAAAATATGTAAATTAAAATATGTTTTACTGCCCTAGTTCTGACTATTCCCAACACTGACATGCCTGAACAGTTTTATTCTAGAGACTGTGGCACAAAAGATGCCACAAGTGAATAAAAGAACCACACTGGGTGACGTGTCAATCTCTTGTCTTGAGCTTTCCTCTGTGGTCAATGTGTTTTTGTCAGTATCATGGTGTTCCAAATATAAATACATTTGTAAAGACAGTGATTCTCGTAACTGGCACACGAAGTGCAGTTACACAGGTGGCCAGACCAAAACTTTGCGTCAACATCTTGGGTTGACCTGAGTAGCCAAAGGCCTACTCTGCCTACCTATTACGGACCCAACAAATCATTTAATGATTTTATGAAAAGTCAATAATGTAAAATTCTTTGGGTGACTGCCAAACGATTGAGGTCAGGCCCTCTATGGCGTATAAAAATGACACTATATGTGTGGCTACTTTGCCCAAGATATGAGGTTTTCAGTTGATGAATCAAACAAAATCGACTGCGCGAGCTGGCTGGTCATCCCAAATGACTGCATCACAACAGATGAGGTGCTTGGTTTGTGCACTGCTGGCATGCCAAATAAGACCCGTCTAATGAGTGGCTGACCTCTGACCCTTGACCTCCACACATATAGGCCATACATGTCAAGTCAACCATAGATCCCGCCACACAACTGACTAGAACATACAATATGTGGGTAATTATGAAATTGCGAGTCTTGTCCGAAACCAAAATATCATACGCAGTGATGGTCATGCCATCAGGGTAAAACCTCGCCCTGGACTTATGGTCCAGATATATTCACATTAAAACAGAATCAAACTCGTAATCTACTTGGCAATCCATAGCCAATTTTGATGGGAGAGTCTGCTTTCTCTGGAATAATACCTTGATAATGACAGAGACCCAGCAGTCAATTCTGTCCAAACAAAGCTGCCATTGATCTGGTCGGTCAGAGCACACAAATGTAAGGACGACCCAGTAATGGGATTGCTGATGAACTTTCGCAAATCAGGACCCCTTCTCCCTCACCTATACAACACCGGCACCAATATTCCATATTGCCCCTGGAAAAACTCAAATGGCAGAAATGATATCACCATGACTTGGGATCAATTATGTCAGATAGTCAATGCAATATGAGAAAATTCATTACAGAACTGAAATGGGGCAATTCCCGGCTGCGTCAGAACAAACAGATAAATGAACTGTCAGGAAGGCACCGGGGGAGGTGGGTCAGGCACCGTGGGGAAAATGACTGCATTGGATATCAGGGATTTAAAAGTAATTATGTGCAGTTTAACCGTGATCCCTGAAACAATGTGGCAGTGGGAAGGGGAGGGGGAGGAGGTGCGAGGGCCTTCTGTCATCAGGTGATACAGTCTGCATCGTGTTGCATGCTTAACTATTTGGTTCTGTGGTACCTGGTGAAAAAAACATGTCCTGTGTGACCCAGTGAACAAATTTATCCGGTGACACCTTGTACAATCTTGTTGCATGATACAGAGTGACCTTGTACTCTTGTCTGTGTCAGCACTGAGCAACCTTGTCATCTTGCCTGTACTACCTGTGAACAACCTTGTCCTATCATCTGTGTAACCAGTGAACAACCCTGTCATCTTGTCCATTTTACCTGTGAACAACCTTGACTTCTCATCTGTGTAACCAGTCAACAACCTTTTCTTCTCATGTGTGTAACCCGTCAACAACCCTGTCCTCTCATCTGTGTTACCAGTGAACAACCCTGTCATCTTGTCTGTATTACCTGTGAATAACCTTGTCCTCTCATCTGTGTAACCAGTGAACAACCCTGTCATCTTGTCCGTTTTACCTGTGAATAACCTTGTCCTCTCATCTGTACAACCAGTGGACACCCCTGTCCTCTAATCTATGTTACCCGTCAACAATCCTCTCCTTTTATCTGTGTAACCAGTCAACAACCCTGTCCTCTGATCTGTGTTATCTGTAAGCAACTTTATCCTTTTTCCTCTTGTCTGTATAACCAGTGAACCTTGTCCTCTGATCTGTGTATTCAGTGAACAACCTTGTCTTCTCCTCTGTGTTACCTGTGAACAACCTTGTCCTGCCCCTGCATTGCCAGTGAAAAACTGTTTCATCTTGTCTGTATTCCCAGTGAAAAACCTTGTCCTCTCATCTGTGTTACCAGTAAACCTGGTCTTTCTATTCTACAGAGGTAGTAATTGTAATGCCCCACTCAGAAGAGGCCACCCGCTCTATGAAAGCCACTTTTCCATGCGGCAAGTGTAGCATTTTCATTATACTTTACCTCTCTTAAAAGGCCACAATTTTGGCACATTGTGGATGGCCTTATAAGAAGGGGACCAATGTATTTCCTTATGAAAATTCTTGTCCCCTTTGCATTGCTGCATAATCATTAATCTTCCTGAGGGACAAATATTCCAGATTTTACCTAAAAGGAGGTCTACTTCAGTATATTTCATTCACTCAGGAATTATTTTCTATAGGTAGATACTGAATCCAATTCAGGATCAGTTTCCAAAAATGAAACTTGCTTGCAAATGTTGGTGGAATATACAAATGATTATACATTTACAGTAGCCAAGTAACGCCCTGGCATCCCTTACAATGCATACCAGACACATCTTGCCTGTTAGAATTGAGGCCACCACCACAAGAGACCATATGCTCTTTGCGAATAAATTTTCTAATTAATAATCACTCATTCTTTCACCTTCATTGACCTGCTCATTAAGCGCTTATACAGAAGACAACAGATCCTAAATTTCAGTAACAGTCGCATAGAACCAAGAGGTTCTTGTGAAATTGGTCACAGCGATCTCCTCGCTACCTTTATCAGTATGACAAAGCCAGGGATAACTGCGCACACAAACAATAGGAGATTAGCCTGACTTTTCCATGACAGCATCTACTCTTCCCCCGTTAGCTGCTCTGGGCACAACACATCGTGTGCTGACCTTAGAGGTCTCTAAGTGGCACAATCTTACCAACAGGTCTGTGGTACTGACAACATTACCCATCAGGCCTTGCCAGTTGACTTGACACCAGGCTAAGCTGTGCAGAAACATGGTTGTAACAGTGTGGTACAATCCTCCATCATCTGAATATGCCACTCCCGTGCACTCTTCCACCTGTGGAGATTCCAACAGCCATAATCCCATTGTCATCACTAACACCTGGGGTGTTATTCATTGAAAATAAAAATGACCTTAAATTGAGTTTAAGTTTAAGACCAACTGTTTATGGTTGATTTTACACCTTTCCTTTTTTTTTTTTTTTTTTTTTAATAGCACCCCTGGGAATTGAAGCCTACAGGCATAACAGATTATCCATTGCCTACAAGTTCGACTTTTGTAGCTCAAAAGTCCATTTCATTTCATTTGTCAGTTATCTATTCTCATAAAAGATTACATGCCATCTGAGATGAGAGTGATGCGACACAAAGGTCAGCCCCACAAGACAAGTCTCACGAAGACAGCAGTGCCAACTTCTCAGCAATACTGAGAGACCACTTACTGCCAACAGAGACCACCTGCTTGTCATGATGATGATGAAATTCATCTTGTGGTCCTTATGACAGGTTCCCTGTCTGCAACACTTGGACACGTCTTATTGGTAGTCTGTGGGCTAGGTTAGACTCGATTGGCTCGTTAGTCCTTTCCATTGCTCAAACTGCCCTGAAGCACCCCGATGTCAAATCTCATCTGCTTGTACGTTTATAATGAAAATTCTCCTTGATGGAAAAACATTTTGCATGTGAATTGTGCACCAAACCTAACCAGTTAGCACCGGATGCAACATCCCAAGGAAACTAGACAACAGTGTCAACCACACCACACCACACCAATACTGAACGCATCTCCACAGACCTGCCACTGTTTACTGTTGTCACATTTGGAAAATTATGCACATATTTTGGGCCAAATTTGCAGCCCATCTTCTTTCATACATTCTTCTCTGTAATTTCTTATGTTTGAACAACAACTGTGTCTGAAGTCCAAGGAAAATATGTCCGTTTATTATTTATTTAGATGGTATCCACATCTGAATTCTCTCTTTGCATGAGATTAGTTCAGGCATTTGCTGCTAGGGTGCCAACACTTACTTTCTCTTGGTAATATGTCATGTACAAGGTAGCACATAACTCAGAAGAATTTAAACCAGCCTTGGAAAGCATGAATGAAAACCTTCAACAATTAAAGTGATATAAGTACTCAGCAAGAAAGTTGGGATGACACAGTATATAGAAGAAATTCATAAAATGAATTTTGCTTTAAAAAGTATAAGCCATAAGGCACTTACTCACCCTCATTATGTATAATTACCAACCAGGAACAGTGCTGCCCTCAAGCGACAAGTCACAACACCCACCAGCACACCATTGTGTAAATGGCAAATTATATTTGTATGTGCACCACAGTATGTACTGTTAATCATGATAAAACTGACCTCATATCATGATGTACATTTGAAACTAACTTCTGGGGAATGTACAGGCAGCAGACAGTATGAAAGGCAAATCCAGCTTGCATTTGTGAGCAAGATAACCTGAACTGACACTGACCACAGTCTAACAGAAGATGCAACAGGCTAAAGATATTTACAGCCTTCACGCCAAACTGGCTGCAGAATTTTTTTGAGTTCTTCAGTATTAAGTACTGCAATTATTGCATCGTTTATAAATGCAGAACAAAATTTGCTGATGCTATAAATGAGGCGGGGGGGGGGGGGGGGGGTGTCCACTGGATATCTGCCTGTGGATTCTTCATGCAACATCTAAACTCACACAATAGCTCTTTGTTCATACATATTCTTCCAAATTTAAATAATGCCACTCATTTGCATGTGCAAGAGATAAAAAATGGACAAACGTACACATGTATTTCACAAGCTATGCAATCATGGAAAAATCTGACCCCCATTCATGGATGTTTATTTGTGGCAGTATTTTATGCTTTAGCTCAATTTACATTCTGTAACAGAACACCACAGTGGACTCAATACGAGGGACAGCCTTGTAATCTCAGTGTATTGTTCTTGTATACAGATGTTACCAGCTTATCAATGATCCTAACTATTCTATCAGTTCTCCACTGATTGCCAAATGGCACCACAAATCTATATCATTTACAAATCGGCGGAGTATCGATTACTGGGATGTTCCCACATCTGATTATTATAGTGCACCAAGTCTGTATTCAGGAACACTGACATTGAGGTTGTTGATTGAACAACTAGAACTTACAAGGGATTTGTCAAGATTCAATATCTGTCAAAAGCTAAATCAGGATCACATATATCCATTAAGGCATACAGTTCCCTCAGTATAAGTCTGTTGTATCTGTGTTTGAAAATGGAAACAGAAAGAACAGTATCACACACACGCATGCATACACGCACGCACGCACGCACGCACACACACACTGAGATAAAAACGCAAATATACATTGCCTTTGAAATGGTTGATTGAAAAATTTCATAAATGCATTGGTCATAACTGCATAAGATGAAGGAAGATAATATGGTCAGAATATCTGTGTCCTCTCCACCAACAAAGTTGAAAGTGGACATGTCAGTAAGTGGATTGTACACAGAATGATGGGCAAAGCCCAGTAAACAGATCTAGGGCCAAATACCAGTGTAATCCCATCATGGTATATATAGCCCTCATACCACTACAAACCCATTACTTGTCATGGCATTTTCCTCTGTTTTACTGCAAACCCATTATTTGTTATGGTATTTAGCCCTGGTTCCACTATAAACCCATCCGTCATGGTATCTTGTCCTGATATCAGTGCAAACCCATTATTTTTCACTGTATGTAGTCCAGATACCAAAGCAAACAAATTTAGCAGTGGTATCGCTGCAAACCTATTACTTGTCATGGTATTTGGCCCTAGTACCACTGTAAGGCCATAACTTGTCATGGTATTTGGCCCTAGTACCACTGTAAGGCCATAACTTGTCATGGTATTTAGCCCTACTGCCACTGTAAGCCCATAACTTGTCATGGTATTTGGCCCTAGTACCACTGTAAGGCCATAACTTGGCATGGTATTTAGCCCTAGTACCACTGTAAGGCCATAACTTGTCATGGTATTTGGCCCTAGTACCACTGTAAGGCCATAACTTGTAATGGTATTTAGCCCTAGTACAACTGTAAGCCCATAACTTGTCATGGTATTTAGCCCTGGTGCCACTGGAAACCTACTACTTGTCATGGTATTTCACCATAGTATCGAGGTTCGGCTAATCAGTCGCCAAAATAGCCAAATGCGTTAAATTGCTAGATATGGCGATAGAAAAAAACGTGGCGATGACAAAGTTTGAAAAATGGCAATTTAAAAAAGACGGGCGTATGTTGGAGTTTGATGTTTAAACATCCCGTGTATCGCTGTCGATTGTAGTCTTTCTGGGATTAAATTACAATAGGCATGAAAACACAACAAAGACTACGATAAAAACATGTGGGCCCGCATAGTGTATATTCTGCAGTTGGAGCTGTTGCCTGCCTGGAGTGGAACAGTCTGTGCAATCAACCTGATGGGCAGCTTGCTACTTTTTTCACAAGCAAAACAACTGTATTATCTAAAACATTCCTCACCTTCAACTAAAGGCAACAAATTCTCTTTAATTTCATAAAGATCTGACCATGTTAGATCTCTTTCCACCAGTGCTCATTACGTAAACATGTCAGGGACTCAAAGTGGGTCATAAGTATAGGAACTCGTACGGGCAAAATATAGAGGGGCACTCTGATTGGTCTGCATGATCTGTTGCGTGTCCCAAGGCTGAATAAATTGACCTGTTTACTGTGTATTGACATTCATGCTTCTACGATGTTGAAACATCAGGCAACATTGTTTGGATGGGCACAGAGTTCCAGGAAGAAGCCAAAGCTCAATGCAGAAGTTGATACAGGGAGTGAGACCGACAGTACGATAGTTCATGATAGAGAAGTACCGGAAGATCGACACAAACGCCTGTGTACAACAAAGAAAGTCGCAAACTATTGCAAGAAGCCTGTCGATGCCAGCATGAGTGCCGGTGATAAAGAAAACACTGTCAACAGAAACTTCTCATCTGCCTGGATTTTTTCTTAAAGTAATAAATATAACATTCATATGTGCTTCCTTTGTTGTTGTTTTCATTCCAACATTTTAGGAGTACAACTTGGATTATTTCAGCAGTTATTGGCTAAAATTAAGAAATAGGTGCTATTTTTCTTTCAGTCAAAGTGGCTACCAAAATATTGAAAACAACTACTACAATTTCATAATGGCTATTGAAAATTTGGAAAATAGTTTTCAGTGAATGAATACCCTGATCGCCCACAATATTTTTTTCAAGTCTGCAATTTTGTGCAGTAGAACACTTTGCATATAATTTCCATAATGTTGTCTATGAAATGAAAGAGCAATTTTGGATGTGTTCTTGGGGTAATATATAGAAGTATTTGTCCATAACCTTTATTTAGGACAGGTGCCATAATATGGTGTAACTGCACCAAAAATTTGAGGAAGCTGTGATGAATCCTTCTTGAGATATTATGGTAACATTGTCCACTCGTGTGCCACTCAGATGGCCTTCAAACAAATACTTCAGAAGTTTCATGACAAGTTAAAAATACTAAAAGGAGCTGGTTTTCAATGTGAACGTGATCCAACATAAAGTGAATCTCTGACAAAAATTTGGTGAAGCTGCAATAGATCCTTGTTGACATGTTATGATAACCTCATCCCCTTGTGCACCACTCAGACAGACGATGCAGGGGACGACAATTGCCTCCAGCACTTTATGTGTGGAGGGCAAAAATGACTAATGAAAAAAAAATCCTAGCACTAACCTAGAGTACCACAGCAAACCCATTAATTGCCAGGGTATTTAGCACTAGTACCACTGCAAACCCATCACTTGTCATGGTATTTAGCCCTGGTACCACAGCAAACCCATTACTTGCCTGGGTATTTAGCCCTAGTACCACTGCAAACCCATCACTTGTCATGGTATTTAGCCCTGGAACCACAGTAAATCCATTACTTGTCATAGTATTCAGCCCTAATGCCACAGCAAACTCATCATTTGCCATTAGATTTTGCCCTAAATATAGAGTATGACATTCTTAGTCCTGCTCTTTGTATGTGGCCTCCAGTCTTGGGCTCTCAAAGCAGATGGACATATTGGTCAACATAAACCGAACTTGGTTATAGGGATGTTCAGTCGCTGTATAACCTGAATGCAAGCTCTAAATGAAGACAGAATGAAAACTCTCTCCACAATGGACATTTAACTCTCAGATGTCAATTTAGAAAAGACAAGACAGAAATGGACAGCAGGTAGCAATGGTAAGAGTCAAGTTTGTTCCAAGGAGGTGGACGAGAGGGCAGACCATTGGTTGGTATGGTGTGATGCGTATAGAGAGATGAGGGCAAATATGTTGGGGAATGGCAGAATGAGGATCATAACTGTAAGGGCTTAGAGGAAGTGTGGCGCTCGGGAGAAGAGCGCGTGGAATGGATTTTTTTGTTTGACAAAGGGTTTACCGGGAGGAAAGAAAGGGGTCAGAACTGTTCAGTCCTTCCTGGTAGGTTGCTGAGAGAAAAGAAGAAAATGGAAAGTTAGAATTAGAAGAGAACAAAATTAATTATATGACAGGTTTTTGCAAGAAAAGAGAAAGGTAGTGGGGCCTTATCAGGGCTCCAATGACTGTGTGCACAGGGCATGGCAAATGCCCGAGCCTCAGTGGCGGGGGGATAGGGTTAAAAGGAAAGTGTTTTTGTTTTTTGCTTTTTTTTTCGGTCACTTGTATCAGATATGATACAGGACCGTAGCAAATAAGCAGAGTGCCACAGGATTATTTAATTATTAGTTGATGGATATAAAACCTCAAAACCGTAAATGGACATTATTCATGTAGGATCTAAATACACATGGGAAAAAATTTCTAAAAGATGGTCAAATCTCTACATATACAACAGATATGACCTCTCATATGCAGTCTCGAGAGAGAATCAACAAATGGTATCCATGTCTTAAGAAAAAAAGATTTATACACTGAACTGGCTCTAATTTATCAGTGGATGAACAAATGGTTTCCACATATAACGGACACCAATTCTCAGTGCACGGAAAAAGCTCCAAAACATAAGGGACTTAAAACATGAACTGTGGACAAAAATTCTCAATGAGGGCACCAAGGCCCTCCCACAGCACATAAATAAATGTTCCCCACCCTGAATGGACATGGGCTCTCTCAAGAGTCCGAATGTGCCCTCCATTCAAAATGCACATCGAGACTCCATAGCACTTTCCATCCAGAGTGGACAAAAGCTCTTTCAACAGTCCAAACACACTCTACACCCCAAATGGACAGAGTCCAAACATCCAGAATGGACAAAAACTCTCTCAAGAATCCAAACACAATGGGTCATCACAGCAATGGACACAACTTGTCCAGGTACGTACCAAGCTCATAACTACTGCCTTGCCACCTGCAGCAAGCAGCTAGTGAACACTGTATAATCAGCAAGTAGATTACCATAAACTATAGATTCCATGACCTCTCCCAGTTTATGTGGAGGACACCAGTTCTCACTGCACACGGAGACAAAGACTTTCACTACATATGTGCATATCTAAAACCAATGGATGTGGGTCGTCAGCTGCGTGTCGGCTCGGACAAAACACAACATCAGTCTCTTGTCCCCAACCAGATCCTCAATAAACAATAACTTATAAATATCCCCTGCATCCATCCAGACTCTCTCTCATACAGAGAAAGCACCTGGGTGTGATGGATGCACTTTAACTTTTAAGTCTGGTCACCTGCATTTGTATTGTTTTTGGTTTTTTTTAGTTCATTGTATACTCTTTTATATGAGCTGCCTTGGCCCTTTCCGTGTCAAATTTTGGGACTAGTCAACAGCTTTTCTCAGCACGCAATGCGCTCAATGCATGCCAAGAAAAGCTGCTGACCTGGGGTATTCCCTCTGGAAATATAGGCATACTGGTACTTGAAAGAAAGGCCTTTTCATGAGGTATAGGAATCTGGGATCCTAATGATGATTCAGACTAGTTTGACTTATGTACATGGATTGACTAAAGACGTGATTGGCATTGAAAGAGTTAAACCCTTCTTATTTTAGTAATGGGATTAATGAAAAGCAGTAACTGTAATGCTGACTGGTCCCAATAAAATACAATACACCACCAAACTTGCTTGTACAATTTTTCACCTACGGTATTCATTCCAATAGAAGCACCCTGTGCTAATGCAAAGGTTCCCTGGAGCAGACTTGGTTTTTGTGGAGTTTTGTGATGATGATATGTTTTAATTTACAATACCATAAGCAATTACACTTATTATTACCATGTAGCATAACATAACAACAGCGAACCCTCTGCTTTCATCACAAGCAGCTAATTTTTAAGAATATTGAAAAAATACTGAATTTTCAATAAAACCATCAAGATTGAAAAATGTAGGAGGTGTGCTTCTTTAAGGACGTGTGCTACAATTGGAATGAATACAGTTTTTCACTTTATATAAAATTTCCCATGCTTATATTATACTTTCAAGCTCACTAATAGAATACAGTGGTACCTGTTATCTGAGACTGGTGCCACCACCAGCAAAAAGTGGTCTTGTCATGTAGGTTGTCTAAAAATTGCTGGAAAATTAACGAGAAATATACTTCAGTGTACATGAAAGGGCAGTACAGTGGTACCTGCTGTATGTGGCCCCCATTCTGCCAAGAAAAAGTGGCCACAAACAGCAGGTGACCTGTCACCACAGGTAAACTTTACAAAGCAATTGACTCCTATGTCCGAGCCTAGTGATCACAAAAAGCAATGTGGCTGCTCACAGCAGTGGTTGCATATAGCAAGTACTACTTCAATAAAACAAGAGGGCTGTGTGAACAGCCCATGCTCAGCTAACCTAGAGACCATCAAACTTGTGGCTCTATTAACTTGGGATAGGATCAAGGTCACCCATGTACTGAGTAAGCCTGACCTTTACGGCAGAGCAATAACATATGCAACATCAAGGTTCCAGTTGAAGAAGTGCTCAAGTTATAGTGATTAGTAAAATTCATGTATGTTGCACTGTGACCCCAGAAACGAGGTCTAGGTCACTCATGTACTGTCTAATTATGACCTTAATAAAGAAACATTAAAATGTGCAGCATCAAGGTCCTGACTCAAAACAGATCTCAAGTTATCAAGTGAACGGAAATGTTCATGTCAATTGTCCTGTGACCTTGGGAATGAGGTCAAGGTCCAAAAATCAATGCAGCATGACCACTTGCACAACATAGGTGAATATTTTATCAAAGGTACATCTCTATCAAGTTTGACACAAATCTGGCCAAAACTATTTAAGTCATAAACATTCTCACATAGTAATCAACAGGAAAGGTGCATTTACTGTGAAGTACCCGAATCGAAAAAAAATGTTAAAAATCAGGAATCCACAGCAGTGCTAAATGGTGAACACCTTTCTTTGACCCTTTCACAAGGAACATATCCACCAAGTTTCAACTCAATCTGAGTGATGGTTCTGGAGAAGTAGTAGAAAACAGCAAAAACACACAAAAATCATAAAAATAAAAGAAAACAATTACAGCACTACCTGGTGAACAAATTAAGAACTATGAGTCCTTAGGAGTGTTTCTGTGTGATATCAAAGCAATTGAGTGAGCTGTTTTGGAAAAGATTTTTTTAAGATTCCCCCCAAAAAAAGAACCAAAAAAAATCATTAAAAGATCCAAAAATCATTGAAGCATGACCATTTTAACAAACATTGTAGAGACCCACCCAAAGTACATCCCCACCAAGTTTGAAGTAAATCTGGCTAACAGTTTTGGAGAAGTAATCAAAAATGTGAATTGTTGACAATGGAGGACCATAAGATAAGCTCAGCTGACTGACAAGTCAGCTGAGCTAAAACTGGGATGTCTCACACTTTAGTGCTGGTAAAAGTGTACCTATGTGTGTAGTAAATTAGTAGTCTCACAAAAAAAGCTAATGTTCGATTAATTTTATACTCGAATGGTAAGTAAAGGCTCTGATCAGTGGTCTTTGCTGGTGAAGTCATGCTCTGGCTGCTCCAACAATTGAAGCATGATTTGTAAAGTCAAGCTCTAGCTACTCTAGTAGCTGAAGCATGATTTAACTCATTCCATACCAGTCCTTGATTTTTCCGTATATTTACCTAGATTTAAGATGACAATTCCATATTTAAATTCTTCATAAAAAGAGCTTTCGTTCAGGTACCAACATGCCTATAGTCTTAAGTCAGTGGTTCTGGCACTGCCTGGCAAGTCATGCTGCAGCTGTTGCAAGGGCAGCTGCAGTATGACTTGCCAGGCAGTGCCAGGAACCACTGACCAAGGCCTGTGACCATAGTATGGAATGAGTTAACAACCAACATTTAAGAAGCACTGTCTTTAAATCATCCTTGCCAGCACTTGTGTCAAAGTTTTTTTTGAGAGGAATTTCAATACAATGTATACACCTTCCCCTCTAGTATGTGTAAATTGGTCCCTACTGTGGAACAAGTTAACACTACAACTACTGTCAGTGTATTACTGGTATGACATAAGAGTACAATGATACTATAGCACTAGGGGGTATTTCAATAAATTAAACTAAAAAAAAAACTTGTTAATTAACTACATCATTATAACTGTGAATATCACAAAAAATAAAAATACAGCAAAAATAAGATAATTTACAGTGGGTCAGGCAATCAAAACTAATTTATCTCTATTTGCTATGAATGTTGATGATCCATAATTGGGCAATGTACATAGCATTCATTGATCACCTTACATTTATGTGTCAATACGAGACTTTCTCTGGGTCACCCCTGATCAGTTTTTAGCCATGTGAATGAGATGAACAATTTAAGCATCTGGCGCTCAAGTCTCACTTTTTATTGGTAAATCATAAGTCACTAGTAAGATTCTAAAACTTCGTAGTGTATATAGTGGTCCCCGTCTTATAAGGACCTCCTGATGAAAGTCCACTCCCTCTGCAGACACCCCTTCCCCATGCACCAAGTACAGTACTTTTATTTTCCCCCTTACAGGACGCCACCCCGCCCTCGTAAGGTCACATTCTGGTGCACTCGGGCTGTCTTTATGCAGTGGCACCACTGCACACACAGGCCTAATACCACAATCTCCACCATACAGTCACATATTGTGTTAGTTCACTGAAAACCCTCATGCTGGCCCACCTTACTACATGAGGCTATGATGACCTTAACCTCTGACCCTGTGACCTAGACATGAGTGATGAGAGAGGGTTCATTGTCCCATCAACATAGATGTCAAATTTACAGGTAGCCAGTGACCAGAGGATAGCGGCCATAGCAATTAAAGTTACACTTTCAACTCCGTCTGGGACTTTGACCTTTCCCTCAAATGACCTGACATGATAAAACTACATTGTTCACAGTTTGGAGTCATTTTCACTGAAAGAACTCCAGTAAGACAAAAGACATTCTGCCAGAAACAGCTCAGGCTGTGACCTTGGCCTTCAGCCCAACATAATCTTAGTGAAACTGATTGTTGGTAATTAAATATTTTCAAAGCATGGCACAGGGAGGTTTGACACGGTTTTGTGAAATGAATGCATCAATACACAAGCAACAATAATGAGCTGATCCCAATTGAAAAAAAAAAAAAAAAAAAGTTTGTGACCTTGACAAATTGCCCTGCATGAAAAATTATGAATAACAACCCCACTTATTGCTGAAATGGGATACATAATCCTGTGGAACATCAAAGCTTCCAGCACTAATTGCTCTATGGTTTCAGGAACATAAAAAGTTTCACCACACATTGTAGACCCAGTTACATCCAACCATACAGTGCCTTTTTTTTTTTGAAGATTTAATTAAAGCCTTTGATACATCTTTTCCTTTTCCTTTTTTTTTTGCTTCTCAACCTCAACACAGCAAAGTCTGTCCTCCTTTTGACACACTGTGTCACTCTTGTGAATCCTCTTATTTTGTCTGCTAAACAAACTATGCTCCACAATGACTCACCTAAAGTCAAGTGGAACAAACTGAAAGATGGTAAGTCTGTCTGTCTGGCAGCCTACAACACAATTTCCGTCTCTTCTCCCCGAGACGCCCATGTCCTTCATGTGAAGCTCTACTGTCACCACCATCCAGCAAAACTAGAACACTGCTACATATGTCTCTTAATAGATAGGAGTGAAAGAGAAGGGTGGATTAGTGTGAAAGAAATAAAACAAGATTTTTTTCTTTTTGGCTTCATTCATATCTTGCTGAACCCAGCGCTGGATCACTTCAGTCTTGATCCAGGTCATGGTCATTACTTCCATTATAATTATGGTGTCATGTTTTTATGTGTTGCCCAGTTTTCAGTCATCTGAACACATGTCAGAACAAGAAATAGTCACCGAAAACAAGGTCCCTGTTGAAAATGGAGCACCTGATGTATTGCCAACATGTTATTGTAAAATGAGAAATGGAAAATTAAAAAAAAAAGAAAAAATTCTCGCCCACTAAAATTGGGGGTTGCACCTCATAACTTCAGCAAAAGAGAAACATTTTGACATTTAACGACTTCCATTCCCACCCCCACTTCCCAATCCACCCTATCTCCCTATCCTCCTGGTGGGGTTGAGGGTAGCAGACCTGGATCAAAATACATATGAGGGGGTGGAAGGTTACCAAGAAATAGTCCATGCTTATACAACTAGTTGTCTGCAATCATGTGACCCCAGATAAACATATGTACATTATATATCATATTCAGAGAACAGTAATTTATACACAGACATGACCACTGGGGGGAAAAAAATCTTACAAACATGCAATTTTAATCCGGTCTTTTGTTTATTTTTGTGGGTGGGTGGGGTGTGCCTTTGCGTTAAGGGTGCCAGGGTGCAGAGTGAGCAGTAAAAGACTCGATGACTCAACTGCTTCTTTCCAGGAGTACACAAGTACACATGCTTACTATAAGCACACAGTGGCCCCTAAGCAGCACAGGTCTGTATGTGGGTGGGATTTCTCAGCCTTGGTTTCTGGTTACTTGGTCTCCACAGTCAACACTCTCATTACTACAAATTCCATACTCATAAGCAACATATGCAACTCAGCCTGCCAAAAAATCAACCCTTCCACATGGAAATATGCAACAAGGAAAAAAAATAATAATAAAATAAAAGAAAGGAAAAAAAAAAGCTCCATGGATGACTGTGGCCAGTGTCTTCAGGCCATATAAAACACACACCCAAATAGAAGTGTCCTGGGCCAAGTTGGCAAAAGCTATGATGTTATGGGGGACTCTGTCTCTGGCGTACTTGTTGTATGTGTAGCTCTCTGTCTGTTGCTACTGGTATTGATGTTATGACAGTGGGCATAAAGCCCTCTATGGACGGCTAGGCAGGCTCCATGGCTGCCCTTCACGACCAAGTCAAGTGACTCCACACAGCCCATTGTTTTAGGCAAAAAGGGGACGGAGGTTTTGACAATCGGCTTTATAGGGGTAGCAGGCGAGACCAAGCAGTGTGGTCCATCTTCCCACCAAACCCAGACCTGGTGCTTGGAGGCCAAAGTCAGTCGAACCCATGTAGAAATCTACTGTGTCTGGGTCAAACAAGGACACTGTTATACAATGCCCGACGTGATCATATCGACTGCCATCTTGGACGCTACATGCAAATTTCACAGATGCTAATATAGCAACAAATGGCAATAATTATGCATGTGTACAATAATGTGACTGCTATGTTCAGGAGGCTGGGTGATGGGGCCAGTGTGGGGTAGTCTGATGCCTAAGCTAACCCCACGTAACCCCTTAGGCCCCTATCTCCCCCCTACACCCGGCCATAACCCACTCGTTCACTTAGCCGGCCACAGCCTTTTTAGGTATTTAATTATGAATACTTTCTTTCGAGAAATAGGTTCAGTAGGTCAAGATCTGGAATGATAGCTGTAATATTTTATGCCTCGTTCATTGATTTACTATAGCCCAGTCAAATATTATGAAGAGTTGACACAGTGTCAGGCTATGCTAATAGCGACATGGCCGAGTCTGCTTACTGCTCCTCAGCCTGCACTGTCTCAACCGTGCCACCGACCCTCCACGACAATCTCTCCCAAAATATTACAGTGGTCTGCAAATCATTTTCTGTATCCATCCACAAATTATGCCAGGGAGATACATGTATAGTATACGTGTGATATTTCATAAACAAGGCCAAGACCGCACAAACAGCTCACATTTTGCTGATAAGCGTTGATTGATACCAGACTTGTGTCGGACACAAGTTGCATCATCTGGCTTTTCTTTAAGAAATTTGCCCTCCTCTCATTCTAACAACTGAAAGTGGGGATAAATGTGGAAAACAGCAATGTACTTGTATATCAAAAAAGATACACCCAAACACACACTAAAGACATCTCAGCCTGCTTCAGTTATATGTTCATATTTTCTTATATTGTATAATATGAAAATCTCTACACATCTGAGTGTGCGGTGACAGAACTGCGTGGTTGATCAATCTTGTGTCCATTTTATTTACACTTAACATACGAAACCTCGCAAATCAGAGTCTAATCTCCATGGCTTTGTTTCTTTTAAAGATTTTTTTTTTTTTTCGTTAATCTGGTGTTCAGGAAAATGTGTAAAGATCAGGCTGGGGGCTACTGGTCCTGTTCCCTTCTGGGACCTTGGTCAGGGCATAGCCAGTGATCTGAGAATGAAGTTCTTGTATGGGTCTCTGTGTTTACTCTCTCATTAACTCCCCCCTTTGTCTGATAAGCCAAGTTGATAATTTTCACACTCCCCATTGTCAAGCATGTTGAAACATCTGAAACAAAACCTGTAAATGTCTGTCAAAAAAAAAAATAATGATAATAATTCCATTAAGTTGATACTGACGGCAATGTTCTTCCACCCATGAAATAAAGTCAAAATTGGAGACGGTGGCGCATTTGGGAGTGAAGCAGTTAATAAGTACACACTTAACAGACCCATAAAGCAGAAGACGGGAAGCAAGCTATGGAGTATGGAACGGCTTTGGAGTACTGCACAGCCCACTTAACATAGCATCAAATCGCCTTATCTTATCAGGCTGTTAATCTGATTAGCAAGGAATAAACCACTACATTATCAACACCCCTAGATCATGGGGCAAATTAAAACTTCCTCTTCATTGAGGCAGCTTAAGATAAGGGGTGAACAGGCTCCACATGGAACTGTTTCCCAGTGTCGCTTGCGTGCTGTTGGACTCAACTTCACAGTAATCATTCTTCTAATGCACTTTAACTTTGTATAAATTGTGTTTAATTTTCGTCTGTGTCCTTGTGTGATTTTTCTTCAAATGGGATGTCAAAAATATGTCACAAAGGGTTGAATATATGAGGAAGTTTGCTGGAATCCCAGACGCTTTGTCTTTGGTCTGGCAGATACGAGAGATTGAGCCTAATCGGGCATGAAACTTCTAGTTGTTACTACTGGCAGCCAGCAAAATAGGACAGACAGTGGATGGCCCAGGCCTGGCTTCTTTACAGTTAACAGGGGACACCAGGGTGGCACCTGACAGATCCATGGTTTGACCCTTGACCTCTCACAAGCACCCTGACTTTGTCATCAGTAGATAACATGCACAGCCTGGCTTATAGTAATTTCAAACACAATGTCTATAGGATCTGTAGACATGCATCTTGATGTGCCTAACCTGCCACTGTGTGGCATGGTTTACAAGCCCCCAGTCCTTGGTCACCAGGGACACATTGGTCAAACTTGGCTTTTCTTTCAAAGATCTAATGGGGATCCCAGAAGTCAGTCAATAAGGAAACTTGAAAATAATTTTGATAGAGCCAGAACTTTGTGCCTTGTACTGCTCAGTTAGGGCCTCTGCTTATCAGTATTTTAGATTACATATCTCCACTTACCACATCGGGCCTATAAATCTCTACTGACTCAATCTGTCATGCTACCAGCTACTATTTAGATCTGTTTAACATCTCTACAGACCTCCCCGCCCCCCCCCCCACCTGCCCCTTTACCTGCTATTACATTAGCACAGATGTAAAAGCTGCCCATATTGTTTGATGACAAACTTTCTTCTTCTTCTTTCCTTTTTTTTGTGCTACAGGTTTCCCGTCTCTAGTAATCTTTATTGTATTTCAAAGTCTTAAAAAGGTGAAATACATAATAGCGTAAACACTGTAGGCCCCGACATGAGGGTATTTGGCATCATCTCCCTGACTTCCACTGCCCCTATTTACACCAGATACACATGCACTTGTTGGTCTAAACATACTTTATAGCAAAAACAACTGGCCGACAGGCTCACCAGCCCACATGTACTTGTTGCTTCATCCGAGAACAACACCGACCATAGGTAACTGCCATCCATGCATTTAGGCCCATGGCCTATCTAGCTTCCTGTAGGCCTAAGTCAGCCCAGCTACTTTGGTTTGAGCAGCGGTCATGTTTGGGCTATTTCAGCCCCCTGGCTGCCCTGGGTGTGACCCATGCTGGCTGCCACAAATTTGATCAGTTCAGCTGTACAGCGGTACTCTCTGGGGAGCCAGGCTAATGGTGATATATGCCACTCGGCAGTTTGTGTGTACTGCTCCCCACTGACACATAATACCCAATGAAAACCCAATGAAATTCAGCTGTGTTTAGGTTGGGGCAACCAGACACTCTGGACCACTGTATGTGGCTTTCAGCCAGTCCATTATCAGATGAAGGGGGTCAGTTTATGTAGACAACTAACCTGACACCCACTACTCAAAAATGGATGTATCCCATCAGTCTCAATGTCAGGGCACTGGGCAAAGGGGGTGGGGGGAGAAGGATAGCACAGGATATATTCTTTGCACAAAAAGGTGTTGGTTGAGATGAAACTTCATAAAATCTGAGTCATGTGACAGCTGAGACTTCAGTGTAAAGTGACTGATGCACATCCATGTTTTACAAAGTAAATTACCACAAATAATTACGCTATCTCTTCACGCTATCTCTTTGGACTCTGCAATCCAAACCCCCATGCACCATACATCCATGCTCCCAAGTCGCACTCACTGGATTATCAAACTTTTTAAAAGAATCTTTCACTGACCACTTAAGCACTATCCTGGTCATTAACATCACAGGCATGTGAAGCACCTTTTATCATATGTACCTTGAACAGACATCTTTTTCATCTATCCTTCTTCCATTTGCTTCTTTCTCCTTCCTCCCTTCTCCCCAAAGAAATTCTGGCGAGATTTTTCTCACACACTGTATCACTGAGAAACTCAAAGTGCTTGAGCAAAATTGTGCTCTTAGTGTTTGAAATCCAAAGATGCTCAAACTCTGCAAATTTAGATAGATTTGAAATTTGAAACCTTGAATATAGCTTCTTCAAAACTGTAGCAGACCAGCCAGTATTTTTTTTTTAAATCATCACTCAACTACTGATCAATCTGTGCTCCCACTTGATATATCAACTTACAGATCCCACTTATTGTACATACATATAAGTTGGTCTATATCTATGCTCATGTTTTAGTGAATGTGTATGTATATATATATGTATATGTATATGTGCGTGTATATGTATAAGTATATATATATATGCATATAATCTCAACTGCTGGTCAATTTGAGCGGACAAAGACAGTTGGGACTGGGTCTGGTTCAGATTAGGCTGTCTGAGACCTGATGCATGATGGGATATGACAGCTGTCCCAGGAGAGAACCCAGGCACATTAACTCTTTAACTCATTAGAAACACCAGGAAGTTACAAAGAAAGGAAAGGAACTATTGATTTCTGTGCAGGGAGTCAATTCACCTGTGTTGTGTAAACCAAAGTTTATCCTATCCTCTCTACTGGTTTGAAACAGCATAGGGAAGCAACAGAAACCTAAACAGGAAAAAAAATGCGGTACACACACCCAGATCTCATCATGTTATCTTGTCATCTATACTCACAAAATGTTAGTATACACTCCACTTGTGCATCTGTTATCATAAATGCCTGCAAAATTTTCACTGATCTATCTCCTTCGATGTCCTGCAAATGGCTGCAGAAACATGTGTGCATGCTTAGTATTTTTTATCTTTTCTTCTTTTTTAAAAAAATTCCACTTATGTGTCCACCTCTGTATCAATTATCCTATTTAGTTTCTAATAATTCCTCCATATATATACTTCTATCATCATGTTGATGTCCATCTATGCATCTAGAATCAAGTAATGTCCACTTGTCTAACCATGCATCTATAATCATATAATCTTTCTACGCATTATAAAAACAGATATATGCTGTGCATCTACAATCAAGTAATATCCACTTGTCTAACCATGCATCTATAATCATATAATCTTTCTATGCATTATGACATATTCATGCTATGCATCTAGAATCAAGTAATGTACACTTGTCTAACCATGCATCTATAATCATATAATCTCTCTATATGCATTATAATGATATATTCATATTATGTCTCCAGAATCAAGTAATACCCATTTGGCTATCTATGCATCTACAATCATAATCTTAGCACCAATCCATCTACAATCATATAATCTACCTCTGCATTTATAATCATATTATCTTGCTACCTCAGCACCTTGAATAGTGTTGTTACCAATGCATCTACAATCATGTAATACCCAATCACTCTTCTGCCTATGCATCTACAAATCATGATCTTGTGACATCCTCTGCAGATATAATCATATTATCATGCTACTTATGCATCTTGAATATTATAATGTTGCTACCTATGCATCTACAATCATGTTAATGTTGCTCCCAAGGCATCCACAATAACCAAGCAATCTTAATAACTATGCATCCATAAATCATGATCCTGTGATCTATGCATCTTGAATATTATAATATTGATACCTATGCATTAACAATCATGTAATACCCCATCATTCTTCACCTAATGCATCTATAATCATATAATCCTCCCAACTCTGTATCTACCACCATAGTAACAGTCATCTGTGGAAGTGTATCTAGCTGAACGTCACAATACACCAGTGTGTGTATGTGTTCTGCCTTAGAAGTTAACTCGCAGTGCATGGTACCAGCTAGAAAGTGCTTCCAATTTGATACCCTCAGTGCAGTCCAGGCATCCCATACTCATCACATGATGACATTCAACACTGCTTTGGCTGGTCTAGGCTCTAATATGTTCCCAATCTGTATCCAAATGAACCTCTATCTAAAGGACACCTTCCCACAAGCCAGACGGCTTTTTGCTGGGTGGCATGCTATGCCATGTTTTCCACTGGTTTCCCAACACCTGAACAGTAACTTGATACAAATCTGCGCAACTTGACCATAGTGGCTTTTGCCTCAATAAAATAAACAAACACTGGTGACTGAAATACGAGGTTTGACTGTAAGTGCAATTAAGTAAAATATGTATTTGTCAGAGAGGATGAATGACATGTAAAACACATGTGGGCCATCGCCAGGCTTCCTGACATACGAACCAGAGGCAGTCCACACTTCAAAGGCCGCACCATGTTCTACCAGGTGTTGTGCATTTACATGATGTATGCACACTAAAATGCAACATATGCCAGCTCTGAAACATTGAAATTACTTCTGTGCACAGGGCAGCAGTCCTTAATATGTGTATAAAGTATTAATATTCATTTTAACCATCACCCGAGTCTTGCCTCCAACAAAAGTCTACCTGTCCCCTGGGAGTTGTGTTTCGAAGGGCTTGCTCCCAAACTTGACAGATTGATGTGTCCTTCTATATCAACTCCTAACAGGGATATTTAATTACTGACAAATATTTGACAAAATAGATTGTGGACAAATATTCAGATGTTTAAGGGTGGCGAATACACCTCCTCACAGCTGCTTCAATGCAGCAGTCAACTCATTGCCAATATTTCATTCCAAACTTCCTTATTTCAACAAATCATTAAAATGAGTCGACTCATTTCAATTGTGGCCTTGTAAGAACGTTGAGTAGTTGATGAAAACAAATGCAGTCATTGTGAAAACAAGGAACTCAGCAGCAGAATATTACATACTTGACACACGTTAGGGTTTCCTGGTCGTGTTAGCACACAAACAGTCAGTGATTACGCGGCCATGTGAGTACACAATCTCCCTGGTCTAATCCATCTTTTATTCTATTGCATTTCCTTATTCTCTATTATCCTGTTGCCCAACTTTTTCATTTGTATCTGCATATGTGTGTTGATAAACCTGCATAGAATAGCACTCTAATTTCCTCAATTAGACAAGTGGAAGTCCAAGGCCAGTGGGTAACCCTCATCTATGGAGCAATGCCTCTACCACAAATTACAAAATATACTTGCAGAGTCCTTGCGTAATGCACATTATGGTCTGTAAAAAAATCTATTTTGTGACCTGTTTTAAGGACTGTAATGTCGTACGACCTGCAGCAGTTCATTAAGGGACAAAAATGTTAAAAATAAATCCCAGCTGTCTGTGTCTGCCAAATAGAAGGAAATGTGCATAGTAGCCTTGTGAGCCAGGTTTCACAGTACCACTGGCTTGAGGGTCAGGTACGCTGACCAAAAGTCATCCTGCCTTTATTGTGCAGAGAAACAAAGCTGTGATCAGGGGCTGAAGCACCTGCTTACAGCACAAAACCTCTTACAAAGTTACATCACTAGGCACAGCTCATTTCTATTTCTATTTAGTTTTTATGCAAATATAATGGCAGAGACCACTATTAGTCCACCCACAGCCTTGTCCCAGGCTCTCATAAAAGGCACAGAAGGACCCCAACAATGTATTTAGCGTTTACAATGAACATTATATTTTCTTTTAAATACTTGCACACAGACATATTACGTACATATCAGTTCAGTCTAGTACTGTGCCCATTTAGTCATACAAAAGTTTTTTTTTTTTTTTTGTGGGTAAAGCTACTGTGAAATGACCAGCAATGCATTGAGTACATGCATGACAAGCCTCTCTGTCCACACATTGGGGGGAACAGAGGGTCGCTTTCCATAAAAGTAAGGGAAGAAACGTTTTTTGGGGGTTTTTTTGCTGACTCCTGTTAAAGTATTTTCTCGACCATTAATTATAATCTCCTGCTTGAGGGTCCTTTTCAGCATACAATTGTTCTCATGACAGCCAATTTTTGTTGTTTCCCCTAATCCGTGACAGTAGCCCCTCCATTGCGGCTGAGCTTTTCCTGAACCCTTGTAGAGCCGCACAAAAGGAAGGCTGTAACAGGTGCATATGAGGGCTGGTTGAGCCAAGGCACGTCACCCCCACCCACCCCCTCCTCCAATCGACCCAACAATGCAGTTAAAACAGTGGAGCACTGGGTAAGCTGTACTTTGTGGTGGCTATTTAATGCTGTTTTCATGCACCAGTGACAACAAAAGAAGCATAGCGTTACAAGACTTCTATATGTCTGGGTCACATGCCCAGTGACCGCGAGCGCTTTTTGTGTGTGAACCGATTCAGGGAATAGCTGGAGGGGCCCCACATCTAAACACCTGTAGGCTAGCACGGTTACATCAAAGTCAGCCACCACACTTCACAAATTGTCATTTTTCATTTCCGATATGAACCACCTGAGCTTATGGTGCGACAAAGAATGAAAATGAAGTCTGGCTGAAAGAATATTAGATCAAGTATGGACAAAGTGGTCAAATTCCTACTTCCTTTTTGTCAAACAGATGTGGGCAGTTCATCTGCATAAGTACAGTGTGCCCCTCTGCTTGCACCACAGTGTTCTTGTCTTTTTCCACATGGCTTGCTTCGTGAGGCCAATCAGCCTGTAGCCCAGTCAGTGGGAACATTGAGACCCCAACAATTCCCCCTGCCCGGGGAAAATGCTACTCCATTCATGGGGGCCCACTTAATCCTTTGTTAATCTGGGATCGTACTTGCAGCCTTTAATCCAGCCATTGAAACTTTGAAAAGAAACTACGACAGACAGCGATAACCTTGTGTTCAAATACTCGCAGCACCAAAGAGCAAGTTAATGACAAATATTTGCTGGTGAAATAAAGGCATGACAAGGGAATGGCGCCATGACAGTAGTTCCAGCTTTAATCGTTGGACATACACTGGTGATTGGCCGGCGAACTGCAGCATGTCAGCTCCAAAACACACTGGTAGTGCATGATGTAATACGTACAAGACAACGATGCTTTGGCTGCATTTAACTTTTAAAAACCATGACCACTTGTTATTTAATGTACAGATGAGGTACAATGGAGGTACTTTTCAACACGGGTCACCTTGTGATCAAACTGTGCGAACGAGAAACAAACACACCAAGTGGACATAATTCACAGATGTTCCAAAATACTCGCACGCTTGAGACCAAGTTTCGAAGAAAGATTAACCTGCTAAACAAAACACAAGTAGAATGCTAAGCACCATGTTCTTTGGCAGATTGTCCTCTCCTGAAAGGTGACTTTGCATATTCTTCAACCTGTAATGGGTGCCTGTTTTTGACGAGATTTTCGTGGTGGGGACCCGTGGCCCCGTAGACCACAGATTACTGGAGTAAGTGTTCTTGCTGCTTAGTTGCTGATTTTCTGATTGACGCAACTTTGAGAGCTTTAATTTTTTAATTTTTTTTTAAAAAAGCACTGTGTCCTTTGACAGACTGTCCCATGATACAACTGTGAATGTACATATCTATTTACATAGGCAGTTATTACACAAAATATTCCCCGGTTGTTTGAAAAAACTCTTCATGTACCAATTCTTCACAAATATTTCAATATTTTTCCGAAAGCTGTCCTTGGTACATAAAAGTCCCATTCTCTTCTGACACTGCAGCCAAAGTCACTTTCAAAAGAGAGCCCTGGTCACTTAAATAGCAATGATGTGCTATGCAGGCAACCTTTCTCCAATATATGAGGTGGACTGAACAGTTCATAGGTCAGTAACCCAGATTACAAAGACTGCACTAAGTTTATTGCATGAACAGGAAGCTAAGCAGACAAGAGAAGTATCTATAGATACACCTATCAAAAGTGGCCTAATCAATACAAATACACAAAACTATACCACTGACATATGTGCATGCCACCCAGGAAATACACAGTTGAAACCTGAAGACTGGAGCTAAAAATTGTACCATTAACCTTTGACCTCCTGACCTGGCTCACCTCAGCCAAGACAAGACTGCGGCACCTATTTTAGGACTGGTATAATATGTATGTGTATACTAGATAGATGGCTTTCTCACACCTGCCTCAGTCCACATTTAGCAGTATAATAGCCACAAATTCTGGCTTACTGCCAGATCATTTCAAGTATATACTTGGATGGTACCTGTCAATTTAACTTGTTTCAACCCAGTCTTGGTATTTTCTTTAGGATCCCTAGTTGGACGAGAGTTAATGCTGCATCAGTAAATGATGACCTTTGTGGCATCAGAAGCCATAGGATGGTCAGGATGCACCAATTATAACACGATATAACAGACTTGAAACTAAAAGCTGAACAAAGGTGATCGTTATGAGCTGCATATGAGAATATACAGCCACCATAATGGACGCAGAAAATTTCATGTAGCAACTTGCAGATAATAACTGCCCCGAAGACCACACACCTGCAAACGTGACACAAGAGACCAGTATTTAAGCTAACAAATGAACACCGTAATCACACCAATCACCATCGTGTGGTCTCGGAAATATCTGTTTCAAGAGATAATACATTTCTTGTGATGTTAATCTTGGTGCAAAAATTTTGGTAAACAACTTTTCACTATACTCATTCAAAAATATCAGAAACAAATTCCAAAGGAACTTTTTCATGGCGTGTCAGTGCCCCAGGGGACACAAAGGGATAAAATAAGTTGCTTTCAAACAAAAAATGTAGGCTAGAGATTTGGTCTATCACATGACTCAATGGATTTTAATTTAGATATTATACATCAAACACACAATTAAATCTTATTCCCTTTGACTGGCCAAAACAGACTAGGGATCAAATATTTTCACAGTATAATGGAAGCAATTTGAACAAGAATATTGTAGATGAGACGTATCTGGATAACACGCCCAAGGTCAGCAGCTTTCTTTGGCATGGGCAGCGCCCAACCCAAGCCACGAAAAACTGTTGACTCAGCCTTAAGTCAAGGAGGAAAGGGTTAAGCACCCAATGTCAAGACAAGGCCAGCATCCCAACCCTTCATTGAGGATCAGGGTACTGGACATGACTGCCCCTTATCCTGGTCAAAAAGTTATCTTTCTCGCTCCTTCTGCCTCTAACCAAAATTGAAATTCAAACTTGATTCCCTATGCCTCACAAAAAGTTTTGTTTCTCTACACAGAAAGTAGGGAAATCACTAATGTAGGACCTACATAAACTTGAAACTTAATCTTAGTCAGTCGTCACTAATCTAAAACAGCAGATTAAAAAACATGCTTAGTACACACCTCAAACAGCTGAACATCTTGCAATCAATTACTCATATCTGCTGTCAGAACTTATGGATATTATTCCTGTATCCCCAAACAAAAAAAAAAATTGAAATTTGCATTTGCGTTCAGAGCCAAAAGTATATCCCTCAGCCTCCACCCCGCCCACCCCCAATACAGCTATGCCTCCACCAGATGTCAGTGTGATATTATAACATCTTTATACAACCCCCAGATGTGTAATAACTCAGTTGCCTACCAAGAATCAGTTTAGACTGCCTTTATAATCATTGCAAACTAGTGTGGGCTGATCTGGCATCGCATATCAACTATAGTTGCCAGGGCAACACTTAAAACTCTCAAAATGATAGCTTCCACCCATCCAAGGAGTAATAAGTCCCCATAGGACTCTCTAATCATACTGAAGCCGCAGAACTGGGTGTGTGGGTGAGATAGGCCAAGCTGACCCCACACCACCGCTGCCACCGCCGCTGCCACCACAACTGTCTATTCTTTCAAGTTGCCTGCTAAACCATCGTTCTCACCATCTGGTTGATTTGGTCCCGTTCCATGTCTCATAACACCTCCACTTTGTAACAAAAGGCCCATGGCCTATTGCTCTGCTGACATACATATGTATTCTGATTACCATCACCAAAAATTAATTTCCTAAAATGCATTCAGGTCAAACTCACAATGACCCTGAAAATTAGTCAAGGTCATTCATATGATCAACATCAAACTTCAATACTAATACACATTTGTGGTACATTTGGTATTGTTCCCCTTATTCTTTATCAACATACTGAATTTAGTTTGCTTCTTTTAAGTGGTTATTGACCTTGAAAACTAGGTCAAGGTCACACATTATTTTACAAAATTTGACCACTACCCTGATGCCTATTTGGTGTTAGTTCTGCAGTTCTATCTCAATTTATTTTATCATAGGCATCACAATCAAATTGTTTCCTGATATGTATTCCCTGTGTGACCTTAAGAAAGTAGGTCAAAGTCACCCACATTCAATCAATGCCAAATTTCAATATATGATACACATTTGTGATTTGTGGTACATTTGGTATTGTTATCCTTCTAATTTTTCAACAAATAAAATAAAGTGTCCTTTGCTACATCCTTAATGACCTTGAAAAATAGGTTAAGGTCACCCAAAATTTTACAAAAATTTTGTCATTGGCCTAATGCATATATTTGCTGTAAATGTAGAAATTTCATCTCAATTTATAACCCAAATTAAAAAGGAATCTGAGATTCCTAGATCCATACCCTCCTCTCTGTATTTGCCCTTCTTTTACCAAGATATAAGCCAATGTATCAGCTGAACATTTAAGGTTACTCTAGGTCAAAATTAACAACCAAGATGCATGTGTTCTGCTGTTGATCACAACGTCTTGGTTTGTGTTGCAAATTTACACAAAAAGTGGCATTATGGGAGGAATTTCCCTTTTTATAGTCTTTTTCCTCACAAACATACAAGATAATACACTAAATATGGAATGATGAAAATTTTGTTGGTACACTGATGGCATTAAGCAAACAGTCAAAATCCTTAATTACCATGTCAAACGAAAGTTCAAAAACTGCAAAAAAAGTTATGTTACTCCTCTCCAAAGGCGACACACCACATCCCTTGTATCTTGATCCAAACCATAATTAACCCTCTGGACTCTGAGTATTTTGCAACTCAACCTATTTAAAGATGATGTATCAGCTCTTAGGGTCCCTAGGGTTAAGTCCTTTACAGTGAACTTTCAACATCATATTCGACCACAAAATCACAAAAGAGTCCATGCCATTCATCAACCTCAAGTGCATGCTCACATCAAAAGATCATAACAAGACATGACTCCAAATATTAGAATTTGATAATCCTAACACAAGGTCTTTTGGTAGACCTTATAGCATGCACAAAATGTCATGATAGATAAATGCTAGATGCCAAAACACCTTTCCATGACAAAAGAAGCAAAACTCTCCATTATATCATGTGTATTAAGCATTAGTATGCTATGCCTGCAATCACTGCTCAAAATATAACTGGCACTGTTTATATCATGGAGCTCCACATTAAGTACTCTTTGTTTAATAAAGAGGTCTTTTAGTGTTCTTCATAAATTAACTGGGTGGACTTAGATGGAACATATACTTGAACTTTTTCACAGGCGAGTTCTTCAGTTGATTACATACAAAAATTATGTGATAATAGCTTCATCATGGCAATTTATATGAGACAATTTTATATGGATACATCACTCTTCACCCAGATACTTGACCTAGTGACCTACCTTTGTTACATGCCACACCATTGAGTCATATTACAACTGCATATAATCTTTTGGGAAACTAAGTCACATATCATAAAAATAAGAGGACAACATAAATGTTTTGCAGTTTTACATGATTGTATCACTGTGACCCAGATACTTGACCTAGCGACTTAATTTTGTTACATGACACCATTGAGGCAAAATATAATTCATTTTCATAAAACTAAGTTAAAGATGAAAAGAATTGTAGCCCGGCTGAGTCATATGGGGATATGTCACTGTGACCTAGGTACTTGACCTAATGACCTCCTTTTTGTGTAGGATACACACTTGTCTCCAGATACATTTAAAGTCTTGTGAATGTGAGTTAAAGATGAAAAGAATGATAGACAGGACATGGTACCAGAAGGATATATCATGGTGACCCAGATACTTGACCTAGCGACCTACTTTTGGTACTTGAGACACCCCAGTCTTCAGCTACAAATGTGTGTGTACAGGTCAATAAAACTAACTTAAAAAGATGAAAGGAATGATCACCCGGACCCGACATGACAAGGATATATCACTGTAACCTATATACTTGTGGCTTTCAAAAAGGGGTCAAGGTCACTGGGCTTTAAACATAAGCTAAACCTAGTTATAGCAGTGCATAAGCATGTGCAAGTAAGAAGTCCTAATTCAAAAGATTTCTGGTTATCACCCTGAACATGGCTAGTTAGATGGATGGATGGATGGACACACAGACAGACCCTTTGCAATATGAAATCTCTGAGCTTCAGCTAGTCCTTATACAGGACTATAATCCTGTGCACTAGAAGCCCCAGCTCAAAAACTTATCAAGTTACCATGTGGAAACCAAATTTGCTGTGGCTCTGTGACCTTGGGAATTGGGTGAAAGGCTCCATCTTTGAACTTGAACTTGAACTTGAACTTGCCCTCCCAGAAAACTACAACCCTATGCAACATAAAGGCCCTCGCTCAAAAAATTCTCAAGCTTTGCAGCAGAGACCAAATTCACTGATGTAGTTCTGTGACCTTGTGACTTGGGTCAAGGTGATACACCTTTGAGGTTAATCTAGCCCTTATAGGATTATAGTCCTGTATAATATGAAAGCCCTAGAGCTTATCAGAGAGAGGCTACTATAATGGTATATTGATACATGTGCACTAGTTCAGACATAATGAACATCATCAATATAAAAAAAATCTGGAATTGCATTCCATGACCTTCAGAAAGTAGGTCAAGGTCACTGATATTATGCAATTTCTCAGCATGCGTAATTTAGGGCTATTATCTACATGCTAAATGACCTTGAAAAATTGATCAAGGTCACCCAAATTTTTACCAAATTTGATCACTGGCCTAATGCATATTTACTGTAAGTTTACAAGTTCCATCTTAATTTATTAATAAAAATATGAATTTTATGTACTTTAAATACCTATGATGCACCATCAGTGGCAGCAACTTGACTGCACAGATTAGACTTTTGTCTGTATAATATTCCTGTAGTGGTATATTGATACATGTGCACAAGTTCAGACATAATAACCATACCCAAAACAATCATTTCACGACCTTGAGAAGGCCATCAATATTATGCAACATAAAACTTCGACATGTGATACACAGCTGTGGTACATTTAGTATCATAAACCTTTTCTGTCTTAGCATATTGATCTTGATGTGTTTTCAACACATTTTGATCTATATCTTTCATAATACAGCAGCCAGCACCACCAAATTTCAATGGGTTATTGTCTTTTAGCCTAATTGGCACTCCTGCCAAGTTTCATGATGATTCATTAAAAGCTCTAAAAAAAAAAAAAAAAAAAAAAAAAAGCATTCTCAACATTTTCACATCTTGGCCTGTATACTATGTAATACTATATGTGGCAGCACCCATATCAAACCCCATCTAGACTTCCATACACTTGATAAGTCCTAAAAGTTACATAGGGGCTATGTGAAAAACTGTGGGCTGTATCACGTCCACAAGTAAGTTAGTGGATGGGCAGACACAAGTGATTGCCTAAGCTCAGTAACCTATGGTCAGCAGAGCTACCAACTCCAAGGGACAAAGCCTCCAACACTTGGTGCACCAATATTGAATTACAGAGCTTCTCGTCAGTCAAACCTGACAAGATAAAAATCAGAGTTTCATGGAGAAGCTAGGTGACTTAAGACATGATACGTGTAATTATTTCTGGGGTTAAGCCACAATCAGGGAATATGAAGTGGTCAGGGAAAGGTGTTGGCTTTGGGCCAAACTTGAAGAGCTTGACGACCACTGTTAATCATATAACTTGTTTTGCTGCATTGATCTTATAAATGAGAAATAACATGAGACAAGACACCCAAATCTACTGAAAGAAAAAAAAAAACAGACTTTGCTATTCACTCCTCCGTAGCAGTTGCAATTTCTACCAACACACAAGTGAAAGGGACTTTCAACACCTTAACAAAATTCTGTGAACTGTTCTATTTCTTTCATGTTTTTGAATATAATTAAAACTGGAAGTGATGTAACTAATACAACTTTAGACTCCCATACTTTACATCTTCCCTGTATGTTCCAGATGTGAACACTTTTGGCAGACTGGTATGTCTTTGAAAATTTGAACATACACGCAAACCCACACAAAAAACATATTGAGAGTCATTACTCTTAACTGACATTCAAAACTTCCATTACGAGGCCACCAAGCAGTACAACTTTCCTGGAACAAAAAGCAAGTACACCAAGTATATATATACATGTAATGCTGCCTTCACCCTGGAAAAAAATTGCCTTTTTCCTTCCTGTTGAAGTACTTACCATCCATCATACTGACAGACATTTACCAAAAGTTTAAATTTTGAATCAGGAAAAAAAGCTTGCTTGGGTAGTTGTTTTTCATTCAAAGCAAACAAACATTTGAATTTTATTTGGTTGTTCACTGCAGAATGAACATGAATATCGATTTTTATATCTACGGTAGGTCATGACACATGCTTCAAACCAAAAACCAAACTGCAAACAGTGTGAATGTCAAACACGTATTTTATTTAAAAGTGAACCTGATAATCTGAATGGGAAATTTGGATGTTTTTAGGACATACTTAAATTTGAATGCTGATTCATCATTCTGAACTATAAGGCCCCTGAATCAGCAGATCACAGATCTTTTGCCTGCATAATGTTCTGCTACTATGCTGTATGCATGTGTGACCTTGTGAGAGCAGGTCAAGGTCACCGATACTATGCAAAATATAACTTCCACATGCACACTTGTGGCACATTCTATCATAGGGAAAGTTCTTATCTTACACAGCATTTTACCTTCCAAAGTTCAAAATGTCCTTGTGAAGTTGGTGGAAGATCTGCACAATGATTTTCAGGCTTGATGAGGACATGAATAATTTACTGCACTACAACCCCTGCAGTATAGATGATATTTCTATATTATATAGCCACAGGAAAGTAGTGCCAGCCCTTTCCGTTTTGATAAGTGAACTCACCACAGCAAACCATAGTGAGTTGTGAAACTATGCACGATCTGCTACAATGCCACAACAATGAAATGACCCAACTACTATGAAAGAATGACCGTCCATTTATCTACGAGAAATCACTAAATCCCTGATCACCTGACGGGATGACCCCGCAACACTTTGAATGTAGAAGCTGAGCAGTTCTTAAACCTCTTCAACAGAAAGAAATAACATTGCCTGCCAACTATCTCAAGCCTGTCCTCTCTCTTGCATCATTTAAGGATATACTTCTGCTTGGCAGAGGTATCCACAAAATAGGCCATAAAACACATTAAACTTTGAACAAGCCCAACAACGTATGTATATATTTTTGAAAAGTACAAAAACACATGAACACAAGACAAGTGACACAAATGACAATGACACAACACAGTTCTCCACTTTATGTACTTTTCAAAAATATATACTTCGTTGGACTTATTTTCAGTTTATTTTGTTTTAATGGTCTATTTTCTGGACACCTCTGCTAAGCAGAAGTATATCCTTAAGCTAGAAGCTGTTAATACATTAGCTTTCGCTTAAAAGACCACCTTTCCTGAACGACTGCAAATCTTTGCAAGACTCCCTGTCATGACTCAAAAGTCTATTTTCTAATATATATACCCATATTTTAAGGCTGCTTGCAACACAAGACCACTTTCTGAGGGCAGTAGAGGTAGTCTTAACCCTTTCCCCCTTAAACCAGCCAAAACCGGCTGGTGGTCAAATGTCGTCTGCTTCAGCGTTTTCAACTGATTTCAACAGCAATGAAAAACAATTTGACTGAGAGTTGAAGATGAAACTTGTCAAGACAACATGACCCAGATCAACAGCTTTCCTTGGGATGGGTTGGGCACTTCGTGCCCAACCCATGCCAAGGAAAGCTGTTGACTCGGTCTTAATTCAAGGGGGAAAGGGTTAACCTGCTACATCACAATGATTACTGATACTGAAACTCGGGTCTTGCCGTAGCACAGGATAAGGCATACAACGGTCAGGTCAGTATTAGAAAGGCAACACCATAAGCAAATCTTCACATTAAAAACCAAACCGACAAAAATATCACTTCCACCTCAAATATGGAAACTATCAGTTTTCATGAAGACTTGGGGTTAGTGATTATTGGCGTGAAATATGTAAATGTACAGAACGGAAAGAAGATTTATGGCTGGAATTCAGGCTTGTCAACTGAGCTATGTTAACTTTCAGTAGAAGTGGCAGAAATAGAGAATGATCCCACCTATCAGTAAGCTAGTCCTGAACTTTAGACCATCTTGCTATAATTATCAACATTTGGGAACTTATGATGCCTTTCTTCTTTTTTTTCAAACTGCTAGTTTCTGGCATAAAGAAGCCAGGTTCTAATATTTTTACACAGTATATGTATAAATGAACTGGATTCATCTTTTTTCTGTTTTACAAGGACTATTTTTAGTACCTCCACTCTCAAACCAGCCCAAAATGCCTCGACGTGAAATTCCATCCAATTAATTTTCACTCACGTGAAATACCCTATTCATTCCAATAGTAGCATGATATGCTAATGCAAAGATTTCCTGGAGCAGACATGGTTTTTTGCGGAGTTTTATGATAATGGTGTGTCTTATTTTACAATACTACAAGCAATTACACTTATCACAGAACACATATACATATAGCATAAAATAACAACAATGAACTCTCCTTTCATCAGAAGCAGTTAATTTTTTAAAATATTGAAAAATACTGAATTTTTAATAGTCCCCCAAGATTAAAAAGTAGGGGGTGCACTTCTATTCTAAGGGCATGTGCTACAATTGTTGACAAGACCAATCATGATGTCATGCTCTAGGTCAACAGCTTTCTTTGGTTTGACCTATATCAAGAGAAGCTGTTGACTCAGTCCTATTCTAACCAGGAAAGACTAAACAGTGTCTCTATGTTAAGATGAAACTCTGTGTTCTCTCTGTCATTAGGCTTACTGCTCTGCTCTCTGGACTACTGGATGGTCCAGTTCATGGTCAGGACTATCAATGGAATATTGGGCAGTCCAGTCCAGCCTAGGGTCAAAGCTACTGTTTTTGTGGTTATAAAGGAGGTGTGCTCTCTGCTCTGGTTGTTGTTATGCAGTTAAGTCCCCGATAAGGGTTAATGCTCTGACTATTGAGTTTTCTAGTCCAAGGTCATGGCCACCACTCTTTGTTCAGTGGGAAGTCCAGTCCAAGAGTCACAGCAACTGCTTTCTGGCCATTGAAAAGTCCAGTTCAAAGTCAAAACTACTGCCCTAAGGTCAGTCAGTCTAGTCCCACCTACTGCTCCCTGATTAGCTGCCCTAAGGTCAGTCAGTCTAGTCCCACCTACTGCTCCCTGATTAGCTGCCCTGAGGTCAGTCAGTCTAGTCCCACCTCACAGCTACTGCTCCCTGATTAGCAAGGAGTCCAGTCCAAAGTCAAGCCTACTGGTCATCAGCTTGATGAGGACTCAATTCCAAGGTTGAGGTTACCACTGTCTGTCCACTGAAAAGTCAAGTCCAAGGTCAAGACTGTTGCTCTGTAGCTCAAAGTCAGGACTACTGCTCTCTGGCTCTTCAAAGGTGTTCAGTGTAAGGTCAAGGCCACTGATTTCTGATTAGTGGTAAGTCCAGTCTACGGTCATAGCTTGTGCTCTCTGTACATTAAACCCATCTCCCCCCCCCCAGCTCTAAGAGTCACTACAACTACTACCCTCCAAAACACTCCTCTCAGTGATCAATGTGGTCAGTGTATAATTCTCACTCAGTTCTGTCAGTGACCAATGCTACTTCTTCTCCATCAGGTCTCTGTGGATCATAATGTCCACAACATTTGCTGCAGTCACACCATCAGCGCCTATTGAATACAGTCAACAAACCAGCATATTTCTGACTAAATGTTCAATTACTTTTTTTGTATGAAGAAGTTGTGCCAACCAATTCCAACTGGTTTGCTTGGCAAGGAGTGACTTCTATTATCTCAGCGGCCACTTGTTCTCCAAACCTCATTTGGCTTGACCATGGCCCATTGTGCCCCCATAGGACCGGCCTACCCCAAATACCACCTGTAATTTGCAATTAAAATGTTTTCTGGGAATGGAGTGGTTCAATGGAGAGATATGACGTTGTAATGTGTGATGGAGGGCCACCGAGCAATTCTAAATAATCAGGGTTAAGTATATTTGATTGAAAGCAATTTTCAGACACACTGCACCTTGATTATGTTTGACGTATTATAGAACTGCACAAAAATCAATGTGTACCGGCAGAGCAACTTATATAGGTAAATATGTCTGCAGGATATCCACAATAGCCACTGTTATTCTCATGTAGATGGCCTGTATATATATGTGTGTGTGTGTGTGTGTGTGTGTGTGTGTTGTTTGGACTTGATATCACAACATTCTGTCAGTAAATAATACATAGGTTTACCAGTCTGTATGCATAAACTTGGTGGTTATTGTTAATCTATTGGGCTGTCAGTGATGACTGGGTATTGGTTCTCCCAATATATCACATACACACAATTACATGTTTTCACACACATACACACACATGTGTGTGTGTGTGTGTGAGTGTGAGTGTGTATGTGTATATATATATATGTATATATATATATATATATATGTATATATATATATATATATATATATGTATATATACATATTTGTGAGTACATATATACATATATATAGGCACACACCTCAATACTTTTGGTACTTAAAAGGAGAGATAATTTGAAGAGTTGATAGTGGCAATGGCCCAGCAGACTTGCAGTTTGACCTAGCGGACAGGGCAAGGTCTTCCTCCTAACTTCATATAACCTGCTGTCACCAACACATCAATAATTCAGTAATGGAATATAAGCCGCATTTATCATACCCAGTGGTGACCTTTAATCAAGTAGGTCACTGCAGAGCGTTCAGGTACCAACTCATTAGAATAAATTACAGCCATATTGTATAAAGATAACCCAGAGAAAAGCCTTAGAAATAGCAGTGGTCTTAGGCAGGCCAGTCCCTTGGCCAGTCACTATGAGCATGCCTGGATGTAGTCATGTGTGAAGCACAGCAATGCCACGCTGAAAATACTTTGCCAAATTGTTTCAACCCTGCTCACACTGACAAAAGCAGACATTCTAAATAACTGCAGGGTCTCCCTTTCTTTTCTGTTCAGTTGCATCTCATTAACGTTTTTGTGTGGCGTTCAAAAGCGCTCCATAAAGCCCTGAGTGGTAGGTCCTGACTGGAATTGCTAATTAGCTGCCCTTTTCTTTAGTTCAGGTCTGCATTAAGTTAATTCCAACCAAATGGGGGCTGGTGAACGGCAGGAAAGATTTCAAACCTGTTATGGAATGTATGGTTATAACCAGTAGAATTCATGGACAGCACCCTTCTTGGGAGCTTCACCACCCTCCGCACAATCCTGTGTCCATCTTATACAATATCGACAGATGCACAATCTTAGGCCTCGAAGAGGGCACGGAGGCAGATATGTGCTTGTCCGCCATAATTAATTCCTTGCATTGCATTGCAGCAAATCACGTTTCACATTTGAATAAACAGAGGCCTTTGCCAGACATGGCACAATTATCTTAGTGTGCACACACTTGCTTAAATTATCAATGGCATTGGCTCTATTATTTACATTTGCAACGTAGAAGCTCAGATAATAGCCAGTCATTACAAACAATGGGCACAAATGTGCACGCCAAATTTTCATAAATTCACTTAAAAGTGGAATTACATCCTGTAAATTAATCACTTTGTAGTATTAATCTAGCACAACAAACCACATTTGAAATGAAACTTCTGCCTTTGTAAATGCCAAAGCTCTAAACTTAAAAAAAAAAGTTCCTGAAACACATTTCATTTGTTTCATAATCATACCCGTCCAAAAAATGTCATGTAAGCAGAAGATCTGAGCTGTCGATTGTTACTTGTGTGATGGCATTTGCATACTGGAGTGGCATTTGGGTAATCTTAATCTGCGATGGTGTAAGTTACATGTACTCTGAGGCAAAAGCCAGTCTCATTTGCATATGGATTTCCAATTAACTTAATTGTACGAGGCGAGAATGGAAGCTTAACCTCCACTGAGCAGGGAACATTATGTGTTTCGAGGACTTTTGTCATAGCTGCGATTGATAGGGACTCGGGAGATTACTATTGTCATTCCAGGAGCACGCCTTTAGAAATTCCGTAATTACTTCATTTGCATATATAAATGACCATTGTTGATCACTGCTACACTTGATCCTGTAGCCACGCAAATATCTGAAACAACTCACTGCTGTTAAAATAAAGCAAACAAAACCCAAAGTCAGGGCAGTGCTTGTCCTTTCAGCTGCGTTTATATGAAAACTGGCCTATACATTATTTGGCAAATCATGTGAAAACAGTACTGGTGATTATTATGTTCATACGCAATCAATAAATGAGTCTATGGAGCAAGGCAGCCTCGGTGCTTTCAGTCATGGCCTTCCTGCGTACTCTATCCACATGTGAGAGCACACAGTGATACTTTGGGTCACGGGCTATTTTCTTACACTGACCAGGGAGGCCTGGTTGGGCCGCCACTGGAGCTTTGACAGGCAAGAGTTGCATTTGCTGCAGCAGTCTTATCAATTACAGAAGTATTTAATACCTTATCCAGCACCACACACGGGGCTGTGGTCCTCTCCAGGTTCCATCAAAACTCACAGTCTTGTACAGCACAACCACTGAATTAGTACTCAAAATGCTAGCACAGATCAGACCCCAAAGACCACAACAAAAATTCTTATCACTTCACTCTTATACTGTTCAAACTGTATTTGAAAATTGAAGCAGTTATGACAGTTTGACACAGGTACTGCTAACCATGGCGGCCCTTTTTGAAAAGTGCAGCTTTCTTCTTTTCCCTTCTGAAAAGTACAAAATCCCTTTTCTGTCCACTTTTTTGAAAAATCAAGAATCTTTCTTTTTCCCTTATTTGAAAAGTATGCCCCTTTTTTTTTTTGTCCCTTGGGGCTGTAGTGTGCCCAGTCCTCATAAATACTTTGATCCCCCCCCCCCAAAAAAAAGAAAAAAAGAAAAGCAAAATCCATGTTTATATTCTTTCAAATGAATGCATATTTTCATTACATTTTAGTGAATTGGACACCTTTGCAAAATGCTGGTAATATTTACATGTATCAGTTTTGCTGAGATTTGCACAAAGCTTCTAATATTTGGTTGATGACTCCTCCATCCTACCACTGACCGGCCTCTGCCCCTTTTGACTTTTTGAGTTGAAGTTTGCATGTTGATGAATTCTTTTATACACTAACTACCTTACGTCAAATCTCATCTGCCTCGATACTTTTGATTTCATTGGGTTTTTCAAAGAAAGCCTTTTAGTAGGGATCATGTGACTGGACCTATCAGGCAGCCTGCCTTGTGTGTACAAGTTTCTTTGTGCCCAATCCATGATATAGTTGGCAAGGAAAGTAGCCGACTCAGTCAAATTCTTATCCAGTAACAGCTAAGCCTTTCCCTTTTCAACTGAGAGTGAGTCAACCATTTTCCCCAATGCAGGCTGAGCATGTTGTACTCAACCCAGGCCAAAGAAAGTTGATGACCTTGGCCACACAATAATGTCAGGTCTTACCTAGAATTCGTGAAAAACGCTGTTGTCTTATTGGAAAATTTAAGCACAACTGTTGAAGCAAACACTTGACATCCAGGTGATTTTGGGTGACTCGAGTGGCAATGGGTGACCATAGACAGTTGACAGTTGAGAAACTTTCTATATGCAAAGTCGTGATACCATCAGTTTCCGCCTGTGTTGTTAATTTCACATGCATGTAGCACACAAAACGTGACCAGGTCCAATCTAGTGCCAAACAATAATCCAGGTAACGGATTAACATGCTTATGTGGTGGTAGTACCTCCCAAAACAGGTGCCCTAAGGATGTGTCTTAAAGGGTTCTGTAAGACCTGGCGGTCTCTAAAATTCCACAGGTTTCAAAAGAAGCAGGGAAGAGACAACTGGGGCCACACAGAAAGTGAGGGTCTCTCAATCGAACTGGTCTCTCAAAAAGGAGGGCTTTCAGTGAACTTTACACAGATAGAGAGATGTACACGTACTGAGTCGGTGTATGTTTGTTGTTGCACGTCAATACTTACACTTAGGAACTTAATACTCTGTATGATACACGATCCATATTCCAGGATACACCACACAATATATTACATCTGTTAGAATTATTAGTAAATATTGATTACCTATTCAACACTGTCATTTAAACAGGTTTTAATTTGGTTTCTTTTTGGATGCTTTGAGCTTCAGCCACGGAGGAAATGAGTCATAAATTTCAGTTACCTGTGGCCAGTGCTTGAGCCACCGGTAAGATGCATGCACCTGATAAACTATACTTAAACATTATGCACATATATATGTATATATATTGTTTAAGAACAGGCACTACAGAAGAATCAGGCCATGTCATGTACTATGCAAGCACGAGAGAATTTCATACAACTTTTACTTTACTTTCTAAATTTCACCTAATTTGTAAAACTGAGAGTCACAAAACCAAAGGGACAACTTCTCAGTTATTGGTTGCAGAACCTGTTTTTGTTGAGTTCTTTTTGGCTTTGTATCATGATTATGTATTTTGTAAATATCAACCTCCAATGAAATGACTGCATCTTTGCCCAAAGTTCAGTCAGTCCCGCACATTTATGTGTATCTTTGTGAGGAATGTAGCAAATGCAATGCCTTTATTTGGAGAGGAACAACTAATGGATCAGCCGACAGCTCTGCGTCCCATTCACCTAGCTCAATTCTGACACTTCGCACCAGATGGTAATTCTAACATCAATAACACCACTGCATAAAATCCTTGCTAGCATTTGAATTACTTTTTCAAGTTCCCATACACCTGAAAACATCTCGAATGTCATTCCAGAGACATTTTACCACAAATAATCTTATCTTTCAACACAGACTGCAATCTACCTTTACGAAATACCAAAGAAGCACCACCTACATATGGATCTTGTTTGTTGTAACAGCAGTGAAAGGTGGGAGAACATCCTGTGCCTTTTTCACAATTGTTTCACAACACTTGTATTTTTCTTCCCATTCTAATCTACACACTGAACAAACGGAAAATCTACAACACTATGGCTACCATACTTACAAGGCCCATCTCTTCATACTTTCCATTTTATTTTGAATAAATTTACTTTAAGCTAGTTCACCTGATTTGACCCAGTCAATTTCTAATGTGATTTTCCAATCAGGTCTGAGGTGTCTGCTCTTGGCACTTGTGAGAAAATTTTGCTGGTGACCTTCAACAATTTGATGACTTTGACATCTCTGAAAAGCGGTTCTGACATGTACCCATGTAGCATGTCAGTCATGACATCATTACTCCCTAGCAAGGCTGCCCCTCCCCATTCCACCACCTTTTTCATGACCCAGAAAATGCTAAAATCATATTTTTGGTACACTTTCATTCTTAATAATATTAATGTAAGAAATTTTATAGTATTATTAACACATGTCTGCTCTTAAGTCTCAAATTCTTAAAACTTCTCATGTGTCCTTTGGCCCATAACATGACCAGTATGGTAATCATGACCCCTAAGTGATAGCTGTTTTCTCCAATGATGAAAAACACGATAAACTTGTTCAAGTTTTACTTGTACACATATCTATCCCAGCAATTGATACGTCTATTGTTATGGTAAATAACATGCAAAAGCTGTGTAATTTGCTGCTAACTTGATAGACATGGCCTTTTCACATTACCCTGTGCTGCTAAATACATGTAGCACATAACATTTTCATACATATATGCCCATTTAAAAACTATCATATGTCTACACTGATTCACAAACTTGTTTTACCAATATATATAATATATGCCCTTTTGTCTTTGTTATGCATTTGCCCTTGTGGTAAACTGAGCTTTTGTTTCATTACAGCATGGGTTGTAGCAAAGTAAACAACTGTCTGCTCAGCAGGCAAGCCTCACATTAATAAAGACAACCCAGTTCGGGGAATGTGATTTTTTTAACTCTTTCTCTCACTTTACACGAAGTAACTTGTTTAGCAAGTATCTTTACATCCACATATTAATTAAAAGCTCATCTATGCATCACAATATAATCTACCCCCCCCCCCCTACAAAAAAACTTCTTATTTAACTTTTGCTGCTTATCCTCTTTCTCGTTTGCATATTTCATCAACTGTAACATGTTTATTTTGTTCACAAAGTACAATTGTAGCTTGAAAGTAAATGCAAAAAAACAAAAAAAATCTCTTACCTCTTCTTGTCTTTTAAAATCATCTTTGACATTTAAGTCATTGTTGTCAAATATATACACATTCAGTTTTTAATTAATAATCCCCAAAGGCTTGAATTCATACATTTCCTCTACAAAGGCATGGCCACTTCCTAAATTCATTGATTTTTTTCTATAATCACAACTTATTACTTGACAGTAACAAGATGACTCGACAAATATGACCTATTTTCAAGTGGCCTGAAATCAACCAAGTTGCACATGTTCGGGGTCAGAGTCATCGACTTTAGCAATATTTACCAGGCCTGTCGATAAATGATGAAATATGCATACCCATGTACACGTACCCACATCCTTAATCCTCACTACATTGATTAGTTCACCACTCATTAGGTCACAGGCAGCCTGTGATTTTGGATTACATGCAGTCATTTTTTCGTTAAATGTAGGAACAGATCTTGATAAAGTGGAATACAAGAATTAAAAACCAAGTTGCATGGTATATCATGTCAATTACTGTGAATACATTTATATTCAGGGGCACTAATTTTCATGGTTTTTGCATTTTGGACCTTTCACTGGAACTTTAAATTCACTATTTTTGTTATAATTCCTGTCAATGAAATGTCAAAAATGTATTTCACTGAGTTTTTATTTTCATGGTTTTGAAACTTCTGTGAAATAAGCAAAAATTAGAACAAAGCAAAATTAAATTAATTCACAGTATCTACATAGCGTATTGGTCTTTCTAAAACCTGAAAATTGTATAATTTATGTATATTTTGTGAAGCATTTTTCACCAGCGTGAACTCTGTATCTTTCCACTACATCACATTTCTGACATACACTTTTATGTTGTCAACAGTAGAAAGGTGTTTTGTGACACCCAAATAGTGAGATAACAGTTAAAAATCAAAACATCAGCTGCATCCCATTTTGGGGGGGATCGAGTTTTGTCATGGTAGGACAAATACTCGTCTTATGTTCAGGCTATGGCATAAGTGAAT
Source organism: Hermodice carunculata (assembly GCA_964020975.1). Classification (NCBI taxonomy): domain Eukaryota; kingdom Metazoa; phylum Annelida; class Polychaeta; order Eunicida; family Amphinomidae; genus Hermodice; species Hermodice carunculata. The sequence goes on from OZ026624.1 coordinate 24,675,471, forward strand.
TTTTACACGTGTGGGGTGCTAACTTGAGTCGGGTGCCTGCAGTAACCAGGTGCCTATTGGACCGAGGCTGTTTATTTGCAGTACAAAGGTTACTGATAGAGATGGGTCCTTGAAGAAATTGACAGACTGACTTGGGTCTTCTTGAAAACATCCATTTGAACTGGACATTTAGGCCAGTGAACTTTGTTGGCCTGGACTGCTATTTTCACTGGCCCATGTAGTTTAACCTTTGTTATACAGGTTAAAATACTGACTGCCATTACCTTTAGCTTCAATTTTTTTTTTGTAAATAAATAAAAAATAGATAGAATTTTTTTAAAAACCTAGAGAGCTACGATTGCAAGCAATCACTAGGATGCCTCCCCCTGCTCACTTTACCTACACATTGATAGCCCACAATACCCACTACAACTACATATGAGAAATTTAGCTTTGCTGCAGTAACCCATGAACATGTTGCGATGACATGAAATTTTAACAATGTCATCTAGTCCTAATAACACTGATGAATAAAATATGAACAAATTCCTTCCAGGCTTTTGAAGATATTGCAGTTACAAAGTTAAATTGACAGCAAATGGGGCACAGTAACCATAATTAGGTCACGGTGACCTAAAAATCCAATCAGCTAATTTTATTGTCCTTACAATGCATCTCGGTACCAAATGTGAGAAGAATCCATCAAGACCCTTTGAGTATATTGCAGTAACAGAATCTCTCAATAGGTCATAGTAACCATACAATCCCTCAACAAATCTAATCAGCCAATCTTCATATTACATGTATGATGCATCTCTACCCCAAATTTGAAAAGAATCCATCTGAGTACTTTACAGATATTATCGTAGCAAAGTCAAACTGACAGTAACTATGGCACAGTACCCTGAAAATTTTATCCTCTTATCACTGTCCTATAATGCATCTCTCTACCAAATTTGTGAAGAATCCATCTAGCACGTTGGAAGATACTGCAGTACTTAACCAAACTGACCGTAAATAGATCACTGTAACCACACAAAGTTCACCAAATCAAATCAGCTAATTTTTGTCTTATAATGCATCTCTGTGTCAAATTTTAGAAAAATCCATCCACGCACTCTGAACATATCGCAGTAACAAGTTTCACACTTAGTAGGTCACTGTGTCCGATAAATAGGTCACAATGACCTAAAAATCTAATCAGCTGTCACCTGTAACAAAACTGAGAAAATCCCTTCTGGCCTTTTGAAGATGTTGTGGTACCTAAGGAAGAAAAACCAAAAAAAAAATTACATACATATCCTCAGCTTTCATGCTGTATAAAAGCTGAGGTCCTGTTACTTTTCATGAGAACTGCTTGCTACATCCTGGAATGGCTGTTTATATGGATAAGGAAGCTTTCCCGACACAGGCTGTTGATAAATTACAGCGTGCAGTGCTCATCGGGATTGCCCACAGGTGGAGCCAAGAAATTCAAAACGTGGGAACACCACTCCCAAGTGTGGATTTGGAGAGCGAGAGCCACAAAAAGCCTAACATTTTGACAAACTTTTACTTGAAAATGTAGCTTCTGCTGTGAAGAAACCACATGCACTAGGAGCACCTTCACAAAATCTGCCTATCATTGCAGGCACCTGCAGGGTGGGGTGCAATGGCCGAGTTGTTTGCGCTAAAATGTGCTTATTTTCATATCTATTAACCCTTAAAACTGCTGACTAAGACTACTTTTTGTTTTAGACTAGGCCTGCGGGCATTTGAATGACCGGTATCTTCATGAGGAATTTTAATCTTTTAACCATAATATGTTTTTACAGTAATGAGAAAACAGCTAGAGCAGTTATTAGCACTTGAAGGGTTATTTTGCTCGGTTTTGCACTTGAAGCATTTAACTGAAGATCAAATTTATTTCCAAGTACTTCCTTTTCAACCTGTATTGTAATACTGTTTCTGCCTGCTTTCATTTTTTGAAGTCAGTGCCAGGGAAATAGGTGAAAATAAAAACACTGCAAAAAAATTACTGAATTAAAAGCCAAGCCACATGTACATAGCTCCTGCCCCCCCCCCCCCCCCCCCCCCCGGGGTTAAGTGTTGATCGTCGGAAGCAAACTTAGTATGTCTGTCATGACGAAACAATCCTGTAGTATCAACTTTTTTTTTCCATTTCCTTATTTTTTTTCTTTTGGCTGCTGCTGGCCAACATTTCCTCACTGAGTATGCAAAAAGTGTCCATTAAATGCTCTTTAGTTACATGTCAACACCCATGTGAGTATCAGTAAAAAAAAAAAAAGAAATCAAATGTGTGGCAGATTACGTCACATGGAAGGGTTCAGATTGTTGTTGAGAAAACAGTTTAACGCTGACACTGTTACACAACACTCCAGGAGTTCTAAAGGGCATCAGAGTCAAAAGCTGAAACAACACGCGTCACAAACTGCAACAACAGGAGCCATGAACTGAAACAACTCAAGTCACAAACTGCAACAAGAGGAGCCATGAGCTGAAACAACTCAAGTCACAAACTCAAGCAAGATGAGTAACAAACACAAATTGAAACAACGTGAGCCACAAATTTAAACATGAGTCACAAACTCAAATAACATGAGTCACAAAAGCAAGATGAGTCACAAACGCAAACTGAAACAACATGAGTCACAAACTGAAACAACAGGAGTCACAAACTGAAACAACAGGAGTCACAAACTCAAATAACAAGTATCACAAACTCAAGCACGGTGAGTCGCAAATTGAAACGACATGAGTCTCAAATTGAAACAACATAAGTCCCAAACTGAACAACATGAGTATCACAACATGGTTCTGGCCTTTACATCCTGAATAATGGGATATCCTATGGTTACCTCAAGTTATGGTGCTCTTGTGTGTAGTTGTCAAAATTGTAGTTTTAATATTATGACTATAATTATTGGCCTGAACAAGTATTGGTTTTACACAGTTCATAAAAATTTTGCCTTAGGCCACACTTGATGATTTATTTGTTTTGCGTCAGAAGCCCTCCTCGTGTTCAGCTGCACTTTGTGCAAATTTCCATGCCTATAGCTGTTTATATTCCGCAGGAATTGGATTAGTTTTTGAATTGTTCTTGTCATATGGACATGCATAATTGTGTCCCAAACAAAATACCTGACCCAATTAAACACATCCTACAAAATTAAGTACAGGATTGGGCACACTTACCCAGTGGTGTACTTTCGTGTGCAGGCCCCTTGATTGGACTTGAAAGATGTTTTATGAAATGAAGGACAGCTTTCTTTTTATGCAGTATAAAGAGATGGCGTTACAAAACAGTGTTCCTGGATCTTGTGCATGATAAAATTGCCTTTCCTGTTGAAAACATTGCACACAACATGTGAAAATTGTTAACAATTAATCATTATCACATTTTTCCAAGAACAGAACTGGCAGATATTTTTCATCCTTTTATTGATGGACACTACAGTGTAATTATGCTATAGAAGTAGTTTTACGTGTGCGGGTGATTTTTGGGGGTTTTTTTGTGAGGAAGGGGGGTGTTTGATTTTCCTTTTTTTAAATACATCCTTGCATGTTTTATGGTAATGCATACATACAGTAATTTCTATGATTGCCATATCTCAAAATATATGCTGTACACACTTTACTTTGATCTAGCGTACAATAATTTAATTACATGGAAGAGATAAACTCCTTAGATTTCTAGGTTACTGTTACCTGGCAGAGACCCACACAGAAATTATCACTCAGACAACATTTATGCTTGCTCTCGGGATTTTTTCTTTGTAAGTACAGTTGTTAATTTAATAAGTTTCTACCAAACAAAATAAAGAGGTAAAAATAGATTATAAATGCTTGTTGTGATACAGTATGACTGAAATTAATGAAGGGGGCACATTTGTGAAAACACAAACATTCAAAACTTTTTCAAATAAAGAACCACAAATATAATTTTGTCTTCTGGGGGTTACTTAAAGTTTTCAGTTCCCCTGATTACAACATTTTGGCAGAAGTTGCAGCCTTTTTTTTTTAAACTTCAACTGTCAGGTTTTTGTTGCAAATCAAAACATATGTCATAAATTGCCCAACAAAATGTTTAAGTCAACTCTCCATAACCCATGCTTTATTATGTTACCTCACTTAAGAAAGGTGGGACTTCAATTGCACAGAAAACTGGTGTTTATAATCTGAAGTCAATAGCTTGGGTATATGGGCAACAAGGCCCTGGTTCAGAACATATTTCAATCTTGATGCAAATGCAAAGCTGACGATATTTATAAAACTGGATCATTACAGATCAATTTTCACGGAAAAAGTTACATGCTGATACAACAACATTAGTCTTGTTATCTAAAGTACAGTAATATATGTATTTAGCCTATAAATGAACAAAATTAAAAGAGATAATGATATAAGTTCTAGTGAACTAAAGTACTCTTCTTATTTGTGGTGAAATAACTTTTTTGAGCAGGTAATTTTTTCCCACCTGGACATTTTTGGGAGTATTTTAAATTTAAGAATATATACAAAACTTTTTTTTATGTTTCAACTTTACAATATTTGTTCCAAATACCCAGACACATTTTTGCAAGATCACTCTCAGTTTCTTTTTTCATTATGTACTTTCTGTTCACGAGAAGATAAATGGTTATATACATGTAAGTTTTTATGAAGATACAAGAATGATTGACACTTCACTAATTTTCACTGGCTTTTTTGGTGTGATTTTTAAGAAAAATCATCATTTTCCAATTCCTAATTTGGACCAGGGAGGGGAACATAAAATTTAGTACTCTGAAGTACCAATTAAACTAGAAAGTGTCCAAAGGACAAGGATGCCACCACCTGTCATTGCCCCCATCAGCACTGGAAAGAGTAGCATGTACTTATTGGTGTAAGACATCAAACATATTGTGAAATCTTCACATGGATAATAATTATACACACGTAACTTTTCATATGTTGACTGATATGCTTATCAAATTTCATGGGTATACCTAAAATACTTCATGAGCTACACATGGCACAGGTTTGACAAGAACCAATACTCATTTTCCTCAAATTGTCGTTTTCACTGAGTTAATTAATGATTATCAACAGAGGATAATTAACCCAAGAGACAAACAAAACACCAGGGGTACATCTTCACATACTGATTAATGTTGTGATCAAGTTTCATAGCTGTACCTCAAACACTTAGTGAAATACACATGACACAAGTTTGACATGAACCAACAATTTTCACTGAATACACCATTTTTCACTAAGTCAATTAATGAAAAATGAACAGAGGCTAATTAACCCAAGAGACAAACAAAACCCCAGCTGCACATCTTCATATATTGATAAAAAAATTCTGTTACATTTCATGTAGCCGTATATAAAAAATTTCTTGAGATATGGGAAACACCTATATTTGACAAGTCCAACATCAATTCAACATTTTCAACAAATTAATGATTAATTATTAGAGGATAATTAATGCACGTGATAAACAAAACCCCAGTTGCACATCTTCCTATGTTAATTGATATTCCAACCCAAGTTCATAGGTGTACCTCAAATACTTTATGGGATACATGCAACACAAATCTGACAAGTCTAACGTTGAATCCAACATTTTCTCTAGAAGTTCATTAATGAAAAAGTTAACACAGAATAATTAATCCACGAGACAAACAAAACCCAAGGTGCACACCTGCATATATGGATAAATGGTCCCACAAAGTTTCATTGTTGTACCTCAAATGTATTTTTCATTTAGCATATTTGATCAATTTTAGTGATGGACAGACGGACAAGGGCAAATCTATACCCCCCCCCCCCCCCGATGAGGGCATAAGAAGGAAAAAAAATCTAGGTTCTTTTAAAATTATATTTAACAACACCAAATGACAATGGAAGATTTGACCTCATGGTTCTGTGACAGCTAGAAATATGGCCATAAATGCATTTCCTGAGTCAGACATTTAAAAACTGTCCTTGTACATGAGGCCAGCATCAATAGCAAATAACATATCGATTAAATACAGGATCTTAATTTGCTTCCTCGGGGCATTTTAACTCCTTAGGCAGCCACTTAATTTTATTCAAACAAATAATCCTTGAATTCTATACATGGCAAAAAAAGGTGGTGGATTATAACGACATTGTATATAAGTTTCACCGAGCACATATTTTACTATATGAACTTGAATTATTTTATATTGAATCAATGCGTTAATTCCACACAGAAGAATACCGGGCTGAAAATGTAGGCTTAGGCAGGTAAGAGTCAGAATGGCACTTTAAAAACGCCACAGGGCAAATACATGTACACATAAGGACATAAGGTTAAATAGGTAAAACACCATTTTCTATAGAAAGAAGACAATGCAGTACAGGGAACTGCAGTTATAACCAATATACATTGACATACATATACAAGTGTTTTCAGAACTTCTGATACATGAACTCTAAGAGGTCTTTATGATAAAACAGATATTATCAGAAAAATTCTAAACTATAAACTGCTTTATTTCATGGCAAAATTAAATCTGTGAATTTAAAATACTGCAAAACTCGGAGTGACTGTGAGTTGTATTGTTATTCCCCCCCCCTCCCCCCGCCTCAAAACAAGTTAACTTTAAAGGTAAAATGCATGTGTTTCAACACATACAGATCAGTTTTCTGTGATGAATTTGAGAATTTATATATTTTCTGGGTTGAAATTTTAAATTTAGACCTAGTTCACTTGTCACGTTTTGCGAAAACATAATAAAGCACTTGACAGTACTTGCATTTTTTTTAAAAATCAATCCGGACCAATTCTAGCAAAATGTACATAAACATTTTTTTTCTTAACTGACTCAAATTGTGAAGTTAAATCTTGACAAACAAGGACTTCTCTTATGTATTTTCCGGAACAGACTGAAGTCACTTAGAATACACAGAAAGAAGAACACATGGCCAATGTTTTGCAATACAGCATGATGATTGGTGACCCTGTCGAGCTCTCCTGTCTACTATCACTTCAGGTATCGGCTCCCATCTGATGTGCATATGACAGAGGGGCAGGCAGATTAACCCAGTGGACCTACGCCATGCTACACGTCCATAAGTATATTTGATTTTGTTCATAGTTGTGCTTTTAAGAATTAATGAAGGTTGTGTGATTAGCTGGTGAAATGTTTGGGGGTATCTTTATTCTAGGGGTTTGATTTACACTTTGAGAAATGTTTACAACAAACCTTCTGGCAACAAAGCTTGCAAATTGGGAAATAACTCTTGATACAAATACCTGAGCACTATTTCTTTTAAACAGAATAAAGAAAGTTTGCTACTTTACACTCTTTTCTTCCTATTGCCATTGATTTCACAAGGAAATGTCAATCCAGTTTTGATCTAGGCTTCCTCAAAATCCACAAGTCTTGTAAAACTTACTTCTTAGATATCTGCATCCAAAGATAACCAGCCTGATTTGCTTATACTATGAGCTCCCCTTTGATATTTTCTCACCTTATTAAGAAGGGTAATTATATGTTAATCCCTTACACTCAGTCACAACTTTCACCTTTCATCTGACGAGGATTTGTAAATGCTTGTCTAAACATATCCAGGAATGGCCTTATCTCAACTAAAGAGGCAGACTCATTGAAATTGGCACTAGACAGACACTTTTTGGCATTAAGTTTTCCACAAAAGTATACTTTTTGCAGTGAAAATATTTGGCTTGTTGAAAGATTGTCATTGCATCATTCAGGCAGTGATAAAAGCTAAATTACGCCAACTATAAGGCTTTAATTGTGACGCCATACTTTCAATCCACTTCTTGGTACCAATGCTCATCCACAAATTTATCTCAATACACGTACAAGCAAATTTATATTCAACACAAGCAAGTTCAAAATACACAACATAAATATACTTAAAAAGAAACCAAATAGTGTTTTGACATTATTTTTGACTTTCACAGTTAAGATATAACATTTAATGCATATTCTCACCAATACTAGCTCATTTAACAATTTCTGGGACATTATCATATACCTGTATGTTTTATAATAAGTCTTTTTTTCCCCCAAACAGACACACAAACGTACCAATAAAAATGTCTTGGACAGCATTCACCTCCTAAACCTCAACACTGCCTTTTTCATTCCATTGCTCCCATCTTCACAACAAAGTTCTAGTCAAATCTCCCTCGTCTGCCACCCCCCTTCCCCCCTCTCCTCCAGTGATCTGTCTACCCTCTAACCCCTAACTGTAAAAGTGTGATTCTGGGTTGGTCCACTGACCAGTTCTATCTTTTTTCTTGCCCTCATAAGGATAATAAGCAAACAGCATAGCCCACTTCAATGACATAGGATGTCTATGACTGATACTCACTCTTTGAAAGTTCCCCTGTATTCACGATGCAAGGTTCATTTTCATGCTAAACCAAAACCAAAGCTTGTCTTTGTGAGTTGAATCCCCCCTCCCCCCTTTTCCTTTTCTTTCTTTTTTAACAAATTGCATAAAAAATCAATGAAAAGAGCAGAGATAAACAGGCTCAATCAATGGAAAGTTATGGGGCCTATCAACCCCATTAAATTGCTGCAAATTGGAATAATTGGCCCTGTGGGACTTTCAACCAAGCCTCCATCCATAACATGCCAGAGCACTCTAGGCCTACTTGCAAAGTACCCACAGTCTGCCTTTTTTGGAATCAAAGCCCCTATCAGGGTAACAACATTTCCATTGGTGAGGTTAAAGGGGCCAACCCAATACACCAGTCAACATTGCATATCTGCCATCAACATCCATCATTTGTAACCACAATTTACCAGCACTCTTCCTCTATCTGCATATTGGCCTTGGGTCCCACTGGGCCACTCTGGTATTTGGGATATATAATGGGTGGCAGACTTGGATGAGGATACCACATCTATGGCCAAAGTGAGGCTAAAGATAGCACTAACAACTTGCCAGTTTTCTGCTCTGGCCTAAATATAGTTCTCACAGCAGCAATGGTTGCCACAAGTGCTTTGCAGTCTTGAACCAAGTAAAGCGACTGAAAACAAATAGACTTTATGTCCATATTCATAGGAACTGTCCAAACTGAAGAGAGATGGGATACGTGGTACACAGCAAACCCCTCAGGGTTCATTTTCCCCACTCCAATTCCCCAGTCACATACTGGTTATATTTAGACAAGCACAGTTTCCTGAGTCTTGTGTGCATTATGGGAATTCTACAAGGATATAATTAGCTGATCTCTGATCTTGGATGAAAAATGACAGCATAACCATCTAAATGCTCTTTCCTTTCCTTTCGCCAATGTTAACATAGGCCACTGGATCAGCTTTCAAGTCATACTAAAGTTCCAGACACACACAGAATTTCTTCCAACTCAAAAAATAAAAAAAAAAAAAAGATTTAAACATTTATAAATTCAGGTTACACGTGATATTTATCACAATATTAATTATTTAGTGATATTCTGTGAACATGTAACAGCATGAACTCCATTGCCCCTGAAGTGAACAAAGAATTAATGCTTGCATACATGCATTCATATACCCATTTTGGATGTGACACACTTAGTACAAAGAGTACGTAGAGTCCCCTTCTGTCTTCTCTGATGCCCTAGCAATAGAATTATTTCCATAATCTATGAAATTACTCAGTGAAAACATCTTGTCTGTGGTCTGCTTCGATCATAGAATAACTCAACACTGTTTGAACCCACAGCCATTCAATGGATGGATGTATCTCATTCTAACACTTTACACTTCATGGCAAGCTGGTGTTGATCTGAGGTCTTGGCGACACTGATGAAGGTGTATAAATAAATCCAATTCTCCAGGTATCTATAATGTACATAATACATACACACATATATATACATATATATATATATATATGCATACACAAAAAATCTGCAAAAAGAAGAACAATGTATGCAAGGGGGGGGGGGGAGAGAATTCTGTGACATTACATGCAATATTAAATATGTCTGGTGACCACAAGACCTTGGCTTTTAATATTGATGAAATTTTGCTAACAAAACAAGGGAGATGTCACATACCATTCACATATTTCTTTAGAGAATCAATACATAGTGGAGGTTACAACATGCAAGAATATACATACACATAGAATGTAATACACCACATTTTGCTGAGAGTCATGACTGTGGGTTCAGGGACTACATGTACAAGTTTATGAGATGTATGCATACAATTAACAATACCGTATGCATCTTAATAAGCGCACACTCCCTAATAAGCACACATCCCCCCATTTTTTCCAAGAAAAGACCCCCACAATATCCCATAGTTTTCAAGCATGTGGTAGAATTTATTATTACACTCAGAATCTACATTTTTTTCAGCTTTTGTGGATGATTTTTTTTCCATAAAGCACTGTGCCCTTATCAAGATGAATACAGTAATGCTTTTTTAAACTTTTTTTTTACACCTTGACCACTGACACTGAAATTAATATTCAAGTTACACATGATATAACATGACTGGTGTCTCATTTTCCCCCCAAATAAGATCTGTCAAGACCAGTGGCTAAATCTAGTTCAAGGTATGGGCATAAACAAGCCCAGCCAAGAGTTTAAAGTGATCTCCATTGGTAACATGCAACAAATCTCCTGATTTTACTCCCTGTTACTCCACAATAACCTGCAAACATTTTTTGACAGAAACATGACGAACCACCACTCACAACACTTGGCTGCATGTTTTTTCAAAGGAACTCTCTTGCTTTTCTGACAGTGTGCAATAAACTAATCACCTGATACAAGGACATGACACCACAGGAACTGGTCAACAGTTTCAAAGATCTTTTATGCATTTGACAGGGTTGTCCCCAAGTAAAATTTTGAAAAGATTTGCTTTTACCCAGGCTTCAAGGTTGAGCTGTGCTCAGCTGCTCTATTATGACAATTTGGGCCTAAAAAACACATTTTTACTTTATTTCTGACAAAATATGCCTTTATGGGGAGGTTTTCAAGCTTAATGGTCATGTAGAAAGCTTTATAGATTTGTTTTCTTTCAAGCTTTATATTACCAACAAGCTATAAAGCTTCCAGGACAACCCTGAATTATGATATAACCCCAGCTCTACTCAATCAAACACCTAACATTTTTGGAGTGAGTAAAAATCATCTCTCCTCACATGAGTGAAATATTAAATTAAGCTTCTATTTTAAAAAAAAAAAAATGTTCTCCAAGTCTGGGTATTTCCAATCACTACCATCTGCTGTTCTCATCTTTTTCTATGATTTTATGAGGACAAGGAAAATACTATCACCTGAAATGTGGGTATCGTAAGTACACGTACACGTATATGTAAAAGCTAAGCACATTGTCACAGCCTACACTGAAAAATTTGTAGTCTGTCCAAAAAACTCTGAAGGACCACCAGGAGCCAAAGTAAATTAAAGAGCCACTGATGAAGTTTTGCAGCTTCTCTCTATCTCTATGCTTGTAAGTGAATGGCTCAATAGACATCTTGTGCAATCTCCATTTTATGATGGGTCAGTATGGTACACTTTTTACAGACTGTTTCCTTGGGTGAATGGGCAACCATGAAGAGAGAATGCTTCTCAATTGTCTTATCGTTGCCTACCTATAATTTTGTTTGTTGCCTGCCCAAGCTGCATGAATTCCACAGTTTGGCAGGCAACTTTGTGTCATAAAACATAATACAGTAAATTGCTTTACATTCATGTCAATTTTATTTTTGGCACTTAAAAAATTAAATCTGCAAATTTGTAAATACCACAAAATTTTAAATCTGTTGTTTTTCGTTTTTTTCTTCTTCCATTTACCTCTAAAACAAGAGACTTCTACTTGTAAATGAACCCATTGCAACAGACAAGACTGTTGTAAAATAGAAAGTACTAACAAATTACCTTTTTTTTTAATCACAATTTGAAGACCTGCTGAATTTGTCAGTTTAAAAAAAAAATCATGAAATTTATACATGTAAAACAATTAAGTGATGTGTCTCATGTGGCAAATATTTTGTCCACAGTGGCATGTGGACACTCTCTGACACAAGTTGATTACACATTTCCATATTGCTACAAGTGTTTTTTAATTTACTATGACAAAGTAGGTAATCAATCTGTACAGGTAAACCATGTAAGTTTAACTGTACAGTGGTATCTAGTCTATGTGGCCACCCCTTCAGCCAAGAAAAAGTGGCCACATACAGCAGGTGACCTGTCACTACAGGTAAATTTACAAAGAAACTGACTCCTATGTTCAAGCCTAGTGGCCACAAAAAGCAATGTGGCTATTCACAGCGGTGATTGCATACAGTAAGTACACTGCATTACTCCATAGGAACAACACTGAAGGCAAAATCCACAGAAAATATGTACATCATCTACATGGGTTTTTTGGCATCTTACTGTAAATTCACTTAATTTTGCTGTATCTTATTTTGCTGGTGGCCAAAACAAACAAACAAACAAACAAAGAAAAAAAAAAACCCACACAATAAAATAATACTTAACATAGGTTTAAAAGGGACAATATCCAAAAATAGTTAAATTAAAACTTCAGTTAAATGCCTGAAGGGCAAACACTGTGCATATTGATACACATGAAAATATGTACATGTATGTTTATATAGCTGGTTGGCAGATTACATGTACATGTGTCACTCAGCACTAATTATTAAATCTCCATTAACTTTGCCTTCTGTGCTCAAATGTGTTCATGTCCCAATGAAACAAGACTCTGAAGATATTCTCAACAGTTCCTCATGTCTGACCGGCACTATGTGACATATTTTAATGAGCATGTTAACAATACATATAACAGCATATGATGATTCAATGTGTTAAAAGTTTTTATTATTCCTCACTGTATAAACTTCACTGCTTAGTCCACACAGTCCCAAAATGCATTGATTCATTTTTCACAACTTACATTGAAAAACCTGAACTGTTAAAAAAATGACAGCACCTGGGTATTAAAGTTTCCAGGACTGTATAGACTTTACTCAACTTCAAAGGAATTTGGTAAATCAATTAACACAAAAAAGCAGAACTTTTGATACATCAACTGATACAAACATCAAAGAGTTTCATAGCAGTATCTTTATATCATCCCTCAACCATGTCAGAAAATCAAACAAACTGAAAATACATTAAAAAAAAAAGTATACACCAATAAACAGCACGCCTCACTATTTTTTGTTTCAATTTCATGAAAATTAATGTACTATGGATTTGTGTGGAAATGCATACACCCCTATCAAAAGTCAAAAGTACTTAGTACTCACTGTCAGTCGTACTTGTGGCCTGTGAGGTGTTCCTGTGTTCAGGGCTTCTGTGTGCAAGTATATATCAGTCAAGCTCTGACGTTGAATGCAACAAGCAGGTCTGCCTACCAAACACATTAAAAATTCAACGATGAAATATTACTCCATTGCCGTATTGTCTCTTGGAACATAACACTTTTTCGCCCTTTTAATTTGCCTAATAGCAGTGCATCAATGTATTATCTTGCAACACTTTCATCAAAAATATTGTTGGACTACATGCTCTCAAGCTCAGAGTGCAACTGCCATTATGAGTTTCGATCGATGTTACAGCCATGCCTAATGCAATGAGTTTGCCATCACCTATACAAATTAAGCTGACAAAATAATAATTTTAATTGCAAATATCTCATCCTTTGTACTAGGTTCCATGCCAGAAATAATCTTTTCAATAAATTCATAAAATTAATTATTAAACCACAGATGCTGCCGCTCATCAATAATTATTCAACTTTCGCGTCTTGATAATATGACGTTACAACGTTCCATATACAATGCAAGGGCCAGGAATTAACAGTGCGGTTATCGTCACTAATGATTCAGATATGCAGATGTCTTGCTAGGTCAGGCCATTTTCAATAATTCCTGCACACTTCTATATTTAGTCGATATAACCTATTCCCTTTCGTCCAGCACCATTCAACAATCTGCGCTGTCTGTCATAAACACCAAACTTTGCCATTGTTTTACAAAGTCTGTTCCTCTCTACATCAATGTAACATTGATCTGTTCTAGCTTTATCTTCAGACCTCCATTTATGTTTTCCACAAAGGAAGCGACATATGTTAGTTTCAATAGTTTTTATGGTATATACATTGTGCAGTCAAGGCAAGGCAATATCGCAGGAGTACAAATTCCATAGAATCAAAGTGTATCATATTTTGTAACCTTCACAGCATCATTACTTCAGGTGTAACTGCAGGTTTTTTTGCAGACCAATCTCTTTTTATCATATCTACACTCTTTGTTTAACATTTAACCTTAAAACAATGTCAGGATTAATTAACATTAACATGTCCATGTCCTGGCTAATTACATATTCATGTGTAATTTTGAAAATTATATCATTTAATGGTTCACGCGCCTGAGCAAAGGGACACGCAAGGGTCTGTCGGTTTTGCCGGGAGCTTCCTTGCCCGTCACCGGTAAAGCTATCGACCGCAGCCCGGGTATTGTGCACGCTTTACACTTGTCATTCGCATTCCAACACAGCATGTTCACCAAAACATCCATTCACCGCTGTGTATGGCCTCCAAAACATCACCTAAGACTTCACCTTGCCCTACAAGCAACGTATCCAACCCAAATCAATGATACGTTTATTGAAAATCCCCGAACGTAGTCATGTAACTCTGAAATATTAATGACTCGATACAAAATGGCTAACCAGCTAGACAAGCCGCAGACATGTGGGTGGAGTTTTATATTTATCCCCTGCTCGGGGTAGACACTCAACTTTTCACGTCGATCACATGTACTGAGGAATCCCCCCTTCCCTTTCGAGCCCGCACGCACACAGCCAGATAACAGGAGTCCCCCACAAGTGCTCAGCAATGCGCGCCCCATAAAACTAGGTCGACCGCGCCGACCTAAGTACAGCACCCATACCAGGGGACATAATGTTTGTTTTTCAGTGGCGCGATCGCTATCGACAAATTACCAATTGCTGCATATTTGCCCCGATCGTTTCCCCAAGTTACATCAGCGGCCGTCAGGTCTATATATGAACAAGTGAGTACGGCAGGACTTGTACATACCGCCACGCGGCCCGTCTAAGTACCGTAAGTTCTCACTGGTCGGCCCTAGCACTCAACTCAACCCGCCGCCAAAGTGTGGAAAACATGCCGCAATAAAACATCTTTTGATCAGACCATGGCATGAAAGAAAGGCGTGAATAGGCGGATTAACAAAAGGTGAATTAGACTCAACGACGACATCTACCTCTGACATTCTTTCTGCTCGGTTATTTGACACTTGTGAGGTCAAATCTGGAACTCCGAGAACTCCAATTTGGGCCAAAACCCCCAACAAAGTGCCCCAAACCCCTCAAAGTTTTCAACATACCCCACAAACAACATCGGCCGCTGACACTGACTTGAGTTCACGGCCTAGATGCCAGCCCTGGGTGCCCGCCAGATCAACATAATGGCGACTAATTACACGTTGTAATTAACAAACATGCCCAGGCGAAAATGGCTGTTGCCACCTAGAAACTTGCTCACAAACCCTTGAAAGCAGTGGAAACTTACTCGCGGTGAGAGTTGGAGTACCATCCGCCACATGGATCAGTTCTTCCAGTGCCAACACTGTCACATGGACCGGGCGCACGGGTGGCGATCGCCGCTGATCACGTCTGAGAATCGGCGAAAAGGAACAGCTAAAAATAACACAAATGAAAAGTGGATATTTTTATTGTGCTAATTAATTATTCAAAAATTAATTGGAATGAGGTGCGCATGCTTCAATTAACTACTTTGGCGGGAATGGAATGCTGGGATACAACATGGCGGGCACCCGCTTGCAGTATTTCCAGACTCGATTCGACTGGAATCTCGTTGTAAACCGTAAGTCTTTGATATTTTGCATCATTTTTTGTGAATGCATTTCGAAAGTATCACCACAATACACCATTCTGTCGGGTCGTCATTTGTATTTTTGTCGCTATTTGCTCGAAAACAGCGGTGATATGGGATCCTGGGTTCACAGTGAGGTCAGCTTGCAGACAGGCTTCCCCCAAGCACGAAAACGTGCATTTGTTTGTAAACAAACAAATAGACGCGATGCATGACTTTGACAGCGTGACAGTTCTATCGTAAAAGATGCAGGCACAGAGCTTGTGAATAATCGGTGTTCAATTTGACATAGATGGGCGCAATAAATTGTTTTAGGTCGCTAGTATATCGGCACTTGTCCGCATTGAACACATGTCGCTTGCCTTCACTACAGCGTGAAAGAAATCAAACGGTCGCAAGAAAACAACCAAAAGAATATAATGGAAGTATTGTATTTAGTATATATATTTATATATTTTTTCAATGTATGTAAACTAAACATGTGTTATTTTTGGTGACACAAATGAAAGACGTCAACAGTAACTTGTCCATGAACTGGATCACACTTGCACGTCGGCGCACTCGCGACGATGCCGGCAGCCATGTTTGTTTACATTTGAGAGAAGCACGTGGCTGGCGGGGCGGCAGACGGGGTCCAACATTGTGTTCTGGGATTTTGGTGATGGCAATTTTTGTGTCTGTTTGTATCACTTTACTTTTGTTCGTGAGAGTGGTAAGCTACAGTGGAAGTAAAATCAGATTTAAAAAAAAGACGAAATGATTACTGAACCATTTTGCAGCATGTATGGCCATATTGGTAGCCTGGTAACTCAACCAATACTGCAAGAGAATAGTCAAATGAAAATTTTCATAGTGGTTCTGAATTTTTACAGTGGATTTGACCATTGAAATTGAGGAACAGGTATGATATGGCTGTATGAGAGGTGAAATTTCAATTGTGAAAATGTGCACAAACCACCTTAACATGACTGAATAGAGAAACATGGTGAACAGCTATGGTTCTGCATGCTTGTTGGATTTTATTTTAACAAAATAGTTATGGTTACATTGTGGGTACTGGGGACCAAAGCATGCACTGGTATTTTTTCCTACAGCAGTTCTGTTTTTTAAATGTGTTACTGCAAACAAGAGAAAGAAAACAAAACAAGTACACATACATAGTGATGCATAAGGCTAACACTCGCTATTTTAAGTGATACCTAATGGTCAAAGTGTGTGGCCATTAACCCTGAACACTACTTTTGCATGTGTCAAGAAATCTCAGATGACGATACAGTTTTGTCAGCCCCCCTGATTTGTTGGGGCAGCCCCAACTTTTGCTCAAGCTTACAACATCATGATATTGTCATGCATTGTATGTACAAATAATAGCCGCAAATATCCTGATGCTTTATGAGAAGCTGTTTCTGGCATTTGGCCATGTAATTTACCTTCATTAATGGAAAATTATTAATGTGGGGAATGCAATTTGGGATTTCCTGAATGGAGATACTTTTGACCTAATTAAAATTAAGTCTAGTACAGGACCAGGATATATATCTGATAGCCCTAGTTTGGAGCAAATTTATTTATGTTGATTGTGTACTCAATAGTGAATATTAATTTTGGACTAAAGGGGCAATATATGTAAATTTGAGAAGATATTATTGCCTAACTATGTGAGGTTAGGTGATTAATATATTGCAGTTTTACATTGCAATTAAGATTTCAGGGTACCAGACAAATACTTTGATGCAGTGAAGTACCTTTTTGTTTTCCCACTACATGTATTGCTCAGGCTTTATTTATGTGGAGGAAAATAAATTTTAGTAATTAGCCATTTACACATTTCATAATAATCATCATCTTTATTTAAATTTGATAGCCTTAGTAGGTACAATGCCTATTTTCATAAAGGTCAAGTGCTATAACCAAAATACATCAACATGAGATACAAGATATACATTAAATGTGGAATACATAATATTCACAAGGATATTTTATAAATAGAATATATAAGTTAAAGTAAAGGCTGAACTTATAAAATCATTTATGTACAGTTGGTCCTAATCAGCAAGTCCTTTTTTGCTCTTGAATGTAAAATTTGTTGCAGGCTTATTTAAAACTAGAAGTGCTTACTGCAATTTTTCATGATTCAACAAGGAGTTATGCGTGTAAGCTGTAGGACACACTGTTCTAAGTAATTTTTGTAAGGCACAATCAGTGACTGCCGTGATGTGGAGCGGAGTCCTTTGAGGGTTGTACACTGTAAGCCGGTTATTTATGTACTTTGGAGTTTGTCCACATGAAGATGTACATGCTAAGATGACCAGATTGAACTTCTGATGGTATGAGAAAGGGTACCACTTTCTCTGTGGAAACATTTCATGTGTAAAGACAATGGCATCACAATCTAAAATTAACGAGAGGGCATAGAGTATCTAAACCAACAAGTTAGAAGTTAAGTTGTAAAGAGGAGCCTCCACCTATGTTTCGGCCCACCTGGGTTTTCCTCGTCGGGGGGGGGGGGGGGGGGGTAGGAGGCTGGTACCAGCTTTTATTGACATATTAGTATGCAGATTACATGCAGATCAACATGAAAAAATGTTTAGCTAACTGTATTTGCTAATTCAGTTTTACATCCCAGTATTTGCAAAATTATAAACACGGCCCTAATTGGTAAGCTACAGCAAATGTGACACAAAATTTAATTGGTTTCTGCATAAACTAGGTATTGGGACAATATAAATGTTCAAAAATGCACACATGGTCCGTAAATAAAGAAAATCACTAACCACCTGGGAAAACAGTAAGTCTGCCCAAAAATTAATATGTCAATGGCTAATCAATTTAGGAAAAGTATTTTTCCAAGGAAGTTTAAACTGGGCTCACATAATTTTTCTCTTTTGCTGTAAGCCGTATAATTTATTTTGATATTTTTGTGGCCACCTGTTCTGACTCAATTGTCCATCTATTCTAAATTCCTATTTGTAAAGCAATTTTTAGGGTTGCCCATAGCATCAGTACTTTGAAACTTTTACTTGCTTGGATTGGGATCTCACTTCTGCTGCTTCCAGGCTAGTGAACATGAGAACTGGAGAGTATGGCAGTTTGAACTTTGCATGTAGTTCATAGCAAAAGAGAGAGGCTCAGGGGAAACATACACAGGCCCCCAAGCCACATCATTACAGAAGTTTGCTCAACTCTGCCCCTCCTAACCAGCACCCCTTTGCCCCTTTTCAGTTCCCCACTGCCCTATCCAAAAAGGTTGAGTACCCTGCCCCTTCTGAGAACATGTACAATTTCAATAATTGTTTCCAATTTTACATTAGGTAAAGCATAATTCCTGGTCAAAATTTAAACTGCAGGTACTTTCAAATTTAATGAAAAAAACTAGGAAAGACCAGCTATGGAAATCCAAACAAGGAAAGGACAAGACACTTTTTGAAATTTAAGCGAACAGAAAAATAAATTCAGAGGTTCCAAGTTGCAATTATACACATAGGCTATGCCATCCTTCCTTATTGTTTTCTGTTGAATAAAATATGTTTCAACCAATTATATACATATACCTAGGCTGACTGACCCTTTTTACTTAAAACTTGTGATGAGAAGATGCCCTGCTTACAATTACTGTGCGATACACTATGAATCTTTGCAAATCAGAACTTGTTTTCAAAAAAATGAGATATGACAAGGTGAAGTAAAACTCACCTTACTCGCTTCATCTGCTTCTTTTGAACTACACGGTTACAGATAACAATCTTTCAGTTTTGCTTATGCATAATTATGCATCCCACTGTTTAAACAGATTGACAAGATCCACTACCACTGCAGTAAATGTTAATGTTATTTTTGAAAAACTTTCCTACCTAATCAGCTTTTTTCTTTGAATTTTGGTACACATAATCCACAGGTCAGGGATCTTTTTCTTAATGAAAGTATCATCATGCTCCATTGATTTTTAGATTTTTCATGATTTTAAAAATTCTTTTTTGTGATTTGCTGACTCAACAAGTTTGATGTACTGGCCTTATATATTAATGGTGGACTTTAGGTCCATTATACTATTACATATTAGCAGCAAAATAGCTATGGACTTTTAGTTGGTGTAGTTAATCTTGACCTTGGGTGACCATCAAAGGTCAAACTAATATCTTGGCTTATATCTTAGTAATGGCAGATCCTAGACTGACAGGTACATTAAACCTTTAATAGGAAAGCACCAATGGGCTTTCATTTGGTGTAGTTAATCTCGGCCATGAGTGACCTTGAAAGGTCAAACTGACATATTAACCATTACATTTCGTGTCAGGGTTCTGATTCAGTTGTCCTTTGACTACAATCATAAAACTTCACACAAATGTGTATCTGGGCACAATGGTTTATATCCATAAAAAGTAGGTTACCAGAGCCAGGACATCCTGTATCTGGGACACAATACATATTTGTAAAATAGTAGTTATCTGCACTATAATTCCTTTAATATTTAACTTAGGTTCATGAAATTTCACACACACATATTTAACAGTACATCTAAAGGTCTGTCATCTAACAAAAATAGGTCACCAGGTTAAGTATCTGGGTCACAGTGTTGTAATTACTGATAATTTTTTGTGTGTTTTCACTATTTTCGACTTCTTCTCCAGAACCGTTACTCAGAATAAGCTGAAAAGGTGTGGATGTGTTTCTTGTGAAAGGGTCAAACAAATTTGTTCACTAGGTAGCACTGCTGTGGATTCCTGATTTTTCAATTCGGGTGCTTATCAGTAAATACACCTTTTGTAAATTGATTACTATGTAAGTCAATAGGCATTGTAATGTTAATTCACATTTTCGACTTCTCTGAAACCTTCATCCAGATTCACTTCAAATTTGGTGGCAATGTACCTTGGGTGGGTCTCCACCAAGCTTGTTCAAAAGGTCACGCTTCAGTGATTTTTGGAATTTTTTATCATTTTTTTTGCCCTGTTTTGGGGCAAATCTTAAAAAATCTACAAAACTGCTCATCTAATTGCTTTGATATACACAAGAACACTCATAGTCAAATTTGTAAGGGGTTGCTGAACTGGGTTTGACCAGAAATAGATTTTAAGTCTGTATAAATTTTAAAATTAATGACAACAAAGAGGGGCTTATGGGAAAGGGGGGGGGACACTGCCACCAGAGAAATTTTAATTTGAGGTGCTGTGAAGCAAGAATTTTAGGATACACAAACATACCAGAAGAGTTTTCTAAAGTTTAAAATATTCACTCATTTCACTACCCTCTGGTGGAGCCTTTGGGTGTGGCCATTTTGTGTCTGGTTATTCACGCATCAGTCCAGTGGTTGCAAATGTGATACATGTATCTCAGAATGATTGAAGAGATTTTCCTCAAATTTTCATCAAATTATTCTTAGCTGAATATGTGGGAAGGGAATGTGCTTTCCCCAGGAAAATGTTTTTAAGATAGTCATTTTTTTTTTATTTTTGCCTATCAATATGCCATTGTAATACGCGTTTTGCTCATGACAGGGTTTTTTGCATGAAAAGTTGAAAATCATGAGACTGTGATTAGGATTTGGAAGATATTTGATGAAGATTGACAAAAGGAATGACTGGAGGGCTTACCCGGAGGGTCTGAGTGTTGCCAGTACATGTACTGACCTATGTATTTCTTACTGTTCAGGAATCTATGTGAAGATGTGCAAAAATTACATGTACACACTGGATATGTCTCGAGATATTAGTTAAGAACTCCGGAATGTAAAAGCAAATGGACAAAACTGCAACCAGAGAAATTTCTTCTTTAACATAATTCCATCGTAAATTTACATTGGAGATATTGACTAGTCTGCTGGTCCCAGGCCTGGTATTTGATTTACATAAAAAATACAACAATTTACTTCTGTATGTTGACACATTACAGAAACACTGCATACCTCAGTCAAATGAGGGCTCGATACCTCAAGTAGAACAATACAAAGAGATAAACATGATATAGAGATTTGCTTCATGGAGGTATCTTATCAATGCGAAGTGGATTTCATGATAATTTTGTATGGAATGCAGATGTTGTCTATAATAGAAAGATTCCTTGAGCAAATTTGTAAGCATATCTTGCTTTTATTAAGAGAAACCTGTACTTTCAGCATTCACTATTTTCAAATGGCGAAAAAGTTACTATTGTTCCTAAAAAGGACATGCACAAAAGTCCTTAAAGATAGATAGGTGCATGTTAATCAAGGGATGAATGATATCTTGATTGTTTGTTCCAAGTAATACAGTTCGCATCTTGGAGGAAAACGGTAAAGTGGCCATCAAAAGACGATCATGAACTGCATTGAAAACTCTTCATAGCGTGTGTAATTTGAGAAAGCCATCAATGGAAAAAAGTATTGGAAGACAAGCTCTAAATTGAACATATACTGATCACAATACATGTGATAGACAAGATTTTTCCAAGCGGCTATTGTTATCATACAATATATATGATTTCCTGTGGGCTATATGTGTTACCCAAGGTAGATCATGTTGACCATTTCATGTGGGGAGAAGCTTCAGAGTCGGTTTTGAACAGAGAAGGAGAAAATATAATTTAAGATTGCATGGAACCCAAGCTGAGTGGCCAGGCTGCATATGTCTGCCGGGTCATTGTGTTGATGACAGAACTCGGTTTCAGTGGTATGTCATAAGTTACAATGGGTCCACTATTTTGCACGAATAAAGGAGGTCACAATTAGCGATAACTCTAGATTCAGCAGACACACAACCCAACACACAGCAGATTCTGGCCAGCTGCAGACATACATGTATTTTCAAATGCACAAGTTCCATTTTCTACAATGTGGGTAATGAACACTTTACTTTTGCAGAATATTGTTTCAAATTTACACAATTTGCACTTTGTGCACTCAAAATTGCATCACAGTATTTACATTCATGGTTTGTTCACTCAAATTTAACATATATTTTATCAACAATGACATATGATATTGACCACACAGATCAACACGTAAAAAAGCTTGGGACTGTTGTACAAAAAGGGATCAGTTGTATCGCCAAAGGTGATCTGAATTAATATTTCTGGATGGATTTAGATATTTATCATCTGTTGACATTACAATTGTGGCTGTATCAATATCAAAGTACTATATATATATATATATATATATATATATATATATATATATATATATATATATATATATATATATATATATATATATATATATATATATATATATATATATATATATATATATATATATATATATATATATATATATATATATATATATATATATATATATATATATATATATATATATATATATATATATATATATATATATATATATATATATATATATATATATATATATATATATATATGGGGAATGGTAGCAAGCTCAGATTTTAGCTGAGCTTATCGTATGGTCCTCCACTCATAAACTTTTTATTCAACTTCCTCTGAAAACCATTGGCCAGATTCACTTCATACTTGGTGGGGGAAGTAACTTGGGTGGGTCTCTACCAATTTCTCCAAAAGGTCATGGTCCAGTGATTTTTGGATTATGTATGGGTTTGTTTGTTTTTTTTAAGTTTTTACCTCAGCTGACTTGTCAGTCAGCTGAGGTTTTGTGAGGCTCGGTCGTCCGTCGTGCGTCCAAGTCCACAATTCACATTTTCGACTTCTTCTCAAAAGCAGTCTGCCAGATCTACTTCAAACGTGGTGGAGATATGCCTTGGGTGGGTCTCTACCAAGTTTGTTCAAATGGTCACGGTCCAGCGATTTTTTGATTTTTTAATGAATTGTTTTGTTCTTTTTGGGGTAAATCTTAAAAAATCTTCTTCTCCGAAACCGCTCACCCAATTGCTTTGATATCACATAGGAACACTCCCTGGGACTCCTAGTTCTTAATTTTTCACCAGGTGGTGCTGCAATTTTTTTCTAATTTTTTATGAATTTTTGTGTGTTATAGCTATTTTCGACTTCTTCTCCAGAACCGTCACTCAGATAAAGCTGAAACATGGTGGATATGTTCCTTGTAGAAGGGTCAAACAAAGTTGTTCACTGTGTGGGAATGCTGCAGATTCCTGACTTTTAACGATTTTTTCAATTCTGGTACTTGTCGGTCAATGCAGCTTTCCTATTGATTACTATGGAAGTCCATGGGCATTCTAATGCTAATTCACATTTTCGACTTCTTCTCCAAAACCTTCTTCCAGATTAACTTCAAACTTGGTGGCAATGTACCTTGGGTGGGTTTCTACCAGTTTTGTTCAAATGGTCATGCTCCAGTGATTTTTGGATTTTTAATGAATTTTTTTGTTCTTTTTTTTCTGGACAAATCTTAAAAAATCTTTTTCTCCGAAACTGCTTACCCAATTGCTTTGATATCACACAGGAAGACACCTAGGGACTCCTTATTGTTAATTTGTTCACCAGGTGGCGCTGCAGTTTTTTTCTAATTTTTCATGAATTTTTGTGTGTTATAGCTATTTTCGACTTCTTCTCCAGAACGGTCACTCAGATTAAGTTGACACGTGGTGGATATGTTCCTTATGGAAGGGCCAAACAAAGTTGTTCACTATGTGGGAATGCTGCAGATTCCTGATTTTTAATGATTTTTTCAATTCGGCTCCTTTGGGTAAATGCAAGTTTCTTATTGATTACCATGTTAGTCAATGGGCATTCTAATGCTAATTTACATTTTCGACATCTTCTCCAAAACCGTCATCCAGATTTGCTTCAAACTTGGTGGAGATGTACCTTGGGTGGGTGTCTACCAGGTTTGTTCCAATGAATTTTGGATTTTTTTATTATTTTTTTTTTCAAAAATCTCGACAAAAGTTTTAATAGGAAAGTTTAACATGGGAATTTCTTGTAATGGTCATAACTTTAATAATATTGACCAGATTTACTTCAAACTTGGTGGGGTTATGCCTTTTGTGGATCTCTACCAAGTGATTTCAAATGGTCACGCTCTATTGATTTTTGGATTTTTTAAGAATTTTTATGTTCTTTTTTGGGGCAAACCTTAAAAATTCTTCTCCTCTGAAACCGCTCACCCAATTGCTTTGATATGGTACATAGACACTCCCGGGGACACCTTGTTCCCAGTTTTTTCACCAGGTGGCGCTGCAATTTTTTGATGAATGGTTTGCTATTTTTCACTTGTTCTCAGAACCATCCATCAGATTAAGCTGAAAGGTGATGGAAATGTTGTTGTGGAAGGGTCAAACAGTTGTTTACTAGGTGGCACTGCTTTGGATTTCTGATTTTCAAGGATTTTCAATTTGGGTACTTATCGTTCAATGCAACTTTCCTATTGATTACTATGTAAGTCAATGGGCATCCTAATGCTAATTCACAGGACAACTGACACGAAATTTACTGTTTACTTGATAACTTGAGATCTGTTTTGAGTTAGCTACACATGTTAATTATTCTGTATGAAGGTCATGCTGAGACAGTACATGAATGACCTTGACCTCGTTTGTGGGGTCACAGTGCAATATACATGAATTTTACTCTTCATTATAAATTGAGAACTACTTGAACTTTGATGTTGCACATGTAAGTGTTCTTCTATAAAGTTCAGACTTACTCAGAACATGGTGTCCTTGATCCTTTCCCAAGTTCATAGAGCAAGTGTGATGAATGTTAAGATCAGCTGAGGCACGGGCTGTTCACACAACCCTCTTGTTTTTTTGTTTTTTTTTTGTACATTTTTGGCAAACACTTAAAAAATCCTCTTCTCTGAAACTGCTCCACTAATTGCTTCAACATTGCATTGGGATACTTCTGGGGGCCCCAGATCTTAATTTGTTCAACAGTTGCATGACGCTGCAATTGTTTTCTTTTTAGGAATTTTTGTGTGTTAAAACTGTTTTCAACTTCTTCTTTAAGGCTGTCACTTAGACTCTTCTGAAATTTGGTAGAAGTGCAGCTTGTGGAAAGCTTTAAAAGCTGTTCACTAGGTGATGATCCCACGGATCCCTGATTTTAAGCAAATTTTCAATTCGTGTACATGTCAGTTAATGCATGTGTTGCTGTTGATTACCATGTAAGTCAATAGGGATTGCACTAAAAAAAAAAAAAAATTCTTGTCTGAAACCGCTGGACCAATTGGTTTGAAGTGGCTTAGGGAGACTTCTGGGGACCTTGAGACTTTAATTTGTTCAACGCTGGGGCTGTGATTTTTCAAATGTATTTTATGTAAAAAAGGTGTGTTTTTGCTATTTTTAACTTCTTCTCCAGAACCCTATCTTAGATTATGCTGAAACTTGGTAGAAATGTTCCTTGTAGAAGGGCCAAACAAATTTGTTTACAAGGTGGCATTGCTGTAAATCCCTGATTTTTGATGAATTTTTCAATTTGGGTACTTATCAGATAATGCATACGGTCCTATTGATTAGTATGTGAGTGAATGGGGATTGCAATGGTAATTCACGATTTAGACTTCTTCTCCAAAATGGCTAACCAGATTCACTTCAAATTTAGTGGGGATGTACCTTGCTGAAGTCCATAGTAAGTCTGTACGAATTGTCATTCTCTAGTGGTTTTTTTATTTTTTTATGAATTTTTGTTCATTTTTTGCCAAATCTTAAAAAAAATCTTCTTCTCCAAAACCACAGGGCTAATTGATTCAAAATTGCATAGGAACACTTGAGGGCATGACAGCAGGAGTTATACAGTACATGGGTGACCTTGACCTCATTCTCAAGATCACATGGTCACTTGCATGTATTTAACTCTTCAGATGGTAACTTGAGAATTATCTCATCCTGGACTTTGATGTTTTACATGGTTATCATTCTCTTAGAACTGACACCATGGACATCAAAAATACATTAAATTCATCATTGTGATAATCAATAAAGATGGAACTACAAAATTTACACAATATATATGTAAAGCCAATTATCAAATTTTGGGTGATCTTGACCTATTTTTTAGGGTCATTTAGCACTTTAGTCGAAGATGCTAAATGTAGTATGGTGAAAATGAATAAAACGATTAATATTCTGTGTACCACGATTGTGTGTGGTATGGAAGTTTGATACTACACAAGGTAGATGACCTTGAACTACTTTCTCAAGGTCAGGAGGCACTGCAATTTTTTTTTTTTTTTTTTTTTGGTGATGGTCATCTGATTACATGTCAGTAGAGCATTAGGCTCATGAGCCAATTTTTTTTCGTTTTGTTTTTTATTGAGTGTGAATTTTTAGTTCAGCAGACTTGGCAGTCAGCTGAGCTTGTCAAATGGTTAGTTCTCCATCGTACTGTATGTCCTTTAACTTTTGCCTGTGAATGTGATACAGTCCACAGTTTTCATGTTAACCCCACATAGCTTTCAGGAGTTACCGAGAGAGAGAGAGAGAGAGAGAGAGAGTGTGTGTGTGTGTGTGTGTGTGTGTGTGTGTGTGTGTGCGTGTGTAAATACATGTATCATATATATGGGTCAAATGTAGTCTTTTGAACACTCTAGCATCATTCGTTTGTGGTGGATCTTCATAAAATTTGGTTGCACTGTGGAGGAAATCAAAATCTCAATTGCCTGTGGTATTAATGGCACCACCTACAGTTTAGCAGGAATTATGAGCCAGAATGTGTTTAAAAAAAGTTCATATCCAGAAAAGCAATGAAGTCAGGCATTCCCAATTTGTGGGAAATACAGATCATGTCAGTGGTTATCAAGTTAGCCCCATATAACCTTCTGGACATATCAGATGTATGAAAATCTAGGTCAAGTTCAGTATTGGTTAGGGTTGGGGTGATATATCGAAATACCGCAATATTAGCCCTGTACCGAACCATATTGTGATATGATCCTTGTGTATCGAATTTTCATGATATGATAAAAAAAACTTCAATTTTATCATAACTTTGGGAATTTCTTTTGAAGAAATTTAAGAAAATCCTCCCTGTATGGAGATGAAGAGCCAATAGAATACATTTCACAGCTTACATCATCAATTCATTGCTGGTGCATGTAGACACAGCCAAATGATTTATCAACACACCAGCACAGAGGCTGTGTCACTGACTGTTGTATGTAAACTCAAAGAGTGTGATCACTTCATACACTCTCATGATATATCGTGATACATGGCTGTGTAGCGAAAAGCCTCGTGATACAGAAATTAGTAGCGATACCCAACCCTAGTATTGTGGCACCACCTACAGCATTATGTGCTGTATGTGTAAAAATATGAGAATGTTAACACTTAAAAATCTGTAATTTTTTGTGTATCTTCATGAAATTTAACAGGATTGTGGTGGAAGTCAAAATCTTGGTTGCTCATGTTACTGGCTAGGTGCCATTATCCAGATGGCCACATAAATAGGGCTGATGATTTTCTGTCTTCAAGGAAAATCTGACGGAATCACGGAATGAGTAACAAAAAATGCAAAAGTAATTTTCCAGCGGAATTTAACGGAAAACGGTAAAAATTTCCCAGTAAAAGAAACAAATCAATCAAAGCAACACAAAATGTAGAAAAATCTGCACATTTCCTCTTTTAAAACACTAAAATTAAAGCTCTAAACCATTTCCGTTCTATTAAGACGCTTTACCAGGGTGCCACCATAAATCTCGCAACTCGAGACTCTCGTGTGAACTTGAGTTTCAATAGGAAAGATGGCTGCCGTGAAGCCCAAGCGTGGTCGCTCTGACGACCGACAAGGCTTTTGGGAAAAAACGGAAAAAATCCAAATGACAATAGGGCAAAAACGGAAAATCCTTGAACCAAAAATTGAAAATCATCAGCCCTACGTAAACAGGGTACACCCCCTGTACTTAACATTCATCTATTTCCACCACAACAGAGATCACTAGACCCATTCACCTCTTGTTTATGAACTTTTTGTTGCTTTGGGGTAAAGTCTTTTTTTTTTTTTAACTTCTTTCTTTAAGCCCAGTGGCCAATTGCTGAGACATTGCATAGGGCACATCTGGGTACTCCTAGGCCTTAAATTTTCACCAGTTGGCACAGTGATTATTATTTAATTTTTTATTTTTTTAATTTTTTATTTATTTATTTTTTTAATTTTTTATTTATTTATTTATTTATTTATTTATTTATTTATTTATTTATTATTTATTTATTATTTATTTATTTTTTTATTCATTCATTCATTCATTCTTTCATTCATTCATTTATTTATTTATTTATTTGGTGAACAGTTTTTTCACAGTAAAGTTATGTTAATATTTCCACTTCAAAGCCACATTTTTTTTCAAACTGTTCCAATTGAGTATTTAATTTAGGGATGGTTCATCATTCTGGGGAGCATACGGACTTGGGGGGGGGGAGAGGCTCAAGGGTGATGTGGTCTTTAAATATGGCAAGGCAATAATGATTACGTAATCACAAACAAGCATTGCGATTGCCACTGAACATTAGCAAGAAGACTGGAATATTTACTTGCATTGTAAGCTCAATGTATCATTCTGCCACATTTATCCTTCAAATAAAATCCAAAAGTGTAACAGGTTCCTTATTGGGAAGTCAACGTTTTCAAATACCAGAAAGTATCATTTTCTGGGAGAAGGAGGGGGTTTATGAAAAAGAGTACTCTGTGTATTCACTTGAAAGTGATGAAAATGTTAAACCATCCCTTATGCTCAATCTAATCACCTTTGCTCATTGGATAGTAATCTCATTAGTCACAGACTTCCATGACTTTGAACTTTGATGGCAGCCATTTCCCCAGTGTACATAAGTAACATCATCTTATATCAGGGTAATTATGCTTCCCAGGCACATGGTTAGTATCAAACAAGTATAGGACTGTACCTATTGGGTTTCTTTTGGTGATGTTACATTTGACGTTGAAGCACCATGATGAAAGGTCAAATTGAGATCAATCACGGTTTGCTCCCAAAGTTAGTTTTTTTTTTAGCAATGGGTCATCTTGAAGATATATTAGCTGACATCTATATATACATGTACATGTTCAACTTGTACATTTTTCAGTATTTCACTTCTACATGGTAAAAAAGTTTTGAGGCTAGCCTTGTTATATTGTACAAGGTTGTACTCCTCTGTAAGGTATAGAGATTTAAAGTCTTGGAGGTGGGCAACATGGCCAGGCTCTGAAGGTCACAAACCATGGTCATGTTGCTCATCTTCAAGACTTAATCTCTTTACCTTCCCAAACGCCAACTTCGGTGATCTTCCATGGTAGCTATGTCATGGTGAGTGCTGGGCACAGACTTGGTCCCAGTTGTACTGGCAAAGATCAGCTTTGTCATAACCCGTCTGTGGCTCCTCACAGTAAGGCTGAATTTCTCTGTCCTTCTCCCTTCCTAACCCAACATCTTCCCGCTCGTCCTCAGTATGATTCTCTTTGGAAAAGGAACAGCTAAACTGAGATTCAGCTCATTCCCTGCATCGCTACTGCTCATGCTTTCTCTGCGACTGTCCACCATTGTATCACATAGGCTCCCTTCCATGACGTCATGACCCAGAGCCCACTTGATGGCCAAAAATGTGCGAACTTGTCAACTTTGGGCCCATCGTGGGCAGCAAAACTCTTTTACAAATAAAATCATTTTCCTGTACCATTAAGGCAAATTCTCTTCACAAAAGTGCTTAATACTCCAAGTCCTTCACTTTGAACAAAAATTAAATCTTTTGGCATTTGAGACCTTTAAGATCAACAGATATCCTCGGCACGCTCTGCGTCCGAGTGCACCGAGGATAGCATCCTGTCCTTGTGACAAAAAGTGGATCAATGGTTTGTACATTGTTAGGAATGTATAGAGCAGTCAGATCTTGTAATACAGTGGTCCCTGTCATCAGAGACCACCCGTACAGCGACAAAAAAGTGGTCTTATGAGACAGGTGGTCTTTCATGACAGGTATATTAACATGGGAAGTATAGGACTTGGGATTCTGAAAAGCGGTCTGTCATGAGAGGGTGGTCTCTCACAATAGGGGTCTCTCGTGACAGGGACTACTGTACTGTGTTTTATCACATTTTGCATGATGACTCATACAGCTGACTGAAAAACAATTTTCTTGCTGTGAACAATTTCATCATGATGACTGTACCCAAAATGTAAATTTTTACATTATTTTGAAGACGTTCAAGGATTACTTGGGTAAAAAATGTGGTAATTGCTTCTAAGTTCTAACATACTGTACAGTAAGTATTGAGGGGAAGAATATAACAGAAATACCATACTTTCTGCAAATGAATGCTGGCCTTTCAAGAGGGGTGGCCTTTGGTGAAAGGGGCCTTATAAGAGGGGGACCACTGTAGTACATATAGTTGCTATGCTTCCCTGGTGTTATGTCATGCACACCTGGACAACATGTTGGAATTTGATGGTATTTGTTGTCTACTTTATGAGTCAGAACAGAATTCTACTGAATTTGGCAGTCACCCATGGTCTTTATGGAGATAAAAGTGAGTATTTTGAAATGTAAATGTCTATGAGACAACCATCCATGCATGACAGTCACATGTAAAAACAATCCCTGTATGTTATTGTTGAATTGAAAAGAAAGGAACACTGCGTGTAGTTTTCTGCTGTCTTTGGATAATAAAAAATGAATGCATTTATATAAAGAGGTCTGGCAAAACAAAAAACTTAATATTGGTATATCTGATTTTCCTGAATATTGGGAGAGTTGCTTGAATTAGGTTCCCTGGCTTGCACTTTAGGCACTTTTCCACAGAAATCATGGATGTAAGAACTATTCAACCAAGCTGTTGGTGTGATGCATATGATTAACAAATTCTGTGTGAAGCCACACAACTTGCTCAATGTCCTGCCCATGATGATGCAAGCTGGTTAGATGGCAAACAATCGAATCAATCGAGGCTTCACTTAACCCTCTAGTGCTAGTTTGTAGACCACCAACAGCTGGATTTTTGTGCAGTAGCTTGTGAAGGAAAGATGTTGATATGGGCATAAAGGTGTTAACCTGGACCAACTCTGCAATTACTCCATTGAAGGGTCTTTTCATGTGAAATTTGAATCTGGTATCAAATTACACATGAAAAGACCTTTCATTTAATTATAATGAAATGAACATCCATTTTCTCACCTGATATTAAATTGGGCAAAGTAATAGCACATTGTTGCATTTGCTTTTGCCTCATATTAAATGATTTAGGTCTGTTATTGTTTGCAAAGATTTTCAAACTTGGAATTTGTTCTTTCCTGTTTTTATTCATTGGCCAAATTTTGGCTAAATGGTAGTGTCATCATGCAGTCTGTCCACACTTGTTCTTATTGCCAAAATTTAAAAATGCAAAGAGCCACTTCAACAAAACTTGGTATGTGCAAGGAGGCTAAAATATTTTAGCCTCCTTAGTATATGTGGTCCTGTGCGACTTTCTTTCAAGATCACAGGGGCGAACTTTGTCAGTTTTATGGCATGCTCAGTATTATGATGATAACTAGAATAAAAAGAGCCACCTGAACCAAATGGTGTGAAAGAACCACCTAATGGGGAGCTTGGATGGGATTGCATATGAGCAGCAAACCATGAATTAGATCAGCTACATGCCACTATGTTGCTCTGTGTGGTCAGTATGTTTTTTCCAGCAATGAAGATACATTGCCCACAGGGTATGACAGATTCCACGCTGATACCTCTTCTCTGCTATAAAATCAGCTGCTTTTCTTTATTTGTGTAGAGGTCATAGCCATGTGGTGTTACCTGTCAGAGAGAGATATGTTTGTTGATACATATGTACACCTATTTGGGCAAAAACTACAATGGATAAAACACACAGCCAACCAAGTACATGTACATCTTTGCTCCGAATGCAAAATATTGATTTGATAACAGCTCTGTATCTATAAATTTCATTGTACATAGATTTGAAAATAAAGATGGAAAAAGCCACAGCTGATAGTCTGATATGTTGTCAATCAAGTCAAATCAAACAATAAAAACTATGCTAACCCTCAGTTTGCCATGAAAATATGAATACAGCTTTTCGTTGAAAAATATTGGGGGGGGGGGGGGGGTCCTTACAGATGCTGGTTCTTTATGTGGTTACCTGTTCAAAGTTCAGTCCAAAGCTTATGTCACACTGAGAATTGTGCAGCATTTTTTGAGCAGAGAGCTGCATGGTGTTGTCATTTCTGAAGTTTATATACACATACATAGATGTGTATACATACAGGGATCTATTAATTTATTTACATATTTGACACTGGGCCTTTATTTAAATTTCAGAACATTTTTGGACAGTTTTTTTTTTTTGCTGACTTTTTACCCTCTGCACAAAAAGTGCCGGAGGGTATTGTCATGCCCTGCATCATCCATCTATCCGTTCGTCTTGTCAATGTTACGACCATATCGCAAAAAAATATTAATTCACCGTAGCTGTTCCAAATTTTTGTCAGAGATGCATCTTATAATCGACCAAGTTCCTATGGAAAACCAGCTTCTTCTTAGTATTTTTAAACTTTTTATGAAACTTTTGAAATATTTATTTAAAGGCCATCTGAGTGGCACACAAGGGTAGGACGTTACCATAATATCTCAAAATATTAATTCACCATAGCTTTACCAAATTTTTGTCACAGAAAAACTTATGATGGACCAGCCTCCTATTGAAAACCACCTTCTTCTGATTATTCTTAAACTCTTTATGAAACTTTTAATGTATTTATTTGAAGGCCATCTTAGTGGTTTCAACCCTGACAACATTACAGTGATATCTCAAAAAAATATTGACCGCAGCTTTACCAAATTTTTGTCAGAGATGCAACTTATGTCAGGTTCATATTTAAAACCAGCTTCCTCGTATTATTCATAAACTTTTCATGAAACTTTAAAAGTATTTATTTCAAGGCCGTCTGAGGGGTGCACAAGGGTCCCACCTGGTAAACTTAAGGGTCTCAAATACTGCATTTGGGACATTGTGTTATAATTATCCCCATCACCTGTGTGGTTCCTGTGTTTCAGTCCACTGATCAGGATGAAAAATGTGCTGCAAGAAGGTTTCTTTGGGAAAATAAAAAGGGCCTCAACCATAGAGAAAGAGGCGTGTATTCAGTAGCTGTCCCTATATAGGAGATTAAAACCATATATATATATGCATGCATGTGATCTGTCAGTCTGTTGGTGGCCTGAGGCTGGCACGTGGGTCTGCTACCAATGACATAATACTTACATGTTAGAGCATCTACTAAAACGACCGCCACAGGATGACTCCACATTGTGTCACCGTCAGAGCAATATTTAATGCTGCGAGATGGCAAGTCAACTTCAACACTTCATCGGAAAGCCTTCAGCTTTTCAACTGTGCATATTAAAGAGCATGAGCTGATGATGGCACGAGTGAACTCAGTGGAAGCTGAGAGTATGCATCATCAGCATTTTAAGTATTGTGTGATAAACATGTTCATTATATGCCCGAGAGCAGCACAAAAACAATTACATGGGTCTACCACGTGTAATTAGAATTGGAAATTCTGTAGCCCCTTGGGCACCACTACCGGTTGATTAGATTAATTATTGCACCTTGACAGCGGGCCACCTTTAAGATTATCTGCGGAAAAAAAAAGTCTGACTTGATAAATTTACATGAGTTTTTAAACAGATGGGGAAAATGGTGATATTGACATGCTTATGCACACTCAGTGTTTGTCACAGGCTGTCAGATTGATTAAAAACGGCCTTGTAAATGCAGTGCATATATATATATGTATATATGCTTTAATTGTAGGATGTACATGACTCCTTATTTCCCTGGGTTATTATAACTCTTTTTTTTAAGAATATACATGGCTTCTGTGTGAAGAGCTACCTCATGTTGGGCATAATTATGATTTGTCAGCACCTCAACTCCTTCAGCTCTGAGCCCTACCCCCCCCCCCCCTCCGTGAGGTGTTACCATAATCATAGTAGGTATGTGCTGCTGTGAAGTCCTCTTTGTAAATAAAATTTGCTGAACAAAGATCTAGTATATTGGCAAAAATTTCCTAAGTAAGGGTAATTTTTCCCTTTTATGGCCACCAATTGGGAAAAAAAATCCCCATTTTAAGGTCAAATTTTTCTTCACAAAGCATGTTTCGTGCCAATTTTTTGCCATATTTTCAACTATTTTAGTTAAAAATTGCCCAACGAAGGTATCATTTTTGGTAAGAGGTGACCTAAAAAGGATGGTTCAAGCTGCACGCTCTTACCAAAAATTTGGGGAAGTTCTAATTACTAAGAAGTCATGGTCTGCTGGTCATCTCAAGTAGTATTATGATTCCAGCTTCAAATTTCTGATAAAAAGACTTCATTCAAGTACCAGTGTGCCTATGTTTCTTGAGGGACAATAGCAAGAGCATTGCACCCCAACCTGTGTCACAGAAATCTGTTGACTTAAGTCTCATTCAAGAGCCCTGTACTGGTATCTGCTGTTGAGGGGAGTGCCTTTTAAGTGCCAAGGAAAGCTGTTGACTCACTAAAATACAGAGAATGGATAGTGTTAACCTATCTAGGATGCCAGGAAGGTGACACGCTGGTCCTTGTCACCTGAGACCCCCTGGCTGCAACAACAACAAAAACATCCACAGTCATTGAAGACGGATAGTCTGTCATGATTGGTACATAAACATGGGATATGGTGGTCTAAGAGGTCTCTCGTGAAAGGGTGCTCTCTCCTGACAGGGGTCTTTTGTGATAGGGAGTACTGTATGTAATGCGAGTCTATAGCGTTTTAAACAAAAGTGTTAAAGGAAATACAAAAACCAAAAAAAAAGAACCAAAGTTTCAGTGGGCCAGTCCCATCTCCTCTCCCCTAACCCCTGCCCCCCCCCTCCCTCCATCCACACACCTGCCAGGTGTTTGTAGGGTGGAGATTGAAGTTGAAGATTCAGCTGAATTACCCTTGAGCAGATGCGTGATGCTGTTATATCCCAGTGCTCCAATGTACAAGCACTGTTGGTATAA
This sequence comes from Hermodice carunculata, assembly GCA_964020975.1. Lineage (NCBI taxonomy): Eukaryota > Metazoa > Annelida > Polychaeta > Eunicida > Amphinomidae > Hermodice > Hermodice carunculata. The sequence continues at coordinate 24,711,208 of OZ026624.1, forward strand.
GATTCCATTTAATTAATTAACTTAGACCATTTAGTAAAATGCAACACAGGTTCCATTGTCAATGCAGTGCACAAATCGAAATTTGATGTTTATGTTACTGATAAAAGACCTACAGAAATGATGTACGTACCATCCTCACATGAATCAGGCTTTAATGCAGCACTACCAGTATGGGTACAATGGTGATTAGTGCAATGAAAACTGTCATTTGAAGTGTCAAGTTGTCTGTTAAATATAATTTTACCCCCCTTGGAAGAAAGCGGGGCATATAGCTTTGTTCATGTCGGTTGGTCAGCAGAGACTTTGGTTTCTACACTGTAACTCAAGAAGTTTTTAAGATAGGACTTTGATCTTGGTGTATACAGCTGTACTCCAGTATAAGGGTTAGGGGAAGTATGAAGGTGGTTGAAGTTGACCCTATTTGCAAGGTCATGGAGGTACTGTAGTAAGTTTTGGTTTTTCGCGTGATAACTAGAAAAGTTATGATAGGACCTGTATATTACACAGGATTATATTCCTTATCCAGGGCCAGGTCAAGTTCCAAGATAGGTCACCTTGACCTAAATTTAAAGGTCACAAGGTGACTTTAGTGAACTTGATTTCTGCATTGTAACTCAGAGTGATTACTTCAATATTGCACATGGTAATAGTCCTCAGTTAGGGTTTGGTCAGCTTAGAAGATGGATGACCTTGACTGAATTCCCAAGGTCACCAGGTTGGTCAGTAGAGAGGCTGGTTTCGGCACCATAATTCAAGAAGTTTTTGAGATAAGACTTTGATAGTGCCCAGGTATATACTCCAATATAAGGGCTAGGTGATGTGTGAAGGCAGTTGACTTTGACCCTATTTCCAAGGTCCCAGAGGTACTATAGTAAGTTTTGGTTTCTGCACAGTAATTTGAAAAGTTTTTATGATAGGACTTGTATATTGCACAGCATTATAATCCTTATCTAGGGCTAGGCAAGTACGAAGATGGGTGACCTTGACCTAAATTCAAAGGTCAGAAGAGCACTTAAGTGAATTTGTTTCTGCAAGTTTGGTGGTGGATTTCCCACTTTGTCATTTTCAGCAGCTCTGCTGACTTGTCAGCTGCAATTATAGGATGGTCTGCCATCTATCAGTCTGTTGTCTGTCATTTCACATTTTCTACAGCTCCTCCAAAATCACTGGTCCAGATTCACTTGCAAGTTTTGTGTGACTATACCATGGGCAGGTCTCTACCAACTTTGTTCAAATGGTCATGCGGCAATATTTATTTATTTTTGTTTTTGTTTTTGCAAAATCTTTCAAAAATCTCTTTCTCCAAAACTGCTCAGCCAGTTGCTCTCAAATTGCATAGGGACACTTCTGGGTACCTTTAGACCTTAATTTGTTCAACAGGTGGAGTTGTGATTTTCCTTTTTGATTTTTTTAATGATTTTTTTTTTTGTGTCTTGGCAATTTTCAACATCATCTCCAAATGCATCCTTCAGATTATGCTGAAACTTAGTGGGGATGTTTGTTGTGCAAAGGCCAAACATAGCTCTTCATTAGATGGCAATACTAGGAATCCCTGATTTAAATAAAAAAAAATCAATTTTGGTACTTATCATTTAATGCATGTTTGCTATAGATGTAAGTGGATGGAGATTGTATATGATAATTTGCATTGTTTACATCTTGTCCAAAACCAGTGACCAGATTCACTATGATGTAGGTACCTTGGGTGGGTCTGTGCCAATAATATTCAAATGTTTATACTCTGGTGATTTTTGGATTTTCAATTAATTTTAAATTAAAATTCTTTTCATTTTCCTGCTGATTCATAAAATTTCACATATTGGCTTATATCTTTATAATACTGGTGTATCCTAGGCACATGGTTACTACTTAACATTAACAGGAAACTGCTCCATGTGCTTTAAATTGGTACAGGTAACTTTGACCCTGAGTGACCTTGAAAGGTCAAACTGGAAGTAAAACTGACTAGATTGGTTTTGATCTTGGTAATGGTGTATCCTAGACCCATAGTAGCTATAAAACAATTGATAGTAATAGTAAAGTACCTTTGGGCTTTCATTTGGTGTAGTTAAATTTGACCTTGAGGGGCATTGAAAGGTCAAACTATAGGTCAATTGGTGTATTCCGTGGGCCAGAGCAAGTTCATGAGTAATATGTTGACCTCATTACCAAGGCCACAGGGTTATTTTTATGAATTTGTTCAGTTGATAACTTTAAATTTTATTCAGCTAGGACTTTGAAGTTACAGATGATCATGATCCTCATGGAAGGTCAGACTTGGATGGTATATGCATGACCTTGAGATCATTCCCAAGGTCACTGATCACCATCCTTATTATCAGCAGTGTCAGCTGAGCACAGGACCATCGTGCTCCTCTTGTTTTCAATATAGGGTTTCATGAGAGCATTGGTGAAAGGGAAAGCAGAGACCACACAATGGCCAGCTGGGACAACCATGATCATTAAAGGCCTTGTCTAGAGGTTGTTAGAAGGGCGAAGTGCTCTGTACGGGAACTAACTCCTGCACTCTGTGCAAAGATTGGCCCCAGGGATACTGGGAAAGTTGGCCAGGGCTGATGTCAGGGCTGGACATTTATAAGAGAAAGGAATGGACCACAATCAATGCAGCAACCTCTGTTTAACCCATGGAAACAGCTCTAGCCACCTGTATGGAACCAGTTCCCATCAAAGGTAGTGGCGTGGAGACCATCACAAGCCATTTTGGGCACCTTTACCATACTACCACTATCCATTACCACCACTTTGCCTTCACGAGGAGCCAGACCTGCTCCTACTTTAGATGTCCCATTTCCAAGGTCAGGGGCACAGGCTGTGGTGTCCATGATACCCAGCATTGACACATGTTCACTGGTTGAAGGGTAACAGAGTCTATTTGCCAGTTCAGTTCCAGTCCCCACCTCAGGACCCTTCACTGCCATGGAATAAGGTATGTTCTTCACTGGGCCAGTTTCCATCTCAGGTTCGAGAAACTTCACCACTGCAGGATGGAGTACTGTCCTCATCCTGGTCTCTGTCCTCAACTAGGGACCCTCCACTGGAGGATAATCAACAGGATTCTCACCAGCATAGGGATAGTCTTATTGCTCTTCTCTGGGTCCCATGTTCTCTGGGTCCCATGTCCATGTGCTAACCCAGAGCCTGCTGCTATGCTGGGTCGCTGACTGTTCAGACCTGGATCCAAACGTCAATAAAGTCCTTAATGTATGGGCCAGTTGGGGCAGTCCAGGGCTCTGTCATTACACCATGCCCTCCATAATAGGGTGCACTTGGACTTTAATGCCATGTTAATTCAGCGACAGGCCTACCTGAACATGTCGGCGATCAACCAGCATCTGGGCTGGCACCTATATACATTGCCATAAGACCAGATGTGGCTATTTAAGCCTGAAGTTCTGCAGTCAGTGATACAGGACAAGCCCCATGAGTCTTACATGCAGGTGCACAGGCCTCCCTCCCAATAGCACCACTACTGACTAGGAAATGTCCCAGGCTGGCGGAGGCTTTGGCAGTAGTGAGCAGAAGCTATTCCTTGGACAAGGCAAGAAATTCAGACATGGTGGTGGCCGAGGCAGGGGAGGTCATGGTGGTCACGGGGGTCAGGCCCACAGACCATCCCTTGGCATGTCTTGACATTATACCCTAATCGTCCTGCACCTTTCATGTACCAGTCACTCAAAAGGCCAAACCGATAGGAGCCAGGTTGTCACAGTATGCAGTCAGATGTTGCCAGTGCACCAAAGATTGCTGAATTTAAAACCTGGCAGATGCAGACCATGTTCCTACCTTTACAGAGTTAGGGCCACCCCTTTGTCACCCTCTCCACTCCACTTTCCTGCCTCACAGGAGATGGGTTCACTGGAGAACCTAGGGGCAGTGGCGTGGTCTCTTGTCAGAACACAAGGGTGGTAGAGAGAGTGCTAAACCCGCAGTCATGTGGACTTTACAGTAGACCTCGCCAGGCTCAACTCTTTTGCTCACAGGCAGAAATTAGAAATAGAGACACCAGCTTCCATAGCCCGTGTGGTTCACCCAAGTCACCCAGAAACCTAGGCAGACTTGAAAGATGCTTACTTTCACGTGTCAATAGCCATAGACAAGGAGCCACAACTCAGTGAGACATGTACGGGTAAAAGGCTCCGAAACATGTTGAGTAGTTACCGGCTGAAGACCCTTTAATTTATTTGGGCTAATACAGCCTATGTCAAAATTTTACAGAGGAACGTGTGCAATATGGGCAATAGAACTTCTATATATATAAGTTAGACAGGGACAGGTTAGCTTATGGAGAGTGAAGAGTTCGGACTGCGGAATAGGGTAATGACTACTTGGAAGTGGTTTTGGACAAAAAGACACAAATACAATAGCCAGCTCAAAGGACTGGCAATCCTGTCCATCAGGTTTGGGCACTTCCCTTCAGCCTAGCTCCAACACCCCTCGTATTCACTAAGATAAGCATGATATCAAATTGATCACTTTGCCAAGGTGTATGTATTCACATTTCCCTGGATGACTGGCTCATATGCTCACTTTCACATGAGAGTCGTCAGGTGGACATGACTCTCATACTAGACATTTGCCTAGGTTTTGGTCAACTAGTGAATATCCAAAGTCAAGCATTGAACTCAGGAGTTCATGATTATAGGCACAAACATGCCCTAGTTCACCAGATAATCAGTCAGTGGTTGCATATGTGAAAAACAAGGGGGTACCCAGTGGACATCCCTTCCTGTGCTTAACTGAGAGGCTCCTGCTTTGGTGTGCAGACGGGCATAGGGCTTCGTTGTGCACACATAGCAGGAGTGCCTGTGGTGGCGGTACCATGTGATCAGTACAAAGTGGTCACTTAACCTTCTGATTGCTAGGTCTCTGTGGGACCCATCATGTACACCTTATTGCCATGAGAGAAAATCTCAAGTTACCAACATATGTGTGGACGATCAAGCTTGGATGGTGCATTGAAGAAAAATGGCGGTACCATGATATCTTGAAATCTTAATATTCTCATTGTAGCTGCACCAGTTACTCATGACAGTTGTTCCTAAGGATGCCTAAGACACCTAGTGAAAAGTAGGTCAGTGGGTCACATATTTAGGTCAGTGCTGCATTGAAGAAAAATGGCCTTGCCATGATATCTCTGCTCATTGTATTTGCACCAAAGCCTTGTCCTTAGGTCAAACAGAAATAACCTTGACCTATCAGAGGGGTACTGTTGTCACCTTTGCATCCATCAGTCTGTCCGTCCCTCCATCTGGTCAAGGGGTTTTTCGATCACTAATCAGCTTCTAGTTACATATGCTCCGGGAATCTGTGCAAAAACCGTTTCTCAGTGGGTCATAGTAAAGCAGTCAAACTGGCCTATTTAGCCGGAGACAAGAGTCCTGAGCTCAGACAGTTGTGCCAAATTAGAGCCCATGAGGTCACAGCCATCGCCTCCTCTTGGGATGCCCATAAGCAAGTTGCAATTAGCAACATAATGACAGCATGGCAGTGGACATGCTGCAGTACTTTCTCCAATTTTTCATTTGGGGGACCTGTGCAATGTCGAGGTTTTGGATGATAACCACATCCATCTGAACAATGACCTTAATATTGCACATGGGCGACCTTGACCTTATTCATGATGTCACAGATCTTCTTTCAAAAGTTGTAGTGTTAGTGTTTTAACTCAGAAACTGTATGAGCTGGAACTTTGATGTGCACACAATGATGATCCATTATGTGGAATAGGTTAAGAGTGCAAACAGGCATTATTGTATTAATGCCAATATATGAATGGTAACTTCACAACTATTTGACCTAGGATTTTGTCATTGAACATTATTGTAACTATATATGAGTGACCTTGACCTAATTTGCAAAGTCACATAGTCATTTTATGAATTGAAATGCTTGGCCCATAACTGAAGACTGAGTTAAGCTGGCAGTTTGATATTGACCATGGCTATGGTCCATATTGCTTATATTGATGGTCTCCTATAGGATATATGTAATCTGACAGGACAAGAGTTGTAGACGGGAGAGGCTTCTATAGGTGAATGTTTAGATTCCGTTTTAGTGATGTTGACCTTATGCTAAAGTGAAAGAACAAATGCATTAATTCCTTTTATCATTTAAGGGTCACTCAAGAACTGTTTCAGATAGGATTTTGATTAAGTTCTAGGTGATCGTCCTGTGTAAAGGTAAATTGCAATTGCATTTGAATGACCTTGACCATAGTCTAAAGGTTACAGCGAATCACACTGAATTTGTATCAAAATATCTATCACCCCATGCTACATATCTTAATAGTGAAGAAAATATATTCAGTAATCACAGACTTGTTTTAATCATAAGAATGTTAATGCAGAAAAAGGTCAAGGTCATTCCACTATAAACAGAAGTTTGTATTTCTGTAAATAATGTAACTGAAAATATGGATAACAAGAAAATTCCACTCAGCATGTTCCATGAATTACCTAAAGTCTTTGACACTTTCAACCAGAGTATACTTCATGGAAGAAAAAAAAATGACTGTGTGGAACTAATGACACATCCTTGAAAGTGTTTCATTTACTTTAAATTGCTTTAATTTCACTGTATTCTTATTTTCGCTTATTTCACTAATGGCACAAAACCGTGAAAATTAAAACACAGTGAAATAGTATTTTAACATTGATTGAATGGGAATCATGTCCAAAACAGTGAAATTAAACCTATAGTGAAATTTCAAAAATACAATAACCGAAAAATTTATACACACTAAAAAAAAAGCAATTTACAGTACTTGCCAAATCATAAACAGTATGTTGACTTCAATGGTTCAAACTCTGATTGGCTGCTGATTACAGCTTGGGTACCCCAATTGCAATAATCAATAATATTCTCTGCCCACCTCTGTTTATCAAGTATATTAACTACTTTCTAAATGCTGGCAGTTTGATTAAATCATTTCGTATGCAGATGACAAGACTCTCTCCCTCTCAACATATTTTGATGTTAATGATCCGAACTTCCATATAGTAATAAATAGAGGACTTGAAAAGATTAGCAGCTGGCTTGAAGTTAATGAGCTTTCCCTAAATGTGGCAAAATGCAAATTCATGGTGAGCCAACTGCCTCAAACACTTGTCCACGTATCAGAAATCAAAATAGATTATGTATAAATAAAACATGTTGATAATTTCATCTTCCTTGTTTGATATTGGACAAACAAAATGCATGGGGGAAGTCAAACAACTAAAATTTCTGCAAAGATATTGAAAGTGGTTAATGCATAACAAACAAACTTAAACATGACCAGCCCAGAAACATAAAGACAACACAATGGAATTCCTTGAATTCACCTCATATGGTGAACGACTTTAGTCCTCAATTTTAAGACAGTGCCATACACAGTAGTGCCTGCTGGCTCCTGAGCAGTCAACCATGTCAATCATGTCATTCACACATATATGTGCCCCACTGAACTG